>LR738715.1:55052836-55094824 GCA_902687465.1 Secale cereale
TGTTTACTTTACGCAAAGTTCTTTTAATGCAGTTGTCTGTTGCTTTGAGTTTACACTATGGGTGGGACTCGCAACTTAATACCAGCGAGATGTTCTGGATAGATATCTCAAGGTGGATGATTAGTAGTAGATGCAGATGGATTTCGGTCTACTTACCTCGGCGTACCGCCCATGCTTTGAACCTCAACCTTTCTTGCAATGTAGTCAGCATTGGTTTGCGCACATGGTCCTGTCAATTGCCCAGCTGTAATTCGTTTACCTCACATAGCTGTTTTATCGTCTTTTGGGAGAGAGACATCACTAGTGAACATCATGAGACTCCGGTCCATATTACCATCATTGATCACATCCGCTATTTACTTTTCCGCATTTTATTTACTATTGCAATTATATCTATCACTATTATCACTTGCGTTTGATCCTTTGTAAACTACAAGGCCGGAGGGATTGACAACCTCTCTGTACTCGTTGGGAGCAAAGTTTTTTGTATCTGTGTGCAGGTCCACGTTGATTGCTAATATGTGGCGCCGTTAGCAGTTGACACCTTCTTGTTGAAACTGGGAGTCTCAGGGAAATCGATCCTTGGTATTGCCAAGGGAAATCTTCTGCTACACTGCATCTCAAAACCTTACACTTGGGGTAACCAACGAGGGGTGAGAAGCCACCTAGCAAAGCAATTTCTGGCGCCGTTGCCGGGGACTCCACTCTTCAGGATAGGGGAGTTGCATGCTATCTTTTACCTTTGCTTTTAGTCTTGTTAGTTTACCTTTCAGTTTTGCTTTAGTATCTTTTATCGAAAATCACAAAAATAGTTATCTTGCTTGCTTGCTACTATGGGTTCCACCGAGAACACCAAGTTGTGTGACTTCACTAGTCACAACAACGATGACTTTATCTGCACACCTATCACTACACCTGCCACTTCAGCACCTTCATATGAAATTAAACCTGCTTTACTGAACTTAGTCATGAAAGATCAATTCTCCGGTGCTGGAGATGATGCTGCTTTACACTTAAACAACTTTGTTGAACTTTGTGATATGCAAAAGTACCAAGAAATAGATGGTAATATTGTTAAGCTTAAGCTTTTTCCTTTCTCCTTGAGAGGAGGAGCTAAAATTTGGTTTCAGTCTTTGCCTAGAAACAACATAGATTCATGGGATAAGTGCAAAGATGCTTTTATTGGAAAATACTATCCACCTGCTAAAATAATCCAACTAAGAAGTAACATAATGAATTTTAAACAATTGGATAATGAACACGTTTCCCAAGCTTGGGAACGTATGAAATCTCTTATCAAGAACTGCCCTACTCATGGTTTGACTACTTGGATGGTTATCCAAACTTTTTATGCAGGCTTGAACTTTACCTCGCGGAACTTGTTAGATTCGACCGCGGGAGGAACCTTTATGTCAACTACACTTGGTGCTGCCACAAAACTTCTCGATGAGATGATGACCAATTATTCCCAATGGCACACCGAACGCGCTCCAACAGGTAGGAAGGTAAACTCTGTCGAGGAGATTTCCTCCCTTAATGAAAAAGTTGACTTGATCATGTCTCTACTTTCGAAGCAATCTTCTATTGATCCTCGTGATGTTCCTTTAAATTCTTTGATTGCTCAAGAACAAGTAGACGTGAATTTTATCTCTAGAAACAATTTTAACAACAATGCTTATAGGAGTAATTTTGGTAGCAATCCTAGACCGTTCCCCTCTAATTCTTATGGGAACAACAATGCTTATCCTAGCACCAGGAACTCCACTACTGAACTAGAGATTATGCTTAAAGATTTCATCACTACCCAAAAAGCTTTTAATAATAGTGTAGAAGAAAAACTAAACAAACTAAGTGATCTCTCTTCAAAGGTAGAAAATTTAGCCAATGAGGTAGAATTGCTTAAAATTAGAACTTCTCCTCTTGAGGAGAGGAAGGTCACTCCTATTAATGCTATGCAAGTGCAAATTAATGAAAATATTAGGATGATGGCTAAACTTAAAGAGAGATGGGCTAGAGAAAGGGAGGAAGAAGATAGAATTAAGAGCCTTCCTACCCACCACACTGTTGCTACTATCCAAGTTGTTGAGGATATCCAAACTCTTAGCACCCAATGCACTTCTGATCCCATTGGACCTATTAATGGTGATGCTATGACTATAGAAACTACCAAACAAGTGAACCTAAAGGACACCACTACCACTTTACTTGATGCTAGTAACCTTGATTTTGATAATTGCACTCTTACCGAAGTTATTGATTTCCTTCACAAGATGTCTAGAGACCCCCGCACTAGCACGCTTAACCTTGCCTTCACAGAGCATATCACTAATGCTCTTATCAAAGCTAGGGAGGAGAAACTTAGAGTAGAAGCCTCCATACCTAGAAAGCTAGAAGATGGTTGGGATCCTATGGTAAAAATTAAATTGAATGACTTCTCTTGCTATACATTATGTGATGTTGGAGCTAGTACCTCTGTTATGCCCAAAAGAATATATGATATGCTTCAATTGAAACCTTTTGATTCTTGTTCTTTTGGTGTTCGTCTCGTTGATTCTTCCATAAAGAAACCTTTGGGGAGGATCGACGATGTTCTTATAATTGTCAATGACAACTATGTTCCCGTTGATTTTACTATTATGGATATTGAATGTGATCCTTCTTGTCCAATTATTTTGGGACGTCCCTTTTTGCGCACCATTGGTGCTATCATTGACATGAAAGAGGGTAATATAAAATTTCAGTTTCCTCTCAAGAAAGGGATGGAACACTTCCCTCGAAAGAAGATCAAGTTGCCTTTTGAGTCCGTTGTACGGGCTAGCTATTCTTTTACTCTTGATAAAACTTGATCTATATGCATTATGCCTAGCTTAAAGGCATAAAAGAAAGCGCTTTTGGGAGGCAGCCCACATGAATAATTTATTTTGATTTTGTTGTGTCTTGATGTTGTTACTACTGTAGCATCATCATTGTATCTTTGCTTTTCAATTTTGTGCCAAGTGTAGCCTCTGATTGCTAGAAAGTTCAAAAGTTGTGAGGTGCTGTCCAGGAAACAGATTCTGTCCTTGGATAGAAAAATTCGTATAAAATCACCAGATCATCTTTTTAGTCTGAATTTTTTCGACAGCGTGCTCTATATAATTGTATTTCGTGCGCCTGTTCTGAGTTTTTTGGTTAGAGCTGCAGAAGTGCCCCGAACAAATCATTTACTACCTGCTGTTCTGTTTTTCACAGATTCTGTCCTGTTTTGCCTTTCCTTCATTTTGCAAACCTAGAGCTTGCTTTTTCTTTGCAAAAACCTTTTGGCATTCTTGAGAAACATTATACCTTCAAGAATATCCTTATTTCCAGCAAGGTACAATTATTTTATTATGGGTACTAACCTCGCTAATCAGATTATGATGAGTTATGTATGAAGGGAGTTTTCAAGTGTGCGAGGGAAGATGATAAAAAGATTCAGGAGTGTCAAGCGCTCAAGCTTGGGTATGCCCCCGAGCACCCCCAAGAAATATTCAAGGAGACTCAAGCGTCTAAGCTTGGGGATGCCCCCATGCATCCCCTTCTCCATCAACATTATCAGTTCGTCTTTCGTTCCACTATATTTCAATCACTTCATGTGTTATGTGCTATGCTTGGAGCGTCTTGTTTTTAGTTTTCTTTAGCTTTTTATAACGAGTCGGAACTCAGCTTTCTTTATGTGGGAGAGAAACACGCTCCACTTCTACCTAGAACATAACATAGAATTTTCATGTCTATCTTTGCTGTGTGTGTTCTTTGTCTTTTAATAGCTACTATCATGTTCAGCTCTCAGTCTTCATGCTTATCTTTTTAAAAGAGCTTTCGTTAGTTGGTTGCTTGAACTCTCTTTAGTTATCATGCTTATCTTATTAAGAGAGTTTGCTTCCATTGCATTGGTTGATATGTCTATGATAAAGATGCTACGTGCATAATGGCGCTTAGTAGTTCAGGTTTTCTTATGGTTAGTCTCAAATAGCTGGGGGGTTCCCAATGTGTTATTAGAGTACCAACATGGTTTGTTTGTCTATGATGTGGTATGGTTTAGTAATATCTTCCTTCAAGAATTTATTTTGATTGACTTGGCGTATGCTCACGCATATTTAAGACTGTAAAGAAAGTCTGTCAAGCCTTGGTGATCTTTTGTTTCTGAGTAGCGATATAACTTCCATGCCTGATTCAATGTTGCTTTGTCGCTCTGCATGATTATGACCGTCATTGCTCTCTTAGTTGGTCGCTCCCAGTCTTTTGCTAACCTCCACCTATACTAAGTGGACTGACTGCTTGTGCATCCACATTCCTTTATACCAGTTATGCCATATGAGTCCACCATATCTTCCTACATGGTATTTACCTGCCATTCCTAACGGAGACTTGCATGTGCCATCTCGAAATTATTCAAAGAAAAAGCATTCTTATTTTGTGCCTCTGTTGTAAGTTCATGAGGAAGTAGTGGTTAATTCATGATCTTTTTAAGTTGGACAAGCTTCACCCCGGGATTGCATGTATAATGTGCAAACCCATAATACGAGAAGGAACTGGCATTGAGTGCGCCCGGCTCAAAAAGATAATATAACAAACAAACCCTCCTTCACGCTTTGTTCATGAGAAATCAGAAAACTTTGGCAGTGATAAACAAAGGAGATTAAGAGGATGTGATCGTCCTCATTCGGGAGCCGTTCCTCAAAACTTGTCCATCTCAAAAAGTGATTGAGTTGTCTGCTAGCATTCGTTGACGAAACATGCATGATCTAAAAAAAATTATTACCTCTGTTTTAAAACCAAGAGCTCTGGTACATGTTTTGTCTTTGTTTCCGATTACGGGTTTTCAACCTTGCCAACAAAAGCCACGGTTCGAGAGTCTCCACCTTCTTTTAAAGCACCAACTACTGAGAGCATGATTGTCATTCTGAGTGTAATGTGCATTGTCCCAAAGTAGCATTGTCTTTTGCATGATTGTGATATCGTTTATTCTGAAATCATTGTATCTAGTCATCACTTAAACCTTGGAGGTGCCCCTGCATTTATGTTTTGCTTCACTAAAGGGGGCAAGCTAGATATCACTTTATCATATTTGCACACCATGTTCATTACAAATCTTTTTGATGTTTCAGTATCATATTGTAAAACTTTCAGTCCTTTGTGATTTTCTCATGAGGCAACTTAATTACTACAGATTCATTGTCTCAGTAAGCTTTTGTCATATGACTATGAAAAGTCCTATATGGTTAATAGCATGTCACCACAGAAATTATTCTTGTTATCATTTACCTACTCGAGGACGAGCAGGAATTAAGCTTGGGGATGTTGATACGTCCAAAACGTATCTATAATTTCTGCTTGCTCCATGCCTCTTTTTGGTGATATTGCTATGATATTTATACACTTCCATACACTTTTGATCATATTTGGACTAACCTATTAACTCAGTGCACCCCAGTGCCAGTTTCTGTTTTTGGCTGTTTTTGTATTTCAGGTTTTCACATTACGAGAACTGCCAGGAAAAATCCAGAAAAATTATATAAAAAATCAGCGTTCCAGAAGCTACCGTGCGCCCGAAGTACAGCCGGGGGGGGGGGACCAGGGTTCCAAGCGCCCTGGCGGCGCGCCCCCCTGGGCCGCGCCGGGGGGGGAGGGGGGCTGGGCCCCCCGAGGCTTCGTTGATGCCCCCCTTTGGCATATATTTAAAGCGTCTCCCTAAACCCTCGAGACGAGAACTCTTTTTCGCGATCTCATCTCTGTTCCGCCGTCGCCGCCGCTTCCAAGATCGGGAGCACCAGAAGAACTCTTCCCGGCACCCTGCCGAAGGGGAGGATCACCACCAGGAGCTTCTCCACCACCATGGACGCCTCCCGGATGAGTTGTGAGTAGTCTCCCTTGGACCATGAGTCCATGACCAGTAGCTATGTGATGTTCTCCTCCCGTTCTTGTGCTTCACTAATTAGTCTTCGTGAGCTGCCCTACATGATCGAGGCACATATGTAATCCTTATGCTGTTGCTATGATGAGTTTGCTGGGATCCGATGGATTATGAGATTATGTTCAGATTGTGTTTGAGTAATATATTTGATTCACCTCTTTTATATTTATGTTCGTAAGTAATTCTTGCATGTTCTCCGTTGTTATTTATTGCTTTGGCCAAGTAGTAGGTAGTGACTCCAAGAGGGAACGTTATGCTTGATTGTGGGTTCATGCCCCTCGATGACTAGCTTGAGTGACAGAAACATGAGTCTAGGGGATGTGCTGTTGTCACAAGGGGGAAAACAACGGTGCTTGTGCCCGCGGGTGCAAGGATTGTTTACTTTACGCAAAGTTCTTTGAATGCAGTTGTCTGTTGCTTTGAGTTTACACTATGGGTGGGACTCGCAACTTAATACCAGCGAGATGTTCTGGATAGATATCTCAAGGTGGATGATTAGTAGTAGATGCAGATGGATTTCGGTCTACTTACCTCGGCGTACCTCCCATGCTTTGAACCTCAACCTTTCTTGCAATGTAGTCAGCATTGGTTTGGGCACATGGTCCTGTCAATTGCCCAGCTGTAATTCGTTTACCTCACATAGCTGTTTTATCGTCTTTTGGGAAAGAGACATCACTAGTGAACATCATGAGACTCCGGTCCATATTACCATCATTGATCACATCCGCTATTTACTTTTCCGCATTTTATTTACTATTGCAATTATATCTATCACTATTATCACTTGCGTTTGATCCTTTGTAAACTACAAGGCCGGAGGGATTGACAACCTCTCTGTACTCGTTGGGAGCAAAGTTATTTGTATCTGTGTGCAGGTCCACGTTGATTGCTAATATCTAGCGCCGTTAGCAGTTGACACCTTCTTGTTGAAACTGGGAGTATCAGGGAAATCGATCCTTGGTATTGCCAAGGGAAATCTTCTGCTACACTGCATCTCAAAACCTTACACTTGGGGTAACCAACGAGGAGTGAGAAGCCACCTAGCAGTGGCGCATCGCGGCAAGTCTCTTGAAATGCCATGCTTGGCCTTCCCGGCAAGCTCCCCTTGCCAGGGCCTTGCGCCAATGAAGTGGTCTTGAGCCTTGAGTGGCCTTCCCGGCAAGCTCCTCTTGCCGGGGCCTTGTCTCTTTAACTTGAATACTTTGTTCTTGAATGGCTCCAAAGGAACCACGGAGGAATCTTGGCGGCGCACGGCAGGCCCTGCCACGGGACGCTGCAACTGCCCGTGCACAAGTTCGGGATACTAAGGTACCCCTACTTTAGTACACCGACAAAGCACTTCTCCCATTGCAAGAACTATAGATCTAGTAGGCCAAACCAAACCAATAATTCGAAGAGACTTGCAAGAATATTATGAGCACACATAAAAAGTTCAGAGAAGAACCAAATATCTTTCATAGATAACCTTGATTATAAACTCACAATTCATCGGATCTCGACAAACACACCGCAAGATTACATCGAATAGATCTCCTCGAAGACCGAGGAGAACTTTGTATTGAGATCCGGAGAGAGAGAAGAAGCCATCTAGATACTAGCTATGGACCCGAAGGTCTGTGGTAAACTACTCACAACTCATGGTGAGGGCGATGATGATGATGATGAAGGCCTCCGTGATGGATCCCCCTCCCGGAATAGGCTCCAAGATGGGATCTCCACGGGAACAGCAGCTACGGCGGTGGAAGTAGGGTTTTCTCTTTGCGTATGGAGTTTCTGGGGTACATAGGTATATATAGGAAGAAGGGGGGCACCGGGGGCCGTGTGGGCCAACCTCGAGGCAGGGGGGCGCGCCCTGGGAAGGGGGGCGCGCCCCCACCCTCGAGGGCTGGTCCCATGTCCCCTGACTTGGCCCCGAAGACTCCCGAGCGTGATTTCCTCCAAAAATATCTCTCGCGAAGGTTTCATTCCCTTTGGACTCTGTTTGATATTCCTTTTCTGCAAAACCCTGAAATAGGCAAAAACAGCAATCTGGACTGGGCCTTTGGGTTAGTAGGTCAGTCCCAAAAATGATATAAAAGTGAATGATAAAGCCCATTAAACATCCAATACTTCATAAATAATAGCATGGAACAATAAAAAATTATAGATACGTTGGAGACGTATCACAAGTCTCTTTACTCGTCCCGCAATACATCATCTCGTGACTAAATCATTAGTCATTTGCTTGCAAGGCTTATTATGATGTGTATTACCGAGAGGTCCCAGAGATACCTCTCCGACACTCGGAGTGACAAATCCTATTCTTGATCTATGCCAACACCACGAACACTTTCGGAGACACCTGTAGAGCATCTTTATAATCACCCAGTTACGTTGTGATGTTTGATAGCACACAAGGTGTTCCTCCGGTATTCGGGAGTTGCATAATCTCATAGTCATAGGAACATGTATAAGTCATGAAGAAAGCAAAAGCAGTAAAACTAAACGATCATAGTGCTAAGCTAACGGATGGGTCTAGTCCATCACATCATTCTCCTAATGATGTGATCCCGTTGATCAAGTGACAACTCATGTCTATGGCTAGGATACATAACCATCTTTGATCAATGAGCTAGTCTAGTAGAGGCATACTAGGGACACTATGTTTTATCTATGTATTCACACATGTACTAAGTTTCCGGTTAATACAATTCTAGCATGAATAATAAACATTTATCATGATATAAGGAAATAAATAATAACTTTATTATTGCCTCTAGGGCATATTTCCTTCAATAGCCACAGCCACAAATCCTAATCAGTTCGGTCTCACCGATAGGGATCTCGGTCTCACCGAGATGGGATTGCAAATTCTCTGTTTCCCTTCGCAATGTTTCGGTCTAACTGAGATGAGCGAATCGGTCACACCGAGTTGGCAATGCGAACTCTATGTTTCCTTTTCGTAACGTTTCGGTCTCACCGAAATGAGCGATCGGTCCCACCGAGTTTGCCTGGCCAAGTCTCTGTTAGCTTATTACTGAAATTGGTCTCACCGAGTTCATGTGATCGGTCTCACCGAGATGAGGTTTTGCCCTAACCCTAACGCATCGGTCTCACCGAGTTGATATTGTAGGTCCCACCGAAAAGCCTAACGTTCACATTTTGAACTGCTTCGGTCTGACCGAGTTCGTTTATTCGGTCTAACCGAGTTGGGTCAAATGTGTGTAACGGTTGGATTTTGCGTGGAGGCTATAAATACCCCTCCACCCCTTCTCCATCAAAGAGAGAGAGAGAGAGCCATCAGAACGTGCCTACACTTCCACTACTCATTTTCTGAGAGAGAACTACCTACTCATGTGTTGAGACCAAGATATTCTAATCCAACCACAAGAATCTTGATCTCTAGCCTTCCCCAAGTTGCTTTCCACTCAAATCACCTTTCCACCATATCCAAATCCGTGAGAGAGAGTTGAGTGTTGGAGAGACTATCATTTGAAGCACAATAGCAAGGAGTTCATCATCAACACACCATTTATTACCTTTTGGAGAGTGGTGTCTCCTAAATTGGTTAGGTGTTACTTGGGAGCCTCCGACAAGATTGTGTAGCTGAACCAAGGAGTTTGTAAGGGCAAGGAGATCGCCTACTTCGTGAAGTTATACCCTAGTGAGGCAAGTCCTTCATGGACGACGGCCATGGTGGGATAGACAAGGTTACTTCTTTGTGGACCCTTCGTGAGTGGAGCCCTCCATGGACTTGCGCAGCCGTTACCTTCGTGGGTTGAAGTCTCCATCAACGTGGATGTACGATAGCACCACCTGTCGGAACCACGTCAAAAACATCTGTGTCTCCATTACGTTTGCACTCTCCAACCCCTCCCTTTACCTTCATATGCAATGCTTTACTTTCCGCTGCCACAGCTCTAGAATTGCATGTGTAAGAAGATTGCTCGACTTGTGCTAAGTTGCTAAAATCTGCCAAAACTTAAAATTGGGAAAAGACTAAGTTTTTATTTGGTCAAGTAGTCTAATCACCCCCCTCTAGACATACTTTCGATCCTACAAGTGGTATCGGAGCTTTGGTCTCCATTTGCCTTGATTTCCATAGCTTTGGTGATTATAGCATTGGTTTCACAGCCTAGGAGAGTATGGCGTCTAGCGAGGGAAGTTACCACAATAGAGGTCCTTATTTTGATGGTACTAATTTTGCTAGTTGGAGGCATAAGATGAAAATGCGTATTCTTGGACATAACGCCACCGTTTGGGCTATTGTGTGTATTGGCTTGCAAGGTGAATTTTTTGATGGGAAAGTACCGAATCATGAAGCTACCGCTGAAGAATTGAAGATGTTGCAATACAATGCTCAAGCTTGCGATACCCTTTTAAATGGATTGTATCCTGAAGAATTCAACAAAATCAGCCGTCTTGAGAATGCAAAGGAAATTTGGGATACTTTGATTGATATGCATGAAGGTACCAACTCCGTCAAGGAATCCAAGTTGGATGTCACTACTACAGGATACTGCTAACGCGACACTACGATCAGAGACCCTTCGAGAAATTGTGTGCGATGCAATAATCGCAAACGGTGCTGTATGAAAACCGTCCGAAATGTATAAAACGTTTGCGATGACGGATGCATCAAACACGGTTCAGGTTTTAGTTGCGTGTGCGATGAAGGGCATACGGTTTAGTTCAATTAACTGTTTGCGATGAGGAGGAACAAAAGAAATGGGCAACCATATGAAGGCGTGTGCGGTTCACAACATACGGTTCACTTGGATGAACTATTTGTGATTAGGAAACACAAAAGAAACGGTTAGCTAGATCAAGGCGTGTGCGATATACGGCATGCTGTTCGCTCGGATGAACTACTTGCGTTGAGACATGAGAACAGAAACAGTTCAACTTAACAAGATGTGTGTGATACGCGGCAAACAGGTCTGTAATCAGAAATGTGTGTGAAGACCGATAATAACACAAACGGTTGCTGATAATAAGACGTGTGTGTTGGGCGATGGGATTGCATACAGAACAACAACATATATATATACACACACACACTTATAAGGACATGCTTGCATAACCAAATTAAACATCCACTTGCATAGGTGGCTACTACAACCATGGCATTTGCACACACCGTAGTAAACTATTACATGCATAATTACATAGGTGGCTACGACACACATGACATTTCCACACACCAATAAAGTAAACTATATATTACATGCATGATTAACTAGCATAAACGATCATATGATCATCATCTACTTCTTGTGACGCTTGCTCTGCTTGTGGCTCGATCCAGGCTCGTCGATTTGGGTAACGAGGCACTTCCTCATGTCAACGATCCGCGTGTGCATCTCGTAGCATGTGTACACGCTCTTGACCACAAACCTGAGGTAAGGTTCATCCAGTTGCCGTATTCAGGCCCTGTGCCAGGATACGAGACTTGTTCTCTTGGCATCTTACTTCTTCTTTTCATAGTAGGGGTCGATGATGGCCGAGGCGAGTTCAACCAGGGAGTCCTTCTTCGTGATGCCCCAGACCCTATAGTGCTCACAGATTTGACAAGGTTCTGGCAGGCCAAGCCCGTAATCCTGAGCGCTTTTACATCGTCGGTGGTTTCCACCGTGGCAAACTTGTAGTCGGTGTTGTTGACAAACCCGTTGAGACGGTCGCAAGGCTCTTTGGCCATGCAGTAGTGGTAGATGAGGACATGATGGCGCACGCACAACTGGGCGACGGCAAGCTTCTGATCTATTTCAGGACGACCGACGGTGTACTGGAGGTCGATGTCGACCACCTTGTACTTGTCTCCAGCAAGCAACTGCTCAACGGTGTTGATGTAGTCGTCCACCACGGCCGGGTTGTTGGTGTACACCACCGAGAGATCCATCTCCCTCGCGTGGGTCTCCACTCTATGCTCGCCGAACTCCATTGGAGCGCCGCTGGACATCCCCTCTCTATGTGTCGTCGTGGGTGTGCTTGTTGTGTTGTGGGGCGCGATCGAAATGTTGAAGAGACTAAGGTTATAATGGCCACAGGAATTAAAGGGGAAGCCGGACGGCTAGGAATATCGGCAGGCCCTGATGGCAGTTCTAATTTGCAGCGCATAACTCCATCGTGCCGCACGTAACTGCATCGCGTGACAACGCGCGTGGCGCAACCGCATGCATATGGGGCCCCCGACGTGATCGTGTGCATGCCCAACCGCTGGCAGAGCGCGCGTGGAGGGACGCGAGCAGAGTGCTCCGCGGTCACCTCAAGGAAAAGTTGTCCACAAGCCGAGCGCACCGACGGACGCGAGCAGAGCGCTCCAACGGACGCAACAGAGCGCGCCGCGGCACCTAACGGTGAGCACATCGCGCTGCGGCGCCTAACGGCGAGCAGAGCTTGCCGAGGGATGCGAGCAGAGGACAACACAGTGATACGTGGCAAATAAGACGAACTGTGTGAGTGATGTCGGAGACGTCAAGCATAAAATCAGATTAGAGTTGCGTGTGCGATATGTGGCAGACAGTTGATCCATCAGAGTTGTTTGTGATGGAATAAGCCGTGTGTGTTGCGGGCAAACGCTTGTTGGTGTATAACCGTAAATTTAACCAAAAAAGTGTTAATGCATGTTACAAAAATTGTATAGCTGGAAACTATGTTCAAATACGACTCCAACGATATAATCTATGTCGACATGCATTCATATTTTATTAGTTAAATCCTACTTATAAACTATGTTCAAGTACGTGGTTGGCAACAATTAGGGAGAAGTTTGGTCGGTTCAGCTATCGAGTTGAACTGTTTGAATAAATTAAGAATGACTTCTTAATCTATGAATGAAATCTATGCTTAATTACTGAATTTTAGTTGCAAAAATAACATAGTGCTAATGTTTTCTAGCTGCATATTTTGACAAATTGCAGTGTTACAAGGATTGAGAAATGGCAACGTTACTAGATCAACAAATGTAAATCTTTCCAGTTTGACAAATGGCAACATACCCAATATGACAGATGCAAATCTTACCAAATTGTTTGTACGTGGTTGCACACGGGTCATCCAGAACAACCGTTTGCGTTGAAGGGATGCACAAATCCTGCGCTGCTCTCACTTTGTATACGGGTGCTCTATCTAAATTGTTTGCGATCAACAGCTGCAGAAATCATGCTCGGCACATTTTCTCTTGGCTTCCAAGGGAAGCTGTTGGTTTGCATATGGGTGTTCTAACTAAACGTTTGCGATGAGTGATTTATATTTAAAAAGTGAATTAAACTGTGGCTTGGGCACCATTAATGGAGAGGATGCGAGCAAGGCGGGCGACCATGGAAATCAAAGGGCTCTCTTCCCAGTGAGCCTATGTAGCGTACAATTTGCACGCTTCCTGATGAGCCTACGCACTCGAGGACAGCTTGCACGCCTCTCGGTCAGCCTGCGCACCGGACTGCGCTCGCACACCTCCCGTTCAGTCAAGGTCAAGCAACTGTCCGCACGGCACCTCCTACAACCATTAAAACCAAGACACGTGGTGTCACGTGAATGGTTAACAGAATTTTGGATTTACTAGAATTTAAAAACCAGGCATCTCAATGTTTTGCCGGCAATCAACGGTGCCCTGGTGCTTGAAATTCATGCCCATTTCTTGCATGGGACCTAAGCATGCACCCAAGAACAAAGATTTGATTTTTCAATGAATTTATATGCAACGGAGCATGCACATGTAGTTCAAATTTGAATTATGCACATAAATGCATTGAAAACTCAGTTAATGCATAAAAATGTCCAAACGAACCCCGAAAAATCACAAAACTCCACACAACACTCCTGTTGTTCTATGGTGACACGAGAAAAAAAATTGAAAGCAATAAGAGGCAATGGATATTGTTTCGTCCCCAAACGTGGGACGTTCCCTACCGAAAACCATCATGCTTGTTGTGAGAAGCATATACCCAAACTTTCCCCAAATGGGACAAAATTTGTACCACGGCATGTTGATGCCGCTCCGTGAATTTCAGAGGAGTTTTTGATTTACTAGAATTTAAAAACCAGGCATCTCAATGTTTTGCCGGCAATCAACGGTGCCATGGTGTTTGAATTTCATTCCCATTTCTTGCATGGGACCTATGCATGCACCCAAGGACAAAGATTTGATTTTTCAACGAATTTATATCCACTGGAGCATGCGCATGTAGTTCAAATTTGAATTATGCACATAAATGCATTGAAAACTCACTTAATGCACAAAAATGTCCAAAAAAACCCCGAAAAATCACAAAAAATTACGCAACACTCCTGTTGTTCTATGTTGAGACTAGAAAAAAACTTGAAAGCAATAAGAGGCAATGGCTATCGTTTCGTCCCCAAAGGTGGAACGTTCCCTGCCAAAAACCATGATGCTTGTTGTGAGAAGCTCCGGTTTGTGTGAAGCATATACCCAAACCTTCCCCAATTGGGACAAAATTTGTACCATGGCATGTTGATGCCACTCCATCATAGCATGCCAAGTTTCATGAATTTTAGACGAGTTTTGGATTTACTAGAATTTAAAAACTAGGCATCTCAATGTTTTGCCGACAATCAACGGTGCCATGGTGTTTGAAATTCATTCCCATTTCTTGCATGGCACCTAAGCATGCACCCAAGGATAAATATTTTATTTTTCAACGAATTTACATGCACTGGAGCATGCGCATGTATTTCAAATTTGAATTATGCACTTAAATGCATTGAAAACTCACTTAATGCATAAAAATGTCCAAACGAACCCCCAAAAATAAAAAAAATCACACAACACTCTTGTTGTTCTATGTTGACACTAGAAAAAACTTGAAAGCAATAAGAGGCAATGCATATCGTTTCGTCCCCAAAGGTGGAACGTTCCCTGTCAAAAACCATGATGCTTGTTGTGAGAAGCTCCGGTTTGTGAGAAACATATACCCAAACCTTCCCCAATTGGGACAAAATTTGTACCACGGCATGTTGATGCCGCTCCATGATAGCATGCCAAGTTTCATGAATTTCAGACGAGTTTTGGATTTACTAGAATTTAAAAACCAGGCATCTCAATGTTTTGCCGGCAATCAACGGTGCCATGGTGTTTGCAATTCATTCCCATTTCTTGCATGGGACCTAAGCATGCACCCAAGGACAAAGATTTGATTTTTAACGAATTTATATGCACTGGAGCATGCGCATGTAGTTCAAATTTGAATTATGCACATAAATGCATTGAAAACTCACTTAATGCATAAAAATGTCCAAACGAACCCCGAAAAATCACAAAAAATACGCAACACTCCTGTTGTTTTATGTTGACACGAGAAAAAAACTTGAAAGCAATAAGAGGCAATGGATATCGTTTCGTCCCCAAAGGTGGGATGTTCCCTACCGAAAACCATCATGCTTGTTGTAAGAAGCTCCGGCTTGTGAGAAGCATATACCCAAACCTTCCCCAAATGGGTCAAAATTTGTACCACGACATGTTGATGTCGCCCAATGATAGCATGCCAAGTTTCATGAATTTCAAACGACTTTTGGATTTAGTATAATTTAAAAACCAGACATCTCAATGTTTTGCCGACAATTAATGGTGTCATGGTGTTTGCAATTCATTCCCATTTCTTGCATGGGACCTAAGCATGCACCCAAGGACAAAGATTTGACTTTTAACAAATTTATATGCACCGGAGCATGCATATGTAGTTCAAATTTGAATTATGCACATAAATGCATTGAAAACTCACTTAATGCATAAAAATGTCCAAACGAACCCCGGAAAATCACAAAAAATTACGCAACACTCCTGTTGTTCTATGTTGACACGAGAAAAAACTTGAAAGCAATAAGAGGCAATGGATATCGTTTCGTCCCCAAAGGTGGGATGTTCCCTACCGAAAACCATCATGCTTGTTGTAAGAAGCTCCGGCTTGTGAGAAGCATATACCCAAACCTTCCCCAAATGGGACAAAATTTGTACCACGGCATGTTGATGCCGCTCCATGATAGCATGCCAAGTTTCATGAATTTCAGACGAGTTTTGGATTTACTAGAATTTAAAAACCAGGCATCTCAATGTTTTGTCGGCAATCAATGGTGCCATGGTGTTTGAAATTCATTCCCATTTCTTGCATGGGACCTAAGCATGCACCCAAGGACAAAGATTTGATTTTAAATGAATTTATATGCATTGGAGCATGCGCATGTAGTTCAAATTTGAATTATGCACATAAATGCATTGAAAACTCAATTAATGCATAAAAATGTCCAAACGAACCCTGAATAATTCCAATTCTTTTATGATCACTGCAGATAAAAGGTCTAGCAATTCAAACACCGTCCATGGCCGCTGTGACCCAATTATGTAATTCAAATCAAGACCAAAAATCAAGTAGATCCCACACAGTTTATTATAACCAACCGTGTGAGATGCAACACAAAATATCTTCGGACCGTGTCTGAATAAGGGACCGTGTGTGATGACACTTTGCTCGCTAGTTTTTTGTCTGAAGCGATTCCAAATTTTCGGCTTTTGCGGAAATATCTACCTCCCCGCCCCCCTTACCAAAAGCCACATCTCCCCTCTTTTCGCCTTCCTTTCCAAGTTGAAACCTTCACTCCTTTCTTGCAGCGCCGCCTCCTTCTCGCCGGCAACCCTCCTTCACGCTGCTCGGCATCGCCTATCCAGACAGGTAATCCACACCCGACCCCCATCCTCCTCCTCCTTCCACATCCCACATGCCCTGACCGTCAGCGCGAGCGCGACACCTTCCACCCAAATCACCGACCCCTGCACCAAATAAGCGCCGACCTAAGCCATGCTGCACGCAGTATAGCCAGGACCTCAAGGAACATTTGGCAGCGGAGAAGCAAATCGCGACCGCACGCGCGGATGACGTCGCGATGGCTGCCATTCGTGCCGTCCCCCAGATCTTGGAGGAGCACCTCCCCGTCGAGGCCACCGTTGACGCCTCGGGCGCCGACGCCGCGACGCGGTTGACTGCTTTAAACGACAGTTTGTGGCGTTTTCTCGAGGCCACTGTCGGTGCCTTCGACGAAGACTACAAGGTGTTTTCTCAGCGTGCACGTGCTTACCTCATCTCGAGAGCCAGAAGGTTGGTGCCCGAAGCGGCTCAGGCAACTCACCACTACAACAAGGGCACCCACGATGCGGAGGCCTTGCCCTCTTCCATGTCCAAGGAGCCAATCGTCATCGATATCTCCGACAATGAGGAGTAGCTTGTTTTATTAGCTCACTATAAGGACCCATGTTCATTTTTCTAGCTACTGCCTTTCCGTAACAAATTCTAGTGAATTGTGCTATCTACTTTCACCATGCAATCTTCTGCTATAGTGTATATGTTCTATATGTCGTGCAATATGGTGTTCAATTAATTGCTTGGTTCAATTCTGCAAATGTGATGTTCAATTCTTCAGGGTGCAATATTTCCAAGTTGTTAAGCATGCTTGGTTTGGTTAACTGTCTGTTCTTCTATTAGGAGTATGTTATACTATTCAATTGGTGTTTACTTAACTGCTTGGTTCATTTGTTGTGGCTTGGTTCACTTATTGTGGTGTTTAGCTAACTGATTGGTTCAATTCTGCAATGCGATGTTCAATTGTTGTGGCTGCATTCTATTATTGTATACCATGTGAGGAATAAATCAAATTTGACTGTACTAAATACATGAGAAACAAATACAATTGCTATATTTCCAAGTTCTTAAGCATGCTTGGTTTGGTTAACTATCTGATCTTCTATTAGGAGTATGTTATATTGTGCAATGTGGTGCTCAGTTAACGTTTAGTTCATTTGTTGTGGTGTTTAGTTAACTGCTTGGTTCAATTCTGCAATGTGATGTTCAATTGATGTGGCTGCATTCTGTTATTGTATACCATGTGAGGAATAAATCGAATTTGGATGTACTAAATACATGAGAAACAAATACAATTGCTATATTTCCAAGTTGTTAAGTGATACGTCTCCAACGTATCTACTTTTCCAAACCCTTTTTCCCTTGTTTTGGACTCTAACTTGCATGATTTGAATGTAACTAACCCGGACTGACGCTGTTTTCAGCAGAACTGCCATGGTGTTGTTTTTGTGCAGAATAAAAAGTTCTCGGAATCGCCTGAAAATCAACGGAGAATTATTTCAGAAAATATAAAAAATATCTGCAAGAAGGCACTCACCGGGGGTGGGGGCCGACACCCTGTCCTCGAGGGTGGGGGCGCGCCCCCTGCCTCGAGGGCCCCCCGATGCTCCACCGACATACCCCCAGGTCCTATATCTTCCGTTTCGGGGAGAAAAAAATCAGAGAGAAGGAATTATCGTGTTTTACGAGATGGAGTTGCCGCCAAGCCCTAATCTCTCTCGGGAGGGCTGATCTGGAGTCCGTTCGGGGCTTCGGAGAGTGGAGATCGTCGCCATCGTCATCATCAACCTTCCTCCATCACCAATTCCATGATGCTCACCGTCGTGTGTGAGTAATTCCATCGTAGGCTTGGTGGACGGTGATGGGTTGGATGGGATCTATCATGTAATCGAGTTAGTTTTGTTAGGGTTTGATCCCTAGTATACACTATATTCTGAGATTGATGTTGCTATGACTTTGCTATGCTTAATGCTTGTCACTAGGGCTCGAGTGCCATGATTTCAGATCTGAACCTATTATGTTTTCATGAATATATGTGTGTTCTTGATCCTATCTTGCAAGTCTATAGTCACCTAATATGTGTTATGATCTGGCAACCCCGAAGTGACAATAATCGGGATCTCTCCCGGTGATGACCATAGTTTGAGGAGTTCATGTGTTCACTATGTGTTAATGCTTTGGTCCGGTACTCTATTAAAAGGAGACCTTAATATCCTTAGTTTCCAATAGGACCCCGCTGCCATGGGAGGGTAGGACAAAAGATGTCATGCAAGTTCTTTTCCATAAGCACGTATGACTATATTCGGAATACATGCTTACATTGCATTGATGAACTGGAGCTAGTTCTGTTTCACCCTAGGTTATAACTTCTACATGATGAATTGCATCCGACGTAATTTTCCATCACCGATCCAATGCCTACGAGCTTTACCTATATTGCTTGTCGAATATTTACTTTTCCGTCACTACTATAACAAAAAACTACAAAAACACTATCGTTACTTTTATTGCTGCTACCGCCACTATCATATTACTTTGCTACTAAACTATCTTGCTGCAGATACTAAGTTTCCAGGTGTGGTTGAATTGACAACTCAACTGCTAATACTTAAGAGTGTTCTTTGGCTCCCCTTGTGTCGAATCAACAAATTTGGGTCTAATACTTTACCCTCGAAAACTGTTGCGATCCCCTACACATGTGGGTTATCAAGACTATTTTCTGGCGCCGTTGCCGGGGAACATAACTCTATTCTTTAAGTCACTTGGGATTTATATATGTTTATCACTATGAAGAATTTGAAGGACTCAAAAACCAAGATCTTACCCTCAACTACGAGGGGAGGTAAGGAACTGCCATCTAGCTCTGCACTTGATTCTCCTTCTGTTATGAGTAAACTTGCGACACCTACTCCTGTTATTGAATCTGATATGTCGTATGTTCTTGCTGATGCTACTTCTGCTATGTATGATGAAACTACTCCCAATAGATATGAATTTCCTGTTGTGCGTGAGGGTTATGTTATGGATGAAGAAACTGCTAGAGACATTCTTGCCTGCAATGATAGATATGATCTTAAGAAGTTATTAGCTAAGCTGAAAGAAAAGTCCTTGAATGCTAGAATGAAACATGACCCTGCTTTTGCTACTTCACCTATATGTGTCACTGATAAGGATTGTGAATTCTCTGTTGACCCTGAGTTAATTACTTTGGTTGAATCTGATCCTTTCCATGGCTATGAGTCTGAAACTGTTGTGGCACATCTTACCAAGTTGAATGATATAGCCACCCTGTTTACCAATGATGAAAAGATTCGCTACTATTATATCCTTAAGTTGTTTCCGTTCTCGTTAAAGGGTGATGCTAAGACTTGGTTTAATTCACTTGATCCTAGTTGTGTGCGTAGTCCCCAGGATATGATGTACTACTTCTCTGCTAAATATTTTCACGCTCATAAGAAACAAGCTGCCTTACGGGAAATATATAACTTTACTCAAACTGAAGAAGAGAGTCTCCCACAAGCTTGGGGGAGGCTTCTCCAGTTACTTAATGCTTTGCCTGATCATCCTCTTGAAATGCATGATATACTTGATGTATTTTATAATGGACTAACCGATGCTTCCAGAGACCACCTGGATAGTTGTGTTGGTTGTGTTTTCAGGGAAAGAACAGTTGAACAAGCTGAATTACTATTAAATAATATGCTAGCCAATGAAAATAATTGGACACTTCCTAAACCAGCCCCTAAGCCAACTCCGAAGAAAAGAGGTGTTCTATTTCTCTGTCCTGAAGATATGCAAGAGGCAAAGAAATCTATGAAAGAAAAAGGTATTAAAGCTGAAGATGTTAAGAATTTACCACCTATTGAAGAAATACATGGTCTTGATAACCCGACATGGGTAGTAAAGGTAAATTCTCTTTATAGATTTGATGAAGGTGATATTCCTCGTTATAAGTCTGCTAGCGAATGCTTAGATGAGTTTGACAATTTCATTGTGAAACAAGAAAACTTCAATGCTTATGTTGGTAGACAATTACAACAAAATGCTTATATGATTGAACACTTGAGTGATTATCTGTCTAGTGCTAAAAGTGAACTGAAACTTATTAGTAAACATGCTTCTATGGTCACCACTCAAGTAGAACAAGTACTTAAGGCTCAGAACGATTTGCTCAATGAATTAAATAGTAAGAATAATGACTATGCTGTTAGAGTTGCAACTAGAGGTGGTAAAATGACTCACGAGCCTCTGTATCCTGAAGGCCACCCTAAGAGAATTGAGCAAGATTCCCAGAGAGCTAACATACATGCACCTAGTTCTTCTAAGAAGAAGAAAAAGAAAAATGATAGAACCCTGCATGCCTCTAGTGAACCTGTAGCTGACAAACCTGAAAATCCCAATGATATATCTGTTTCTGATGCCGAGACACAATCTGTTAATGAACATGAACCTAGTACTAATATTAATGATGATGTTCATGATGATTCTCAACCTAGCAATGATAATGATGTAGAGATTGAACCTGCTATTGATCTTGATAAGCCACAATCAAAGAATCAACGTTATGATAAGAGAGACTTTGTTGCTAGGAAGCACGGTAGGGAAAGATAACCATGGGTTCAGAAACCCATGCCTTTTCCTCCGAAACCATCCAAGAAAAAGGATGATGAGGATTTTGAGCGCTTTGCTGAAATGATTAGACTATCTTTTTGCGTATGCGCTTGACTGATGTGCTTAAAACAAATCCTTATGCCAAGTATATGAAAGATATTATTACCAACAAAAGAAAGATACTTGAAGTGGAAATTCTCACCATGCTTGCCAATTACACTTTTGAGGGTGGAATGCCTAAGAAATTAGGGGATCCAGGAGTACCTACTATACCTTGCTCCATTAAGAGAAACTATGTTAAAACTGCTTTGTGTGATCTTGGAGCCGGTGTTAGTGTTATGCCTCTCTCTTTATATCGTAGACTTGACTTGAGTAAGTTGACACCTACTGAAATATCTTTGCAAATGGCTGATAAATCAACTGATATACCTATCGATATTTGTGAGGATGTGCCTGTTGTAGTTGCAAATGTTACTATTCTAACGAACTTTGTTATACTTGATATTCCCGAGGATGATAGTATGTCTATTATTCTTGGAAGACCTTTTTTGAATGCTGCAGGGGCTGTTATTGATTGCAACAAAGGCAATGTCACTTTTCATGTCAATGGTAATGAGCATACGGTACACTTTCCGAGGAAACAACCTCAGGTCTTCAGTATCAATTATATTGGAAAAACTTCAACTATTACTATTGGAGGTTTTGAGTTTCCTCTTCCTACTATCAAGAAGGCATATGACATACTTATTGTTGGGGACATACATATCCCCATTGAGGTAAAATAGTGTTATTCGAAAATTCTTCGGTTTCATGTTACTCGGAAAGAGTTTATTAACAAGACCTGATCAACCTTGTTAATAGATTCCTTTTGATGAGCATGGGATAGGTGAATCTAGATAGGACAAACCTACTGTACCCTCCTTTTACTTTCTGTTAGTTAGGTTAAATAAAATAAAAATAGCATTATCTATTTGTTTCCAGACTTATCCGTGCAATAAAAAATTATCCCGAAAATAAAAGTTCTCCAAATGCCATGAAAATGAAATATGATTTTTTCTAGAATATTTAAGAAAATATGGCACCGAACAGACAGCGAGGGGAGCCAGCACGTGGCCTCGAGGGCACAGGGCGCGCCCCCCTTCACAGGGCGCGCCCCCTGCCTCGAGGGCCCCATGTGGCTCCCCTCCACTTATCCTTTCACCCAGGCTCTTCTTCTTCCTCCCAAAAAAATCCCCAACTAGCTCAAACCCGAGTTCTAGCTCATTTTGCTGCCATTTTCGATCTCCTTGCTTAAAGCACCATTCACCAAACTATTTGGGGAGATTGTTCCTTGGTATGTGAATCCTCGATTGGTCCAATTAGTTTTTGTTCTAGAGCTTTATTTGTTGCAAATTTATGCTGATGTGGTGACCTTGTTCTTGAGCTTGCATGTCAAATTTTCTTGGTCCCAAGTAGTTCTAATGCATGATTTAGCCTCTAGGCACTTATAGGAGTCGTTGCTATCAATCTTGTTGAGTTTGGTTAACTTTTATTTTGAAGTTACTAAAAATTTCAGAAAATTTTAGAAAAATGTCTAGGAGGAACTTCCAAGGTGGTCCTTCAAGGAAGCAAGAACCGAGGCTAGCGTTCCGTGAGCCGGATGATGAACCACCGAGGGATGTTGATGTGCGGCCTTGTGAATGGTTGTCGGATGAATTTATGGGTCAAGCGGGCATCAATGATGATTTTTATGCATATGTGCGCAACGCTGACCTCGAGGACTTCATGCAAGATAAGTGTCTTCAATACCGTGGCTTAACTGATAGCTTTGTGAGAAGGTTTAAATTTTCATCTTCACGTAATTCTCACACTATCCTGTTTGACCTCTATGATAAATCTTACACCATAAACTTAGAGGATTCTAATGTTGCCTGCAAGCTCCCACAGTGGGGCAGTACGAGTGATCCTCGCAAATCTGAATTTAGAGAATTCCTAGCTAGTATTACAGTGGGGGAATCCAGGGACATCACACAAGCTACAACGGGGAGCATACATTTTCCTGCTATTCATTACTTTGCTCTCTTTATCGGTAGATGCATAAATGGTAAAGATGAGGCTTGTCACATGTGTGTCCCTGATCTTAGTGTTCTCAGGAGTGTTGTACTAGGTGATAGGAAATATAACTTAGGAGCAATTGTTGCACGTAGATTACACCATAATGGTTTGTATGGAGATTTATTTGGTGGGATCTATGCTACTCCCATAGCCCGCTATCTTGGTGTGTCTGTGCACACGTACGATGAACCTTTACCTCCTGCTTATTTAGATTGTAATCCTATGGCTAGTCACCGGTTTATAGAGTGGGATAATCAAACCCTCAAATATCGACTAATCTTTAACACGCAGCATGCCATCCCTATTGTTCTTCCTGTCCCTACTTCGTTCAACTTTCAGGAAAAAGGAAGATACACTTTAACTATGGAGGAGGCAAATGCCTACTATAACACGACGGAGGCAACCCGCCTTCGAGCTGCAGCTCAGCATGCAGTATCTGCTGCATCCCAGTACGACCCCAACTACAACTTTTGATATCCGTCAGGCCAATACTGGCCATAAACCAACTTAGGCCAAAAGCCTAAGCTTGGGGGAGTACGTGTTTCTCACCGACTTACATTCATGTTCACACACTTATTCTAGTTGTCAGTGCTCACACTCTTTCACTGTACCAACCATGCTTAGTTTAAATTTTCTTTTTCTTAGTCTTTTTCTTGTGTGCTAGAAAAACCCAGAAAAAACAAAAAAATATTAGTTGTAGCTTCTAGCTGGTTTACTTTCTTTGCTTGTAGTAGTAACTAAAAATGAAAACCCAAAAAGATTTCCCGTTCTTCTTTTGCTTGTTGGGAGCTTTCCTGTGTAAATAGTTTCTTTTCTTTTCTTTAGGGGTTAAGAGTAGAAGACCATGATTGAAAATGCTTAGTGGCTCTTATATGCTTTGTTGTTGATTTAATCTTGAGCCATATTACCTTGTTTTCTCTCTTGTATTAAATGCCTGCAGATTCCAGCTTAGTCCAATGCACGTGCACTATTATTATTTTCCACACCGTTTGGTCGTGTGAGTGAAAGGCAATAAGGATGATATATGATGAACTAACTAGTTGATGGGGCGCGCCCATGGCGCGCCGCCTGAGGCGTTCCTTTGCGGTGCCAGGTATGTACGCTACCTTTTTTGCTTGCTTCTTTGCGATCTGGGTGGCACACGCCTTCCGCTCCTCGAACTGCTCCGGCCTGAACTCCAGTGGGTGCTCGTATGCTGCCGGGTCCCTATGGATGATGTACGCGTTCATGAAGAGCAATTTCCAAGTACAGCTAAAATCTTCTATTTATACATTCACATCATAATAGAGTATCCACAAAACCAACCAACAATGCTATGCTAATTTTTAATCATGTAGGAAGGTCCTACAAGCTTCAGCGCTGGTTAGGAGGAAACCACACAAGTTTGAAAAAAAATTATATAAATTTTTTAATTTCTCTATGATTTTGGCTATTCCAAATTATACTAATAAAATATCTTGCAAAACTGACCACCCAGGTCAGTGTGTGCAATTCTATGTACACCTAAATTATGCCCAATAGGCAAACATAGTCAGGTAACCTTAAATTTACATTTCACTCAACAGAACAGCATGTTTGCAATGGGCAATAGTTCTCACTTTCTCTAAGGCAGCTCAGCCAACACCAGTCTATCACATGTTGATTATGTAAAAAATTCAGAAGGCAATCCCACAAAGACGAGCTTACTGTCAAAAATTCAGAATGCATGACCATATTGTCAAAAATAAAATAAAAAACAAGACACCTTTATGCGGGCAGACATATAACAAACTTGCTCAAAATCTCTAAGAAGAAAATTAAGAACCATCCGAACCATCTTGCTTGGAACGTTATACAAGAAAGTCTACAGTACACTGGTATTTGTTGTTTGTCTGTAGATAACTGAATTTTAAACGTCAGCAACAAGTTCAGTTAAGTTCATTTCCTATTCAAGCGTACAGTACAACTCAATTTATTTCAAATTCATCTTTATACAGCGGCACATAACATTCTCTCTCAGAATCTCTAGGAATGAACGAAATGAACAATCTCGCTTGAAATCTCATACAAGAAAAGTTACAGTAAACTGGTATTTGTTGTTTCTTTGCACATAACTGAATTTTAAACGGCACAAACAAGTCCACTTAGGTTGATCTCGTTTTAAAGCGTATAACACAGCAGAATTGACCTCAAATTTATGTTTGTACACATAACAATTCTCATCAGAATCTCTAAGAAGAAGAAGAAGGATGAACTTGCTTCAAATCTCATACAAGAAAAAGCACAATAAACTGAAGCGGCAAGGAAAAGCGTTGAAAATCGAACCTGAAGAGAAAGATGATCCTTTGAGCAGATGAAACAGCAAGGCAAATCTGACGACGAACCGATTATTGCCATTTCTGAAATAAGAAAAACAATTTTAACGTCTCACAGTGAGGGGACATAAGATCAAACAGTTCATGAGCGTGAATGGAGTGACACAGGCACGAACCAAAAATCGATACAGAAACATCCATGGATACGCATCAGTAGAACACAAACCATACCTTGGCGACGATGACAGGCGCAAAATTCATTGACGAACAATATCAGAGATCGATGAAGCACTACAGATCTCACACTCAACCAACAACCACCTGCAAGGACAGAACATCCACGACCACTAAGCACAACAGCAATAGATCCAAAAAAGAGAAGAGGGAACTTCTTAGTTCAACACCCTCCTCCTAGACACATACACCATATGACCACCGTGGTCTCTGGTGAAGCCAAATCTGCATGTAATATGTGCAAAATAATTTGAAAAATGTGTAAACAAACATTGTATTATTCTTCGTTCCTTTTAACATAACGGATCAAAGTGGTTTGTGGGCCACAAAAAATGAATTATTTGTTTCGAAGGGATTCCACATATTTTTGGGAGGATTTAAATCCTTGGAAACTTTTCATATGGGGTCGTTTTGACTGCAGGATTGAAATATTTAGGAGTTTAATTACCTAAGGATTTCTTTGCACTATATTCTCGAGAATATGTTTCCGTCCACCCAAATTTCTAGGTCAAGTACTATAGTACTCTTGAGGCGTGTCAAACACTCTTTGTTGCTAATCCTATAGGATTGAGGAGTATATGACATTCAAATCAAGTGTTTTCTATTCTTGCATCTATGAAATCCCACAATCAAAGAGGTCCCTTCTCCGTAGAAATAAAACGAGGCCTTCAACTAATGCCATTAGAAATCTTCAGCATGGGCGAAAAGGCCCCTGGGAAGAGGACAAAGCAAATCCCATCGGCTCTTAGAAGCAACAAACAATAGATCCATGGCACACACACATTCATGACTCAAGCAACACATGAAAGATCCCACATTGAAAAGAAGCAACATTCACGCATTTCATCGAGCAGTTTACAAGCAGGGGAACGGACAGAACCTCACCTCGGAAAGAAGGAAGAAACAGTTGCACGGACGCACGACAAAGCAGCCACAGGCACCCTACAGACGAAATGAAAGCGCAAGGAAGAAAGATGAACAACTGAGTGGAGAGCGGAAGCAGCGGAAATTAATAACTGAATGAAAGAAGGATCTCACACTAACCAAACGCAATAGCAGCAGCGAGAGGAGCCATAAGGAAGTACAGCGGTGACGTGGCAAGCAGGTAACAAGCAAGGCGATGGCGATGGCGATTGATGGCAAGCAACGAAACAAATAGCGCTATAACGACGCTATAGCGCCGTTATAGCGTATTCAGAAGGAAACGCTATATTTAGCAAATTCAGCCGTTATGGCGCTATTCATGTAATTAGCGTGCTATAGGGCGTTATAACGTTGTAGCATGTAGCGTTATAGCGTTCAAATGATTAAAAATTAAACCCTATATTTTGTAGCGCGCTATTTTTTTCGTTGATGGTGAGCGACAGGGAGCGGCGATGGCAAGCGAGGAACGGCGACAGAAGCAGTGCCGCGGTGAGGTGGAACGAGGAACAGAGGACGAGAGGCGGCGGCTGGAGCGCGGCGGAAGGACGAATCAGAATTTATCTTACTCGAACGACCAGTGCGCCGAGCGCATGGGCTGCGTCCACCACACCGCAGGGACGTATCCGAATTTATCTTACTCGAATGACCAGTGCACCGAACGCATGCACATCAAGCCGAACCGTCTCTCCAACGCATCCACACGCCGGTGGCTCGATCCAAACGCAAACGAGGCAGACAAGCAGACAAACCACACCCAAACAATCCCCACACAAGACACAGACAAGCCGGGACCATCCAGGTGGGGTCCAAACACCAGCCGCACGGTCAGGCAGGCGGGTGAGAGAAGGCTGTGATCGAAAAAAGCCACCCAAACTGACATCACTTGGCACGAGGTACAGTGCACCTGCGCACCTGCACGCACTCAACTCGGGTGCGCACAACGCCTCCTACGCTCCATGCACACAACCAACCACTGCCATCCACTTGGCGATGCAGTACAACAAGAACGAACGCGATTGGCTAGGCGCATATCTCTTGTGATTGGAGCATCACACCAGGGAACGAAGCCGATTGGGCAGCGGCATATTTCTCCGATTGGTTTTTGTATGCGACAAACAGTTGCCAGACAACAGTGCCAACTGCCAACGTGGACGTCGCGAGCAGGCGCACATTACGCGACTCTTATAGGGTTTAATTGAGATGAGAAGAGCTGGTATGAACTCGACCTTTTTGTTTTTATAAATATGATTGCTCGTCGTTCTTGATTAAACTTGTTATGAATGAAACATGTTTGCAATGACAACTAGAGATCATAGCTGCTTATGCCATGCTTAATTAGCTGAGAGTTTATAATGATCTATCTTGCGTGCCACCATGATATTAAAATGGTTGTGATGTGGTATGATGTGTGGTATCCTCCTCTGAACGATTTAAGTGACTTGACTTGACACATGTTCACGCATGTAGTTGAAACAAATCAACATAGCCTTCACGATATTTATATTCATGGTGATTTATATCCTACTCATGCTTGCATTCATTGTTGATTAATTTTAATGCATGTTCATGACCGTTGTTTCTCTCTAGCTGGTCGCTTCCCAGTCTCTTTCTAGCCTTCACCTGTACTAAGCGGGAATACTGCCTATGCATCCACTTCCATAAACCCCAAAGTTATTCCACATGAGTCCACCATACCTTCCTATATACGATATCTACCTGTCGTTCCAAGTAAATTTGTATGTGCCAAACTCTAAACCTTCAAATGAAATTCTGTTTTGTATTCTCGAACAACTCATGTATCAACTAGGGCTGTCTATATCTTCCATGCTAGGTGGGTTATTCTCACGATGAGTGGACTCCGCCCATCATTCATGAGAAAATGGCTGGTAACCGGGATGCCCAGTCCCATGCTCAAAATCATAATAACTAAACAAAACTCCCCCAGGGTTGTTGCTAGTTTGGACGGTACCCGTCGTTTCGGGCTAGCCGTGGAGTGTGCTTGTTGGAGGTTGGGGGAGTATAAACTTTACCATTCTATTTGGGAACCGCCTATAATGTGCGTAGCATGCGAGATATCGAGATTCTTGGTTGTTATGTTGACAATGAAAGTATACCGCTCAAAATGTTATTCAATCTCTATTTAAAAATCGAGATCTGGCACCTCTACAAATCCCTGCTTCCCTCTGCGAAGGGCCTATCTATTTACTTTTATGCAGAGTCATCATCCTCTTATCAAAGAGCACCAGTAGGAGAGCACCTGTGTCGTTGCATGTATTACTATTAACTAGATGACCCGTTGCGCCAATGGCGCAAAGGCCAAGTGTAAGCCAGGTATTGAAAGAGTGTTCATTAAAATATGTAAACGGAAAATAAAACATATGAAAATAAGTCGCAAAGGGCGGGAACGAACCAGGCTTTCAAACCATATAAAAATTAATATTTAGAGACCGATGCCTACTTATATTGCCTTATGAATGTTACCATACTATTGAATTAGGAGTGATAACAGAGTGTAGTCTTCTATAGCTCTCCCCCCCCACTCCCTCCTATTTATAAAGCATAAGTAAACATCAGACCAGACCATCCCAGATTGAGCATATCACAAGCATACATATCTTCATTAGACATGGAAGTGCCATTTTTAGTACGCAACCAGCAAGACAGAGTATTAAGGACTAATATGATCAGCACTCATCAGGCATTGCTATCTAAAATGATAAGCCGTACTATCTTGATGGTACATAAAAAAAAGCTCTAGCATTTCCCGCCAGCTATACTACTTCTTGCTCATCAAGCTTCTTATTCTGCGAGAGATCACACCAAGCAAACATGATTCAGTTGAGCACAGACACGTAAAGATTCATGATCAAGAATAGAGTTAAATTTATCTTGCATAGAAATTCTCTCAATTTATCTTGCATAGAAATTCTCTCAATTGTCAGAAAGGGGAGACTTTGATAAAAGCTTCTTCTATCTGTCTGTAGTCCTGATGTTTCCGCCTGTCAGAGCATCATGCATCTACAAATTCAAGGAAAAATAACATAGTTTACATTACAAGGAAAGAAATAGGAAAACTATGTTCTCTAATCGTGATCATGTATGTATTGGACATTTAAGGATGCAATTCAAGTGTGTTTGCTAAATCGTAGATGACAAAGTAAAAACTTGATGTAGTAATGTGTTTTCTGATCCACCCACAAGAATCTGGGCCCTTCATCCAGGTTCAGATGGCTCAGACATGTTTTTTCTATTTTTTCAACCATGACCCTTCTTCTATTGTAGTCACTCCCGTTCAAGAGAAATAAAAAGGAACGAAGTTCCCCCAAAAAATAAAAAATTCCTCAAACAACTATTAAATAAAAAGGAGCAAGTTGCCACACCAAGCAATTAGTGCGGATATGTTATTAGGAGACACTTGGTACTGCTAGAACTTAAACAAGTGATCCACTAACGTAGTAGTACACTATTTTAATGGAACACATCATATAATTTGTTACTCCTTTGAACTATAAAACCACGACAAGAATTATGAAACAGATGGAATATTATGAATTGTACATTTCACATGCATGATTAATCATTTGTACTATCAGAGAATGAACCACACCAACTGCATCTAAAACCAACACTGATTTTGCTTCCAGATTTAAGATGTTTATATCTGGGGATAAACCCAAGGGAATAACCTTTGCAAAGTTAAGTATAAGGTTTCATATGAGATCTATTGATAATCAGTAACATATGACCAATATGCATGTTATGTGTTCCACTATTTAGTTTCAAGCACAAGAAGTTTCAGGTACCTCTCAGTTTCATATAAGCATTTTATATAAGAATTTTGGACGGTCTCAAATAATGTGCACCACTAATTAACAAATGTAACCATTCTTACATAGTGCAGTTTAGTTACTTTCAGTAGCTTGAAAACTAAAAATGCATAATTTGTTCTCAGTCCTGTATAAGACTCATTCAAACCCTCCTGGTGCATTAGGTTATTCTTCTACTGAGTCATCGGAGCGAAATAGCGAATAAACACATGTCACCATGATTAAGGCCTCGACCATGCGGCAGTCATCTTCTAGAAAAAATATGTAGAATCTCCCATCATCGGACTTGCTCCCCCAAAACATTGAAGAAAACAGGGAACTTCACGTGAACCTACCATGTACATCATGCGCTGCAAGATGGAGAACAAAACACAGAGGCAAGGCTCCGTGAGCACGATGTCGGCGCGGACCTGGCGGAGTCCATAACGTTGGTCATCATGTAATTTGGAGGATATGCATGCGTTGCAATCCGTTTCGCCAACCCTGGATGATCAAGCTCACTTCATATAAACTGAAATCCACAAATTAATCCAAGAAATTAAGAGAGCAATTAATAGTAATCCTTCGAGACGTATTTTTTTTAGAATATAGGAACCAGTTCCGATGAAAAGTTGAATGCAACAGTAACCTTTTCTGAAGCACACAAACACATAAAATAAAGTTGGTCATCTTTTGCAGACGTACAATGGAAATTAAACACTTCACCAGGCACTTCACGAGCATAGAAAAAAAGAATATGTAGCTCAATCACTCCAGAAACTACTGGACTCCTGATCATAATATTCAACAAAAATGCAGACAAAACAAATATGAACCTTGTAATATGTGGCTCAATCACTCTAGAAACTACTGGACTCCTGATCATAATATTCAACAAAGAGGCAGACAAAACAAATAAGAACCTTATTGGAGTTACAAAGATGATTAAACAAAGTAAGGGGAGGAAGAGATTAGAACTCACCTTGCCCCAGGACAAGGAGCGACACCTAGGAGCGCTGGAGATGGAAGATGCGGTTGAAGAGGAGGGCGCATGTGCCTTCCCCAACAGCTTTCCTCATTATTTACGAAGCTAGGAAACGACATCTTGACCATCATTAAAATGCCACCATGAAAGAAGAACAAGAAGGATGACCCAAAAACATAATAACAATCATGAACTCCACTGTGCGCCAATGGAAGATATGCTTCAATAAGTATATACTGACCATTATTTTCCAATAACACAGTACTCGATCAACTCTCCTTCGGAGAAGTACTTCTTCGAAGAGAACAAACCAATGATGACCAAGAACTAAATGATGACAAATTAATTTATGGAAAGTGTGCACCCTTCGTTCTATAAACATGAGACGGGTGCCATTGAACCCTAAGATGCAAGAAACATAAATCGAGAACTATACATACAGTTCTTATTCAATAGCTATATATACAGTTCTTACTCCAATACTCCATACACATAATTGTGTAAAGACACACATTATTGTTTAAAGACCTAGACCATAATTCAAACTCATTTTTCTTTCCTTCATCTGATCATGCTACTACAAAGAAGGAAAAAGGGGACAGTTCCCAGGGGAAATAGCAATATAGCTATAGGAAATAAAGTTACATATGTACATATGACTATGGAGAAAGCAAGCTTTGTGAGAGAATTTACCCTAACATCTTAATACTTCAAGGTTTTAACAAAAGAAAAATATATGGTCTAGGAATAAATGGACTAAAGGAGTATAGGAGGGGGGTGAAGCGATCATATCAATTCAACAGCTTCAGAATCACCGGTATAAGAAAACATGTACATACTGACTCGGACAGCTCCTTGCCTTTTCTTATCCGATCGACAACATCTATATTTTGAGCTGCAACATCATATACAGGGCGTGGGCTTAAGCACAAAAAAAGGAGATATGTTTCTTCTTTTGATCTTCTCTACCACTTTCAAGCCCTCAGTAAAAAGAGGGCGCAATCTTGCAGACCCAGCTAGGATATTTTATGGTAGTAAAGCAGTGTTGCAAGGATTCACTTACATATTATTACTACTATTATTATTGTTGTTGTTGTTGTTATGATTGTTCACAGATAGTTCTTGTATAACCCTATTTCACTGACAGGCTTTACGTGATAATCTGTGCCAAACTAATTGCAAATGCTAATTGATCACCCAGTGCGGAGTAAAAAACATATAGCAAGCAAGTGATCACACATACAAACATTCCCAGGGAAAATGCGTAAACCCATAACTCAAAAACTACTAATAATACCATATATGACTTCGCAGCTAATTAGGCATCTATAAAACAGAACAGTGTAGGTAATCTCCTCATGGAACCATGTATACCTATGCAACCAAAAAAGTGATTGAAAACAGATCAGAAAACATCTGTGTAGAACAAAGCAGAAAAGTCAGTTTTCTCGTTGTAGTCCGCATTGGAATCTCTAAAAAGACTTATAGTAGGAACTTAGGGAGTACATGACAGTCATTGTCAAATAATCAGTCCAGAGAGATCATCGATACTGAAGGAGGAGCGAGACATTAGATAGAACAGAATATACATTCCTCACCTTAATGGCAAAGGCCGAACCCACGAAGAAAGCACTACGACCTTGATGTAGAGCATTGATATCACTCCCTTGCTGGAAGCCATCGAACCTGAGAAGCACCTGCCAGGCAAAACTTGCTCCTCCTGTTCCCCTAACCACCTCCATAAATTTATCTTCGTTGGGAACACGTTTCATAGCCACCTGCAATGTCCCCACATATGGGCAATTCATCAAAGAAGCTTCCAAAAAAATCATCAAAGGTAAACACAAATGAAAGGCAAGCTTACACAAAATGTTGTCCTAGTTCCGTCAAGCAATCTAACAATAAGATAGCAAGCTTACCTGAATGGGGATGGCCCGTGACCTGGATCTCAGCAGGATTTTTCAGCTAATTCTCTTGGCGCCCAGGATGGCCACAGCTAGGTGATGCTGACCTCCACTGCAACCGGCCGGTGGTCGAGCACTTCAGGGGGACTCCTGCTTGCATCAACATAAATCATATTATCAAAATGCAAGTGCAAACTTAATTGGGTTTGCAAGATGGTTAAAATTCACCTTAGTCTTCTTCAACTCTTCAATTAAAATTGTTCTTCATCTCTTCTTTCTCCAATCTGCACACATCATGTTTAGAAAATCCACATATTAGGAAACTAAAATGTGAATGAGAGAGAGAGAGAGATAGAGCAGTACCTAATTTTCTTGGCCCTATTTCTTCTTTCTCAGATCTGCACACGTTAAGTCAACAATCCAATTAGATATACATATACATGCAGCTATGTATATTTAGTAATCAATATTTTCCTTTCATCACATACACATGTGCTAGATAGTACATTAAACTCTGGTAATGTTGAAGTATGTACAGCAAGCGGATCTCTGCAAAAAGAAATCAAAGAAAAAAGGAGTTGGGACATTCTTATTTAATTCTTGGTACCTAACATTTGTGCAGATTTCAGGAGGGTACCATTCAATCCATATGTCCATCCCTGCAAAACTGTACCAAAAAAATGATGCAAATTAAGCAACTATATCTCATTGGCTAATCTCCAGATCTGCACCTCTCCTTGAAGAGAGGGGGAGGAGGAGCTATCATACCTGCAGATAGGCTGGTGATGGCAAGGTCGCCGGCAAGGAGACCCAGCTCTGGCCGAAGACACCGTCTCCCATACGCTGCTGGGATGTCAGTTATATCTGAAGATATTTGGATAAAGATGATGTTCATCTGCTGCAGTTTTTTCAAACGATACACATAAAGAACCAGCAAGACAACTTATTACGTACAACATATGTAAATATTAGCAGCTAAACATATGACATATGCTCCAGTACTTAACTGAAAAAATGGAAATAAAACTTAACTCATTGCTTCATAGCCTTCTCTATCCTTCCTCCTCACAAGAGCTGTCAGTTTCACAAATAACCGAATCATTTATTTGTCTTGCTCTCTTACTCTTGACCTCTCCCTCCAGTGCAGTGAACATCAGCTACATACATTTTTGGTAAATGTTAGCAACTAAACATATGACATATCCTCCATTACTTCTCAAATGAAAACTGAAAATAAAACTTCTCATTGGCTCAGACCCTTCTTCTCAATCCTTGCCTCTCACAGGAGTTTTCAGTTTCACAAATAAACGGATATGACACCAACCAACACAAGTAGTAGCAGAACCAGCAGCACCCAACAACATCACATCTAGCAGCAGCACAAGTAGTACCCGTACCCCTCAAAGAAACAACACAAGCACACAGTACAGTAGTAGTACTAAATCGAGGGAAGATCAAGGAGGAACCAAGAGCTCACCAGCCTGACGGATACGAGAGCGAGTGGAGGATCCACGCGCGCGGGGAGCTCCCATGGTTCGTCGCCCTGCTATGCGCCGCAGACCGCCGCAGGAGTCGTCACCATGAACTGGTCGAGCTCGCAGCATGTTTCTGGCGACGCGGACGGAGCACTTGGCGACGACTCCCTGCGACTACTCATCGATGCAGGGTACCTCGCCATCACCAGAGGCGGGCTAGGTCTCCTTTTTCTCTGGCTGCTCGCTCGCTCGTTGTTAATCTCGCTCACTACTCGGCGGCGGCGGTGGCAAGATGACGGTGACCTCCTCCTGCCAAGTCTGGATCGAGACGGCGCACCTCGGATCGAGGCAATCGGCAGGTCGCGCCCGACCTTACCGGCGCAGGCGGACGCCGGCGGAAACCCTCTCCAATTCGAAGCCACGCCTCCCTCACTCTCCTGCAGATCGAATCCAGCACCGCCGCCGTCGCCAGGAAGCTCGCCTCCGCACCCGGGGCGGACGAGATGCAGGGGGGCGGAGGAGGAGGGGACAGTGGTGGGAGGAGGAGGAGGGGGCGGCGATGGGAGGATAAGGAGGGGGGCGGAGGAGGAGGGGACAGCGGTGGGAGGAGGATGATGGACGGCAATGGGAGGAGAAGGAGGGGGCGGCGGCTAGGGTTGTGAGGATGACGCGGGCGACGCAGGGTCGTGACTTTTTCTTTTTCTTTCGCTGTCTCCCGATCGCTGAACTATTCACGGACACGTGGATAGCGCGGTCCTGCCTAGCGCCCCAGCAAGGTTTATATGTTCAATTTGCATTAAGTATGATCATGACTGGATCTCTTTTATCATGAATTACAATGTCTAGTCAGTCCTTGATCTTTAAAGGTGCTCAACATTTATGTTTTGCGGTCTCAGAAAGGGCTATCGAGATACCATCCTGTTATATCATATCATGATTGTTTTAGAAGTGTTGTCATCTGAGGTTTATTATTATTACTCTCTAGTTGATTATGCCATTGATGTGAGTAGTATTGAGACATGAAAGTTATTGTGAATGTGGTTAGTTCATGATCTTGTTGAAAACCTGAATGCTAGCTTACTTATTTACAACAACAAGAGCAAACAGAGTCTGTCACGTTTTTCTTTATCACTTTCAGTTTATCAACTGAATAGCTTGAGGACAAGCAAAGGTTTAAGCTTGGGGGAGTTGATACGTCTCCAACGTATCTACTTTTCCAAACCCTTTTGCCCTTGTTTTGGACTCTAACTTGCATGATTTGAATGGAACTAACCCGGACTGACGCTGTTTTCAGCAGAACTGCCATGGTGTTGTTTTTGTGTAGAATAAAAAGTTCTCAGAATCGCCTGAAAATCAACGGAGAATTATTTCAGAAAATATAAAAAATATCTGCAAGAAGATACTCACCGGGGGCCCACACCCTGTCCTCGAGGGCAGGGCACGCCCAGCTGCCTCGAGGTCCCCCCGATGCTCCACCGACGTACCCCCCGGTCCTATATCTTCCGTTTCGGGGAGAAAAAAATCAGAGAGAAGGAATTATTGCGTTTTACGAGACGGAGCCACCGCCAAGCCCTAATCTCTCTCGGGAGGGCTGACCTGGAGTCCGTTCGGGGCTCCGGAGAGTGGAGATCGTCGCCATCGTCATCGTCAACCTTCCTCCATCACCAATTCCATGATGCTCACCACCGTGTGTGAGTAATTCCATCGTAGGCTTGCTAGACGTCGATGGGTTGGATGGGATCTATCATGTAACCGAGTTAGTTTTGTTAGGGTTTGATCCCTAGTATCCACTATGTTCTGAGATTGATGTTGCTATGACTTTGCTATGCTTAATGCTTGTCACTAGGGCCCGAGTGCCATGATTTCAGATCTGAACCTATTATGTTTTCATGAATATATGTGTGTTCTTGATCCTATCTTGCAAGTCTATAGTCACCTACTATGTGTTATGATCCGGCAACCCCGAAGTGACAATAATCGGGATCACTCCCGATGATGACCATAGTTTGAGGAGTTCATGTATTCACTCTGTGTTAATGCTTTGGTCCGGTACTCTATTAAAAGGAGGCCTTAATATCCCTTAGTTTCCAATAGGACCCCGCTTCCACGGGACGGTAGGACAAAAGATGGCATGCAAGTTCTTTTCCATAAGCACATATGACTATATTCGGAATACATGCCTACATTGCATTGATGAACTGGAGCTAGTTCTGTTTCACCCTAGGTTATAACTTCTACATGATGAATTGCATCTGACGTAATTTCCCATCACCGATCCAATGCCTACGAGCTTTACCTATATTGCTTGTCGCTTATTTACTTTTCCGTCACTACTATCACAAAAAACTACAAAAACACTATCGTTACTTTTATTGCTGCTACCGCCACTATCATATTACTTTGCTACTAAACTATCTTGCTGCAGATACTAAGTTTCCAGGTGTGGTTGAATTGAAAACTCAGCTGATAATACTTAAGAGTATTCTTTGGCTCCCCTTGTGTCGAATCAACAAATTTGGGTTTAATACTTTACCCTCGAAAACTGTTGCGATCCCCTACACTTGTGGGTTATCATAAGCATGCTTGGTTTGGTTAACTGTCTGATCTTCTATTAGGAGTATGTTATATTGTGCAATGTGGTGCTCACTTAACGTTTGGTTCATTTGTTGTGGTGTTTAGTTAACTGCTTGGTTCAATTCTGCAATGCGATGTTCAATTGTTGTGGCTGCATTCTGTTATTATATACCATGTGAGGAATAAATCGAATTTGGCTGTACTAATACATGAGAAACAAATACAATTGCTATATTTCCAAGTTGTTAAGCATGCTTGGTTTGGTTAACTATCTGATCTTCTATTAGGAGTATGTTATATTGTGCAATGTGGTGCTTAGTTAACGTTTGGTTCATTTGTTGTGGTGTTTAGTTAACTGCTCGTTTCAATTCTGCAATGCGATGCTCAATTGTTGTGGCTGCATTCTGTTATTGTATACCATGTGAGGAATAAATCGAATTTTGCTGCACTTAATACATGAGAAACATATACAAGTGCTATATTTCATAGTTCTTAATCATGCTTTTCTTGGATAAATGGGTTTTCCATGTGGCTTCAATTAATCTGATGAATCTGCAATGTGCTTAATTTTTTATCAACATATTTTACTGATAGCATGCGAACCCTTACTTAACATGATGACTAACTACCTTATATGTGTTGCAGGGAAACAATGGGAAGCACTGAGGTTTACAAGATGGTACTAACTATTATACCTTGCCTTTTCGTATTCCTTTGCCCCATTTCCAATATAGAGAAGATATTTATGCACATCGTTGTTTTCAGGCTTCACTGATGATTACCTCTCAAAGCACCTCTGTGGTCAGTGCGCCGAGCGCATGGGCTGCGTCCACCACACCGCAGGGACGTATCAGAATTTATCTTACTCGAACGACCAGTGCACAGAACGCATGTACATCAAGCCGAACCGTCTCTCCAACGCATCCACACACCGGTGGCTCGATCCAAACGCAAACGAGGCAGACAAGCAGACAAACCACACCCAAACAATCCCCACACAAGACACAGACAAGCCGGGACCACCCAGGTGGGGTCCAAACACCAGCCGCACGGTCAGGCGGGCGGGTGAGAGAAGGCTGTGATCAAAAAAAGCCACCCAAACTGACATGACTTGGCACGAGGTACAACGCACCTGCACACCTGCATGCACTCAACTCGGGTGCGCACAACGCCTCCTACGCTCCATGCACACAACCAACCACTGCCATCCACTTGGCGATGCAGTACAACAAGAACGAACGCGATTGGCCAGGCGCATATCTCTTGTGATTGGAGCATCACACCAGGGAACGAAGCCGATTGGGCAGCGGCATATTTCTCTTCCTATTGGTTTTTGTATGCGACAAACAGTTGCCAGTCAACAGTGCCAACTTCCAACGTGGACGTCGCGAGCAGGCGCACATTACGCGACTCTTATAGGGTTTAATTGAGATGAGAAGAGCTGGTATGAACTCGACCTTTTTTGTTTTTATAAATATGATTGCTCGTCGTTCTTGATTCAACTTGTTATGAATGAAACATGTTTGCAATGACAATTAGAGATCATAGCTGCTTATGCCATGCTTAATTAGCTGAGAGTTTATAATGGTCTATCTTGCGTGCCAACATGATATTAAAATGGTTGTGATGTGGTATGATGGGTGGTATCCTCCTCTGAACGATTTAAGTGACTTGACTTGACACATGTTCACGCATGTAGTTGAAACAAATCAACATAGCCTTCACGATATTTATATTCATGGTGATTTATATCCTACTCATGCTTGCATTCATTGTTGATTAATTTTAATGCATGTTCATGACCGTTGTTTCTCTCTAGCTGGTCGCTTCCCAGTCTCTTTCTAGCCTTCACCTGTACTAAGCGGGAATACTGCCTATGCATCCACTTCCATAAACCCCAAAGTTATTCCACATGAGTCCACCATACCTTCCTATATACGGTATCTACCTGCCGTTCCAAGTAAATTTGTATGTGCCAAACTCTAAACCTTCAAATGAAATTCTGTTTTGTATTCTCGAACAACTCATGTATCAACTAGGGTTGTCTATATCTTCCATGCTAGGTGGGTTATTCTCACGATGAGTGGACTCCGCCCATCATTCATGAGAAAATGGCTGGTAACCGGGATGCCCAGTCCCATGCTCAAAATCATAATAACTAAACAAAACTCCCCCAGGGTTGTTGCTAGTTTGGACGGTACCCGTCGTTTCGGGCTAGCCGTGGAGTGTGCTTGTTGGAGGTTGGGGGAGTATAAACTTTACCATTCTATTTGGGAACCGCCTATAATGTGCGTAGCATGCGAGATATCGAGATTCTTGGTTGTTATATTGACAATGAAAGTATACCGCTCAAAATGTTATTCAATCTCTATTTAAAAATCGAGATCTGGCACCTCTACAAATCCCTGCTTCCCTCTGCGAAGGGCCTATCTATTTACTTTTATGCAGAGTCATCATCCTCTTATCAAAGAGCACCAGTAGGAGAGCACCTCTGTCGTTGCATGTATTACTATTAATTTGCATTAAGTATGATCATGATTGGATCTCTTTTATCATGAATTACAATGTCTAGTCAGTCCTTGATCTTTAAAGGTGCTCAGCATTTATGTTTTGTGGTCTCAGAAAGGGCTAGCGAGATACCATCCTGTTATATCATATCATGATTGTTTTAGAAGTGTTGTCATCCGAGGTTTATTATTATTGCTCGCTAGTTGATTATGCCATTGATGTGAGTAGTATTGAGACATGAAAGTTATTGTGAATGTGGTTAGTTCATGATCTTGTTGAAAACCTGAATGTTCGCTTACTTATTTACAACAACAAGAGCAAACAGAGTTTGTCTACGTTTTTCATTATCACTTTCAGTTTATCAACTGAATAGCTTGAGGACAAGCAAAGGTTTAAGCTTGGGGGAGTTGATACGTCTCCAACGTATCTACTTTTCCAAACCCTTTTGCCCTTGTTTTGGACTCTAACTTGCATGATTTGAATGGAACTAACCCAGACTGACGCTGTTTTCAGCAGAACTGCCATGGTGTTGTTTTTGTGTAGAATAAAAAGTTCTCAGAATCGCCTGAAAATCAACGGAGAATCATTTCAGAAAATATAAAAAATATCTGCAAGAAGATACTCACCGGGGGGCCCACACCCTGTCCTCGAGGGCAGGGCACGCCCAGCTGCCTCGAGGGCCCCCCGATGCTCCACCGATGTACCCCCAGGTCCTATATCTTCTGTTTCGGGGAGAAAAAAAATCAGAGAGAAGGAATTATCGCATTTTACGAGATGGAGCCACCGCCAAGCCCTAATCTCTCTCGGGAGGGCTGACCTGGAGTCCGTTCGGGGCTCCGGAGAGTGGAGATCGTCGCCATCGTCATCATCAACCTTCCTCCATCACCAATTCCATGATGCTCACCACCGTGTGTGAGTAATTCCATCGTAGGCTTGCTGGACGGCGATGGGTTGGATGGGATCTATCATGTAATCAAGTTTAGTTTTGTTAGGGTTTGATCCCTAGTATCCACTATGTTCTGAAATTGATGTTGCTATGACTTTGCCACTACTAGGAAAAGGGCTATAGATGGAATTGACACTAATGGCGCACCTGACATGCGGTGCGCCATTAGTATATACTAATGGCGCACCATGTGTTGGTGCGCCATTAGTATCCAAATACTAATGGCGCACCGTTGACGTGGTGCGCCATTAGTAACAATTTTTTTTTCATATTTTTCTCAAAACTACTAATGGCGCACCAGTGGATATGGTGCGCCATTAGTAGTTCAACTACTAATGGCGCACCACATCCACGGTGCGCCATTAGTAATTTTTTTTCAAATTTTGTTTTTATTTTTATTTTATTTTATTTTCAAAAAATACTAATGGCGCACCGTGGGAGTGGTGCGCCATTAGTAAGTTGAACTTACTAATGGCGCACCACTCCCACGGTGCGCCATTAGTTTTTTTTTTTCATATTTTGTTTTTATTTATTTTATTTTATTTTCAAAAAATACTAATGGCGCACCGTGGGAGTGGTGCGCCATTAGTAGTTTTTTTTCATATATTTTTTTTTTCAAAAAGTACTAATGGCGCACCGTGGTTGTGGTGCGCCATTAGTAGTTGAACTACTAATGGCGCACCACTACCACGGTGCGCCATTAGTAACTTGGCCATTACTGCACCCCCCCTGGACCGCCTTTTTCAGTTAAAAAATAAATAAAAGAAAATGATGTAAATGTCAAAAAAATAAAAGAAAATAAGTTTCCCATGTGATATGTGCTCTACTTGTTGGGAAAATTTACAAATATGAATTTTGACTTTATTTGCAAAATATCTCTGGAATTTAGTAAAACGGGTATAACTTTTGCATACGAACTCGGATTAAAAAGTTTTTTATATGAAAAATCATCTACTCGAAAAGTTACATCCAAATTTACGGGGCTTTTAAGATCTACAGGCAAAAAAATTCAAAAAATTTCAAACTTACTAGTGGCGCACCGTTTGCAAGGTGCGCCACTAGTAACAGAAAAAAAA
>LR738715.1:55095016-55169243 GCA_902687465.1 Secale cereale
GAAAAAAAAAAAAAAAAAATTCGAAAAAAGAAATTATATATTTTTTTTCAAAATATGATACGTAATATGACCGGGAAGTTTGAAATATATTTTCAAAATTTCATCATACTCATGAACATTAACAAACTCCTAGACATCAAGAAGGGTTAATAGGATTGATATGATAGATATATCAACAAGTGCGTGTGAAGTGAGCTGGTGCTGGGGTTGGATAGCACTACGAAGTTAAGCGTGCTCGGGCTGGAGTAGTGTGAGGATGGGTGACCTTATGGGAAGTTTGACCACAGAGTGCAATTTGACTTGAGATTAAGCAAATTGACCCCAGATTAAGCCATAATGATATGAGATTAAGAAAAAAAGAAAAAAAAATTGAAAAAAATACTAATGGCGCACTTCTACGTAGTATGCCAGATACTAATGGCGTGCTAGTAATGGCGCACCGGTAGTGCGCCATTAATGGGCAAAACCGATGCGCCATTAACAGCCCTTTTTGTAGTAGTGTGCTATGCTTAATGCTTGTCACTAGGGACCGAGTGCCATGATTTCAGATCTGAACCTATTATGTTTTCATGAATATATGTGTGTTCTTGGTCCTATCTTGCAAGTCTATAGTCACCTACTATGTGTTATGATCCGGCAACCCCGAAGTGACAATAATCGGGATCACTCCCGATGATGACCATAGTTTGAGGAGTTCATGTATTCACTATGTGTTAATGCTTTGGTCCGGTACTCTATTAAAAGGAGGCCTTAATATCCCTTAGTTTCCAATAGGACCCCGCTTCCACGGGAGGGTAGGACAAAAGATGGCATGCAAGTTCTTTTCCATAAGCACGTATGACTATATTCGGAATACATGCCTACATTGCATTGATGAGCTGGAGCTAGTTCTGTTTCACCCTAGGTTATAACTTCTACATGATGAATTGCATCTGACGTAATTTCCCATCACCGATCCAGTGCCTACGAGCTTTACCTATATTGCTTGTCGCTTATTTACTTTTCCGTCACTAATATCACAAAAAACTACAAAAACACTATCGTTACTTTTATTGCTGCTACCGCCACTATCATATTACTTTGCTACTAAACTATCTTGCTGCAGATACTAAGTTTCCGGGTGTGTTTGAATTGACAACTCAGCTGATAATACTTAAGAGTATTCTTTGGCTCCCCTTGTGTCGAATCAACAAATTTGGGTTTAATACTTTACCCTCGAAAAATATTGCGATCCCCTACACTTGTGGGTTATCATAAGCATGCTTGGTTTGGTTAACTGTCTGATCTTCTGTTAGGAGTATCTTATATTGTGCAATGTGGTGCTCACTTAACGTTTGGTTCATTTGTTGTGGTGTTTAGTTAACTGCTTGGTTCAATTCTGCAATGCGATGTTCAATTGTTGTGGCTGCATTATGTTATTGTATACCATGTGAGGAATAAATCGAATTTGGCTGTACTAATACATGAGAAACAAATACAATTGCTATATTTCCAAGTTGTTAAGCATGCTTGGTTTGGTTAACTGTCTGATCTTCTATTAGGAGTATGTTATATTGTGCAATGTGGTGCTCAGTTAACGTTTGGTTCATTTGTTGTGGTGTTTAGTTAACTGCTTGTTTCAATTCTGCAATGCGATGCTCAATTGTTGTGGCTGCATTCTGTTATTGTATACCATGTGAGGAATAAATCGAATTTGGCTGCACTTAATACATGAGAAACATATACAAGTGCTATATTTCATAGTTCTTAATCATGATCTTCTTGGATAAATGGGTTTTCCATGTGGCTTCAATTAATCTGATGAATCTGCAATGTGCTTAATTTTTTATCAACATATTTTACTGATAGCATGCGAACCCTTACTTAACATGATGACTAACTATCTTATATGTGTTGCAGGGAAACAATGGGAAGCACTAAGGTTTACAAGATGGTACTAAGTATTATACCTTGCCTTTTTGTATTCCTTTGCCCCATTTCCAATATAGAGAAGATATTTATGCACATCGTTGTTTTCAGGCTTCACTGATGATTACCTCTCAAATCACCTCTGTGGTCAGGAGGCGAGTAAGGTTTTCATACAACACCCGCGGTTCAATATTGAAGTGTTCCTGAAGAGGACGAAGGAAGGACGGTCAATCATCCACAGGCACTGGCCTAAAGTTGCAAAGACCTTCAACATGAATGAAGGCTCAATATTCGCCTTCCGCTTCAGCAGTTTTCCAGATGAGATGCATCTTTCTATATACCGTCTATGATGCTAACTTCAAAAGGTTCTACATGTTGCATGTGGAACTTGTTGCAGGTGCAGTTGTGTAATGGGGTAGCTGGGTGCTGAAGCTATATCATGTTGTACTCTGATGTATTTCAATTATGAAATTATGCTTCCTTAATATGGAAATGAAATATATTGTGTGCTTAATATGAAATGTCAATTAGATTAATAAATGGATTATTATTAATTGGATAATTAGCCTGTTAATGGCGAATTAGCCTGCTAATTGTGTTTTGCTATTGCAAACGGTTGTTGAAAAAATATCGTGGGCGATGACCTCAGGCAATGCACACAGTTTCTAGGAATAAACCGTGTTGGATCAATGAATAATCACACACGACTTTCTCTTGAAAACTGTTTGCATTAGGCCACCTTGCGCAAACGTTTATCACATAAAAACTCTGTGTGATGGACAGCCTTTGCCACACAGTTTCTTCTACGGACCGTGTGTGATACATTCAATAACGCAAATGATTTAACAGGAAAAACTATGTGTGATGCACCTGTGAACGGAAACGTTTTCCTTGGAGCGACTGTGTGGGATGTACTTGCGACTGGAAACAATTTCGTCGTATAATTATATTTTTTTAGCTCTACTGTACGTATTTCGGTATTTGAGTGCTCGCAGGTCCCACATGACCTCATTTTGCCGAACGTGTGTGCCAGGAGGGCATATCCCCGACGGTTTCTGGGTCGTGTGGGAAGGACCCCCCCTATCGCCCACACTCACTTGGCAACGGTTCCAAATGACATCGCGGAAAGGGGTTTTAAACCGTTTGTTTAGGACCGACGCGCACCAGTGTGTGCTTCAAAGTCAACTTGACAAGTTCAAAATGAAGGATGGTGAAGGTGTCGCTGATGAGATTGCCGGCTTAGGAAGTGAAGATATGACCGATAGATTCATCATCAAGAAGATCCTAAGAGCCTTGGATGGAAAATATGATACCGTGTGCACATTGATCAAAATGGTGCCCAATTACAAAGATCTCAAGCCAACAGAAGTCATTGGTAGAATTGTCGCTCATGAGATATCACTTAAGGATAAAGAAGAGCTTCACAACAAGTCTAGTGGCGCTTACAAATCTTCATGTGATGCTCCTACATCATCAAGTGAGAAACATGTCTTCAATGAAGAATTGAGCTTAATGGTGAAGAACTTCAACAATTTCTACAAGAATAGAAGCAAAGAAAGAAGTTCCAAGTCTCCTACAATGACAAAAGATCTTCTAGTCGTAATCAGAATTGCTACAATTGTGGTAGACCCGGACACTCCTCAAATGAGTGTACGGCTCCATACAAGAAAAGAGAAGATTCACCTAAAAGGAGAAGTAGAAGAGAAGATTCACCACCAAGAGAGAGAAGGAGTAGAGATTATCGTTATGAACGAAGACCCTCTCGTAGAAGCAAGGATTCAGAAAGGAAGGACAAATCATCAAGGAGCTATACAAGACGAAGGCATCAAGCTCATGTTGGTGAATGGGTATCCGGTTCCGACTCCGACAACTACTCCGAGAGAAGCTATCACTCCGACTCCGAAGATACTCAAGATGAAGGTGTTGCCGGACATCCACTTGTGTCATCCAACTCCTAGGACATATTTGACTCACCTAACGAAGGAATTGGAATATGCTTCATGGCTAAAGGCCCTAAGGTACCACACCCCGAATATCTTGATTTCAATAGTGATGAAGATGATTTACTTGTTGATAGCACTAGTGATGAAAATTATGATGAAAACTATGATGAAGTTGCTATTAAATTATGCTAATCAAGTTAGAAGGAATGAAGATGATAAGAAGGAGATTGAGCGTCTAACTAAAAAACTAAACACTCTTAAGTTAGCTCATGAAACTACCTTAGAAGATCATCGAGAGCTTTTGAGGACTCATGAGAAGCTACACTTCGAAAAGCTCAATCTAAAGCAAGAGCATGGGTTCATAAAAGCAACCAATGATGATCTTCATAAGAAAAGTTCTTCTTACATTGCCAAGCGTTTACTCTTGTCTACTTATATGCCATAAGTAAAATCTAGCAATAAGAACAAGAAAGATTCTTCCTCTAGTAGTAACAATTATCATGATAAATCCAATGTTTTTGCTTCTAGTAGTTCTTTTGATTCCACTAATAATTCTCTTAACCAAGTTACACTTGAGCAATAAAATAGCTTATTGAAGGGAATTATAGAGAAAGTTGTTTATAAGAGCCTTGCCGGGAGTATGCAATTTGAGGAAATTGTACGCAAGCAAGGAAGGCATCGTAAGAATCAAGGTGTTGGTTTTGAACGAAAGTTCAATGCCAATTGATTTGAGTGGGAAGAAGATCAATACCCCAAGACAAAGTTTGTTCCTCAACAAGAGAAGTATGATCCTACTTCCCTCAAGGGGACACAAGCTCAAGATGATCTTCCACCACAAGACCATAAGCTAAAAGGCAAGGACAAGCTTCAAGAGGAAATTAATGCATTTGAAGAAGCTCCTAAGGCCTTGGTCAAGTGGATTACCAATACTACGTCAAGTTCTACCCCATCAAGTACATCTACAACTCCAAGGATTCCCATCAAGATGATGTGGATCCCGAAGAAGAATAACTAGAGAGTTCCTGAGGGTGACTCCGCCAACATACTTCACTCATATTCATATTGGCAAGGACAGTGCAATAAACTTTCACATCTTCACTAGTTCAAGGAGTCACAAATCCTCTTGTTGGTAAGACAAGGGACAAGGTAACCTAATGCTTTCATGGACATCATCTTGTGTGTACTTCACTCTATGCCCATGGATATCCTTGTTTGTTCCTTGTGGGACTAACCCATGTAGGTATTGAAAGTGCAACTCACTCCAATGGATTGCTCCAAATGATCTACATCAACATTGATCATCTACATCTTCAACACCTACATGAACTCATCATCGACAAAACCCAAGGTTAGTTCATCCCTCTTAGGGGGGATATCAAATCTAGGGGGAGCTTTACTCCAAGAATTGAGCTAAAGCAACTCTAATGGTGTGATCACAATAATGCTTTATGTAAAAGTGGCAATCCCAATTGTGCTTAAACGATGAGTATGACCTATGATCAAATGTTCTCATTTGCCTCCTAAGTCAATATACTCATATATAGATGACCTAGTAATCGCCAATTGCTTGATAGATGCCAGAGTGTTTGCGCATGCTTTGCCACATATTTCATTTGCTATCTTATTGTGTGAGCATGTTGAGTGCATATTTTTCTCATTCGAGGACATCCATTTGTTGCTTTGATTGTTTGGCTTTCTTCTTTTGCCAAATGGATGGACAAGAATGCCTAATAAATCCCTCTAGCTATCTATGATTTTCTTGTCTCAAACTCTATTCATGCTACATCACAAAGTTTGATCAAGCCAGATTCGAACCCTCTGGGTGAGGAGCACTCGGAGCCACCGATTCATCATAGACTTAAACTTCCAAAACCTCTTAGTGCATTTCAGTCTGACCGATTCATCCCACTCGGTCATACCGAGTTCATTAAGTTGAGCTAAGTTTCAATCTCGGTGCAACCGATTTGAACAGTTCGGTCTCACCGAGTTGCAGTAACCGCTTGTGATTCTGCATCTCGGTGCCACCGAGCCGTTCCACTCGGTCACACTGACAGGGTCTGGATATATATACCCACGGCTTGAACTTTGGAAATTTTTCCAAAACCCTTCGCCTGCGCCTGTCCAGCTCTGCCGACTCGAGGTCTCCGGGTCGTCTCCTTGTTGCCAGCGACCTCCTGCCGCTGGTCTTCGCTGCTGTAAACGGGAATCTTCGACGCCATTATGACCATAGCGAACTCATCACCAAGTTAGCGTATGAGTTCGATCATTTGTGCTCTCTCAATCCGATTGTTAGCACAAAGTCAATGCCATGATTCTTGCCACATTTGAGATTATCCTATCCAGCGAAAACTTCTTTTAGATTAGATTTGATTCAAAATCTTAGGGTTAGGTTTCCGTCGAACTCATCTCGGACCGACCGAGTTGTAGAAATCGGTACCATCGATTTGCCTTAGGCCATTGCACTTGTGACTTTCGGTCTGACCGAAACATACAAATTGGTGTGACCGAGTTCAATTCTTAGTGAAACCCTAGCAATCTCGGAGTCGAGTTCAACAAATCGGTAGATCCGGAATGCTTTCTGTAGAAACCTAAAACTAAGTTTTTGACTCAATTGTTTTGCAAAAAACTTTGCACTTTGTGATGCTCATCCACTCTATCTCAACTATATCTATTCACAGGGTCAGCTTGCAGTTTCAGCCATGCCTGAGGGCAGTGACAACCAGAATAGGTCAGCAGAGTAGGCAGATCTTAGTGAGGGCTCTAGTCCCTCCAACAGCAGCTACTATGAGAGAAGAAGTAGCACTCCAAGCAATCTGCCAAAGGCTGCCACCATGACAAGGAAGAAGAAGAATTCTGACAGTGAGGATGAAGATTTTGTGGCTCATGAGGAAGTCACTCCAAAGAAAAAGGTTGTCAACAAGGAGTATGGCACTGCTACTGCAACCAAGCCTGGGTTGCACAAGAAAGCTCCAGCCAAGAGAGTGCCAATGTCAAAAGCTAGATCTTCCACACAAGAAACCATGGTGTTTACTCTTGAAACAAGAGATAATGAGCTAGCTAGCATAAATAACAGAGCTAGGAAGACTACTGCCAGAGTGATTGGAAAGCCATCTATGAGAGATCGTGATGATGCCGATGATGATGCAGATGAGCCTGTTGCACGTGCTACAAAGACTCAGAAGCTAATGGGGGTTGCAATCAAAGCCAGGGCTTCTCCATCCAAGCCCAAAGCTACCCCCAAGGCTTCATCACCCAAGAGATCCACCAGAGATATTTCTGCAACTGACAAGAATAAGGCCCCAGTGTCAGAAGTTCCAGAAGAAGAGCAAGATCAAGAAGAGGAATCTTCAGATGATGATGAGTCTATGATGATTAGAAAGCTCAAGCCAAAAATTCCAGATCACAATGATGCTCACTTTGTTGCAGAAAACATGAAATTGAGAAAGGATGCAGGTCTGAGACGTTGGGGACAGACTGATCCATATGCTACCAGAAGGAGGACTACTGTGGACTACAGAATTCACACCAAGGAACAACAAAATTTCTATGAGACAGTCTTGTTGGACAAGAAGCCCATTGTTTGTGATATGAAGTGGGTTGATTGGAAATACATTGACAAGCATGTTGATTTCTTTCCAGGTGTGCATGAAAGTTTCAGGCAGAATTGACCAGATGGAATGATGAGATGATCATGCAATTCTACTCCAGATATCAATCAATAGTTGCTTCTATCCAGATGGAAGGATTGTATGGATGACTGAAGGAACCAGATATCAATCAATAGTTGCTGAATGGGCAAGTTTGATCAATGCCCCCAAGGAAGATGAAAATGACATAGATGTGTATGCCAAGCCCAGGAAGGATCATGACTCTATGGAAAACATGTATAAGCCAATTCCTGACAAAGACTTGAAGACTCACAAGCTTGGTTCTATATATCATCTGATGTCTGGACTGACCACTGTCAACACCATATTGAGGCACACTTTGTTGCCCATGTCAGGAGATCATAGGATGATCCGAGGTCACTCCATCAACTTGATCCATATGTTTGATGTTCGAGAGAAGTTCAAGGTCATGAGCCTGATTATAGAGACAATCAAGAGGACAGCAGCAGACCAGAAGAGGATATGCCCCTCACATTCAGATGTTGATCAACTCCAGGTTGGAGAAAGGGACATATCTACTTGACAAGAGGCATCTACCTCTTAGGCCAGATTTTGAGGACAATGAAGTTGTCATGGATGCATCCCATCCTACATCTGTTGAATGCCAAGAGAAGATTGCACAAGCAAAGGCAGCAACGCTAGCAAGTGCTTCTAGAGTTCCCAAGACCAAGCAAGATCACCTTAGCCATCTGCTTGAGGCCACTCTGAGAATTGAGAAGAGTTTGGCCAACTTGACTCAGAATCAAGAGAGTCTTGAGAGGATAGTGGAAGCTAAATTCTATGATCTTGACATGAAGATCACTGAGATATAGACTGCTGTGGAGAAGCTCAAGGAAGATGCAGAGGACAGATACCACTAATGCTTTCCAGAGAGTCCCAAGAGGACCAAGATCTTTAGCTGTGCCAGTTGTCGAGACCAGGCCTACACTTTCAGCTCCTGCAGCCACTGCCACAGTTGTTCCTCCAGTATCAACTCTACCAGTTCCACAGACTTTGTCCGAAGTGTTTGCAGATGCTCTCATCTCCATGCCATCTACGTACACCGGAGCCACCAGCGAGAAGACTTCTTCAGCAGCTCCCGGAGATCGTGCCTAGAGTGTCGTATGGCACTATGCATTTTCGAGCTTTTTGGTAACTTGTTGCCAAAGGAGGAGAAAGTGTATAGATCATTAGGCTTCGATAGAGAGAGAAAGAGAGAGAGAGAGAGAGATAGAGATGGAGAGAGAGAGAGAGAGTCTTGCTTCTCTTTGTTGGTTTTTCCTTGCTACTTCCTTCATTTGATCGTTTGGTTATTGCTACAATTTGCTTATGTGTGTGAGATACTTTATGTGCTTGATCATATCATACTATGCTTAATGTGTGCCTATTTGACTATGTATGATCATTCACTTGGTTATTTTGGTGATGAGTGCTTGTTGCTTAAATCTTATTATTTTGAGCGCTCCACCAAGATGTATGTGACATGGAAGAGTAACCAATGATCCTAATCGATTGTGCATTTCCATTCAAAAGCAAATCTTAAGTAATGCACAAATTTAGGGGCAGCTCTTGCTTATCACATACTTCTCAAAGCGACGATATATTCCACTCTTATTACCATTTGTCGAAGCTTTGATCTATATGTTGGTCATCAATTACCAAAAAAGGGAGATTGAAAGTGCAACTAATCCCCGGGTGGTTTTGGTAATTAATAACAACATATAGCTCATTGAACTAATATCCTTTCAAGATAAATATATCACGAAGTTGTGGCATGGATTAGAGATGTGGACCCCTCAAAATGTAAGGACAAAGATTGGCAAAAGCTCAAGACTCTACATTTTCATTTTAATGATCCAAGATCACATTGAGTCCATAGGAAAATCCAATACTATTAATAGGGCATGAGGTGTTGCTTAATGGCTTACTTGCTCAAAGTGTTCAGTGATATGCTCCAAAGCCCTCAACCACATTCTCATTTCCACATATGTCCCAAACCTAAAGTCAAACTCGGCCCCACCGATTTGATATATCCGGTGCCACCGAGTTCACTTGACATAGCAACAACCACAAACCCTAATCAGTTTGGTCTCACCGAGATGGGATTGCAAACTCTATGTTTCCCTTCGTAGCGTTTCGGTCTAACCGAGATGAGCGAATCGGTCCCACCGAGTTGGCAATGCAAACTCTCTGTTTCCTTTTCGTAACATTTCGGTCTCACCGAAATGAGCGATCGGTCCTACCGAGTTTGCCTGGCCAAGTCTCTGTTAGCTTATTACTGAAATCGGTCTCATCGAGTTCATGTGATCGGTCTCACCGAGATGAGGTTTTGCCCAAACTCTAACGCATCGGTCTCTCTGAGTTGATATTGCCGGTCCCACCGAAAAGCCTAACGTTCATATTTTGAACTGCTTCAGTCTGACCGAGTTCATTTATTCGGTTTGACCGAGTTGGGTCAAATGTGTGTAACAGTTGGATTTTGTGTGGAGGCTATAAATACCCCTCCACCCCTTCTCCATCAGAGAGAGAGAGAGAGAGAGCCATCAGAACGTGACTACACTTCCACTACTCATTTTCTGAGAGTGAACTACCTACTCATGTGTTGAGACCAAGATATTCCAATCCAACCACAAGAATCTTGATCTCTAGCCTTCCCCAAGTTACTTTCAACTCAAATCACCTTTCCACCATATCCAAATCTGTGTGTGAGAGAGAGAGAGTTGAGTGTTGGGGAGACTATCATTTGAAGCACAAGAGCAAGGAGTTCATCATCAACACACCATTTATTACCTTTTGGAGAGTGGTGTCTCCTAGATTGGTTATGTGTTACTTGGGAGCCTCCGACAAGATTGTGGAGTTGAACCAAGGAGTTTGTAAGGGCAAGGAGATTGCCTACTTCATGAAGATCTACCCTAGTGAGGCAAGTCCTTCGTGGGCGACAGCCATGGTGGGATATCAAGGTTGCTTCTTCGTGGACCCTTCGTGGGTGGAGCCCTCCATGGACTCACGCAGTCGTTGCCCTTCGTGGGTTAAAGTCTCCATCAACGTGGATGTACGATAGCACCACCTGTCGGAACCACGCCAAAAACATCCATGTCTCCATTGCGTTTGCACTCTCCAACCCCTCCCTTTACCTTCATATGCAATGCTTTACTTTTCGCTGCCACAACTCTAGAATTGCATATGTAGGAAGATTGCTTGACTTGTGCTAAGTTGCTAAAATCTGCCAAAACTTAAAATTGGGAAAATGCTAAGCTTTTATTTGGTCAAGTAGTCTAATCACCCCCCTCTAGACATACTTTCGATCCTACACAAGGTTAGCACAGAGGGCATTGCGACAATCCAACCATCATTCTTGAGACAATTGAATCACATGATCTTTGAATTTGGCACGTATACTTTGGGATGTCTGACTCTCACAATGATATCAATATTCTTCAGCCTCGTCTTTTCGTAAGGCTTCTTTCCAATGACAATCCACCATGCAACTATGTTGTGAATGGCCATGATTAAAACATGGGATACTACCTTGCCGATGACATCTATCTCCATGGACCACATTTGTGAATACTATCCACAAACCTAAAGGTAACAAAAATCTCACTTTGCAGCTTGCCAAGGATGTGCTAGAAAAGATGTTGAGAACTTGAGATAGCTTTTGGTGTGCTTGAAAAACGGTTTGCAATTGTCCGTGAACCCGATGAGTATTGGAATCCTAAGACTTTGTGGCGGATCATGACAACATGCCTTGTCTTGCACAACATGATCATCGAGGAAGAGACTGGGAATTCAGATGGCTTTCGGTATCACTTCACCGGGCGTCTGGTGGAGCCGAAACATAACCCAAACAAAATCAAAGCCTTCCTCCACATACCGAAGGATCGAGAACCATCACGCTCACAACTGACTTCAAGAAGATCTTAATTGAGCTCCACTCTTGCCTTCATAGCACTTGATTCTTGTGCTTTTATCGTGTTTATTTGAATGCTTTGTTCATTTGGACCATACATTGTGTTTGAAATTGAATGGTTATGTTTGAGAACATTAAATTTCTTGTGTATTTGAATTGTATGCACTTGAGTGTTCAAGTTTTTAATTGACATGTCGTGATAAGTTTGAAAACGTTTTGAAGAATAGGCAAAATAATATTTTTTAGGACAGGGGGTCTGCTAGATGAGCAAACGTCATTTCATGAAGGGGAATGGGAGAAGGCTTTCGATTTTTGGTATATGGGATGTGATAGAGATGCCATAAGATAAGATAAATGAGCCTTGGAGACCAGAAAAAAGCGGAAATTCACTTTGGCACATGGGAGCATATGCTCCTGCCATCGAAAATATATTTCAAAATGTCAAAAAATTCTGAAAACAAATTTGACGTGCACATCTCAACATTGTATGTGCGCACGCCAAGTTTCGTGAAAAACCGACATTTTATACACCTTGTGTAAAAATACAAAAATATGTTTCGTGAGAAGCCTTTTATAACACTATTTTTTGTCATTTTTGCATGTGACACAAAATTTGTCGGTTTTCCACGAAACGAGTTTGTATGCATGTGGAATGACGAGATGTATGCGAGAATCATTTTTTCAGAATTTTGTGACATTTCAAAATATTTTTAAAATTCCAAAACGCCACTCTCAAAAGCACTGAATGAGAGAGTAGATGGTGGCAAGTCCGTAAAACTTTCAGGTTCAGCCAGACACCTATAGACAAGGCCATCGACAAGATGGCCGGTGCATGCATGCAGTGAGCCGTTTAATTTGGCCGTGGATTTTGTGGCAACTCGGCAAAGAAAGGATCAAGCTCGAGGTCGCCACTGAGAACGCACAGCTTTCCTCTGGCCGGCTGGTTGGGCCACTTCCTGTAGCTCATGTGTCAGCTTATCAATGGTCCTCCTCCCGACGGCATGCAGACGCCCTCCTGCTGCGATGGATGTTTAACTGTTTGACGACTGCCATCGCCCAAGCGCCGGGACGACGACATTGACCACCGGCCATCAGAAGGACCTCAGTGCTGGTCGCCGCTGGGAGAGAGGAGAGGAGGCGAGACCACCACAAGCCAACAACTGCTGTTACTGTGCTGCATGTATGACCGACTGGTAGTGAGCACATATGTTTTTGCAGTGCCATTCACTACCAGCCAAGCCCCTGGGTGCAAGCTTTTGGGCAAAATACCCGGCTCTGAAGCTGCAACGGTAGTCCTTTTTTCTGTTTTTTCTTTTTTTTTTCTCGGGTAGAGACTAGAGAGTAGAGACTAGAGACTAGAGGGACGTATACTACATTGGTCGACAAATTGCAATCTCGTGCAGTATTTGGGTACCACATTGTTGGCCGAAGCTGGGGCCGTTGGTGGTACGACTGCACTGTATGCATGTCTTCGGTACTAGAGAAAAGACAGGCTGACTGGAACCAATGGCAAACAGTGTTGCTGTTGCGTGAGAAGGTTAGAGGAAAGAAGGTAACATTGAAGGTGCAACGGGACCAATGGCTCCCCCTCACGTTGTGGCTTCCTCGGGTCTAAACGTGGATCGAAAGTGAACTCATGACCTCGCACATAGTGTACCTCTCTCTCGGGCTGCTGACAAGGGCGACTGTGCGTGACCATGGAAAAAGAACAACGGCTGGTTCGTCGGTATAGAGACAGCAAACAAACTCCTCATCCATATATCCGTATGTAACAGTGCAATGGCTCGCTCACAAGAAGAAGGTGGTAGTGGGCATCGCTGCGCCGCATGCATGCATGAATGGTCACCACCACGCGCTGCTTCGCCCAGAAATGGGCGGCGCATGGCATGCATCGGAGGAGCAATGGATGGTTGCCTGAGCAAGCTCAGTGCCATCGCCGGCTGATAGAGATAGACTTCGAGGACACCTCAACCATACCCAGTGTCTCAGTCATAAACAATGCCGACCGATCTGTGTTTACTCAACGAGTGATCTAAACGTTTTTATATTTTTTTACAGAAGAAGCACTACAGAAGACGACCGAGAGACAAACAGGCAGATCCAAAGAGAGGAGAGAGTGAATGCAGCTGTTGAAGTAAGAGCATGATAATGGAATGGTGAGACCACATATATACGGCCGACGCAGTGGTCTCTGGGGATGACTGATGTTAGGCTACTTCCAATGCATTGGTGCTAACATGAGGTGCTAAGTACATTAAAAACTTTAGCAACTAAAGCCCCCGATGCATAGGTGCTTAACTTGTTGGTGCTAAGCATGCTTCATTTAATGATTTTGCAACTAGAGTTCTTTATGCATTGGTGGGATTCTTCCATTTAAGTCTTTTGCCTAGGTTCTCGCGCTTAGCATTGTTTCTTCCTGGGGTCACCACACTCATCTTTCTCCTCTTAATTACCTTGGCACATCAGACTTTTTATCTACATGGCAGTCTTAGCATCTGTACAAGATGGAGCATTGGGAGGGCCTTATTGGCCGACCAGAGAACGGTCAACCAGAGCTCAGTGCTGGTCGCCGCTGTGAGAGAGGAGAGGAGGCGAGACCACCACAAGCCAACAACTGCTGTTACTGTGCTGCATGTATGACCGACTGGTAGTGAGCACATATGTTTTTACAGTGCCATTCACTACCAGCCAAGCCCCTGGATGCGAGCTTTTGGGCAAAATGCCCGGCTCTGAAGCTGCAATGGTAGTCCTCTTTTCTTTTCTTTTGCTCGGGTAGACTAGAGGGACGTATACTACATTGGCGGACAAATTGCAATCTCGTGCAGTACTTGGGTACCACATTGTTGGCCGAAGCTGGGGCCGTTGGTGGTACGACTGCACTGTATGCATGTCGAAAAGGCAGGCTGACTGGAACCAATGGCGAACAGTGTTGCTGTTGCGTGAGAAGGTTAGAGGAAAGAAGGTAACGTTGAAGGTGCAACGGGGACCGATGGCTCTCCTCGCGTGTCGCTCCATTCAGGCCTAAACGTGGATCGAAAGCACCTCGCACATAGTATACCGCTCTCTCGGGCTGCTGACAAGGGCGACTGTGCGTGACCATGGAAAGAGAACAACAGCTGGTCCGTCATTTGGCGTGTCCGCCAGAGACAGCAAACAAACTCCTCGTCCATTCGTATGTAACAGTGCAATGGCTCGCTCACAAAACGAAGGTGGTGGTGGGCATCGCTGCGCCGCATACATGGATGGTCACCACAACGCGCTGCTTCGCCCACAAACGGGCGGGGCATCGGAGGAGCGATGGATGGTTGCCTGAGCATGCTCAGTGTCATCGCCGGCTGATAGAGACATACTTCCAGGACACCGCAATCATACCCAGTCCAGTCATATATTCATAAACAATGCCGACCGATCTATGTTTACTCTCTTAGTACCGAGTGATCTAAACACTAAAACACTCTTGTATTTCTTTACGGATGAAGTACTGTGGAAGACGACCTAGAGACAGACCCAAAGAGAGGAGAGAGTGAATGCAGCTGTTGAAGCAAGAGCATGATAATGGAATTGTGAGACCACATATATACGGCCGGCGCAGTGGTCTCTGGGGATGACTGATGTTACTGGCCGGCCGGAGAACGGTCAACCAGAGCTGCTGCTGCCTGCTGCGATCCCTGTTGCTGTTGCATACGGAGGGAGTCGGCGTCGGGATGCATGCATGCATCCGCGGGCGTGATCAACGAGCCCCGCATGCAGTGCAGTGCAGCGCCGCTGAGCTCACCAACAGGAGGAACACGCCAGCGCAGATTCCCGGCTGGGATAACGAACACTTCTGGGCTGGTCAGGGCAACTCCAAATGCGTGACCTCATTTTGTCTCGCCGCGTCTGTTTGAATCGCAACGAACACAAATCATAGCCCAACGCGCGGCCGCAATCGTTATTTTGTTCGTCGTCGACTTATTTTCGACCCAAATTTAGTCCATATTTGCATCCAAACGGACAAGGCGCGAGGGCTCTCTTTACCCTCCCTAGGCCCGCCCATCGGCGAGACATCACCCTTTCCCCTTCCTTACTTGGCTTTGCACCTCCCCCGGCCCCCGACATAGCCGCCACCGAACATATTCCAGCCACTCTGTCGCTGTGCAGACCGGCCACCCCAAGCCTCGATTCATCCACACAAATCCCCCCATCCCCTCCCCGAACGGTTTTCGGAGTTCTTGCCGACGTTTGTGGGCTTTCTTCGCCGCCGGTACTAGAGAAACCACGGCCGCCGGCGACGCCCATCGGCCCCAACACTGTCTGTCTCGCGTAGCAAGGCCGCTTGCCGTTGTTCGTCTTCGCCTCTACATGCATGTTGCATGTACGGGGAGGCCGAGGTGCTCTACACCGGCCGCGTCTCCACCACGACCGCAAGGTGTTCGACACTTTGCTCACAAGGTACCATGAATAGTAGGGATGTGTATTTTTTCAACAACTTCATTTGTTCATCAGATTATTCGTCGTCGGATGACGAAGAGCTTGTGCTCGCTGCATTGGTCGTCAATGATCACATTGCCAAGCAGCGGCCTAGGGTTAGGGGATCGATCCCGGGCCATGCTCCAGCGTTGAACCGCAATAGGGAGAGCGGTCATGCCCTGCTCTATGTCAATTACTTTGAGGATTCCCTGCTCTTCAAACCCCATCTTTTCCGGCGCCACTTCTGGATGGCAAGGCATGTGTTCAACGTATTTGAGAGGGACTGGTAGCATTTGATGATTACTTTGAGTGTAAGAAGGATGTCCTTGGCAAGGTTGACTTCTACTCTTATCAGCAGCTATTCTTATGCTTGCATATAGCATTGCCGGTGATCTTGTGGATGAGTACATCCGCATGAGTGAGTCCACATGTCTCGCATCAATGTACATGTTCTGTATGGCCGTGGTAGCAGTGTTTCCCTGAGTACTAGCCAAATGCCGCATATACATCCCGACTCTTGGCGATCAATACAAATAGAGGCTTTCTGGGAATGCTTGAAAGCATAGATTGTATGCACTGGAAGTGGAAAAACTGTTCATTTGCTTGGCAGGGCCAATACAAGGGGCATGGGAAAGGTTGTGCTGTCATATTAGAAGCGATGGCTTCACATGATCTTTGGATATCACACTCTTTCTTCGGCATGACTGGTTCTCACAATGATATCAACGTACTTGAGCGTTCTCCGGTGTTCACGAGGCTTGCAGAAGGCCACTACCCAAAGGTCAACTTTGAGATCAATGGCCACTACCTAGCTGAGGGTATTTATCCCTAGTGGTTAGCTCTTGTGAAGACAATATCCGATCCGAGAGGAGAGAAGAAACAGAGATTTGTCAAGCACAAGAGAGTGCTAGGAAGGACCTGGAGCATGCATTTGGTGTGCTTCAATCTCGATAGGATATCGTTCGCCACCCTGCACTGACATGGAGCACCGAGAAACTTTGGGAGGTGATGACTGCTTGTGTGATCATGCACAACATGATCGTGTAGGATGAGTGTGATAAGGCCAATGGTTCGAATATCAGGGTGAAAATGTTGTGTCCGAGCACAAAAAACCGGCAACGTTTCAACTGTACATCCAATTTCATCGTGAAATGCGTGAGTGCCATACTCGTATGCAACTTCAAAATGACTTGGTTGAGCACACATGGACTCACATTGGCACCGATAGATGTATCGGTTCGTTTTCCTTTCATGTATTCATGACAATTTTGATTTGGTTGTGAACTTTGTGTTTTATATTCAGTTATGAAACTATTTGATTGTAAAACTATTTGCTTGCAATGTTTGTTTATTTGGTTATAAAACTATTTGCAACGTTTGGTTCAAAATTTGTCAATATTTGGCCTCCGGCCGGCAAGGGCGGACTAGATGCATCGGCTGCCTTGGGCGCACTGCAACGCATCCAGGGAAACGACCAGACGCCGCCCTTTTGTTCGATCCAAAACGGATAAAATCCATACAAAACGAACATTCATTTGGGATTGTGCGTTGAAGTTGGCCTTACCTTCCTGTCTGCCGCCATCGCTCCGGGATGCTACTCCGGAGCAGTACGAAGCGTGCATCCAACGTGTTATTGATTACCAGCAACCAGCATGTTGCTACCAGCCTTGCACTGCATAACTCGATCTCAGTGGATGCACATGCTGGGGATTAATGGGATTCTTTCTGTTCCTGCCTTGGTCCTTTGGCCAGTCCCACCATAGCAAGGATTGTGCACTCATTTGGCACTTCCAAGGAGAAGATATCATTGCTGCTGCTGCTGCCAGGATAACCGAATTGCCGAAAGATCATGATCACAATAAGGTGGGTCACTGCAAAACTGTCGGTAGTCCCACCTGACATCTCCAACTTGCGCATACATCCAGTATTCCAGTTGCCACCAACTTCATTAAACTGAAAGCCCAATGACGAATACACCACCAGGTAGTAGTATCGGTTTGCAAAGCGCCAAAGTGCGTGCAGCGACCCAGATCCCCAAGGCACTGCCTGCAAAATGTCATCAAGATGTACCAAGTTTCATAGAAACATTCTTGTTTCTTGTTTGAAACATAGTAGCTATCTTCACGGAATGTTCAAATGACAGAAATAAAATAAAAATATTCTATAAAATACAAGCTACATGGGTGAATTTGGCGTATCTGGTTACAATGCACAATAGTACTGCTAAAATGGATGACCCATATTGGGTAACACATATGAGCTTCAACTGAGGAGAATCAAAATTATAGTACGGCCCACGTATATGTACATATGAGTGAAAGGCAAAAATGCATTTACCTACGAAAATATTTGGCTATACAAACATTGCCAGCACAGTTGGTGCGGGGGCATTGCTTTGTCATTTCCATCTACTCAAGAGAAGAGGAAAACTCCTGTGCATGTAACTCAGCATTCAGAGGATAAAAATGTCATTTTTTCCAGATTATATGGACAAAATTGAAACTCAACGGTCAGTAGCAAACTCTGTTTGTAAAGCGTCCCTAAAGCGTCGCTTAAGCGACGCTTAAGCGTTAGAGCGCCCTCCAGGCTCAAAGCGTCCAACTCGCTTTAGACATGTGTCTAAGGCGTCCGCCTTAGACACTAAAGCGTCTGAAGCGCCTGCTTAAGCGTCCTGATTGGCGCTTTAGGGCAGAGAGGACGCCTTAGACTTGCCAAACAGGGGAATAGAGATTTCTGGCGGGGAAAAAAGGCTGGGCGGGAAAACTGGGCTCACATGTGAAACAGTTACAGGAGGGGAAAGAAAGAGAGAGAACCAAAACCAGAGCGTGCAAATCTCCAGGCTTTCAGCTCTTTCCTCTCTCCTCTTGCAGCAGCTTCCTCAGATCTGCACCAGCCTTTTCTGCACTGTTGTGTGTTATGCACAGCTCCTCTGCTGTTAGGTGTTGCTAATGCCTCTTATAGTAGTTGGCTAGTTGCTTACTGCTTACTGGATGGATCAGAAAATATGTGCTCACTGGTGGATTAGAATCAACATATATGTGTCTCACTAAATGGTGCTCTATTCTACTGCCCATCAGGTTCAGAGTCTGTCTAAAGCGTCGCCTCGCTTTACGCTTTATCGCTTAAGCAGTGAGGCACCCCCCCAGCGCCTCGCTTCGCTTTACTGCTTTAAAAACATAGGTAGCAAATAGTGGAACCACCACAAGAATCAAACATGTGTGTAATGCGACAGTCCTCACTTTCCCAAGGGTGATTACAAGAACAAAAATAGTACTGTAGATCGCTGGCACAGTGTATCAAGATGTCTGTCTGATGCACGAACTAATAATACAACCGTTCTCCGACAGGCAATAGTTGTATTGCCATTTGGAACTGGGCAGGTATGCTAAAAACGACAGAAAATTCACAGGGCCAATGTGAAGGTATAAGCCATGGCACCCAACCATGCCCATGAGTTATGTTTATCTGCCACTTTCACGAGATACCATTTGTTATGTTACTTGTTCGGCAAATCAGTTAATGGTAGCTGATTCAACCACAAAGGTTGGAATAGTAGCTGAACATTGTCAATCCAGCCCAACTAGATATAACAGACAAGATCCCCATGAAAATAAAAAAATACATGGAAACATTCTTCAAGTAATATTGATGAAAACTGTGTAAATCATACATGCTACCTATAATCTGAAGGTGGGTAATCTGCATGCTCTGTCTTCCCAACTAGAATACATGACGTGATCGCATCTAATGACATTGGACGCCAGAATAGTAGTTAAAAAACCTGAGAGGGTTGCTGATGAAATCATAGTTAACCACTTAGTCATCTTCATCTAACAGATGCCAAGACAGGCGCTATTATCGGTTTTCAGGAAGCACGGGCAATGAGTTTGCAGGAAATACTGCAGAAGGTGATCCTTCTGCCTTCTTCCTTATCTGCTCTAGAAGCCTATGAGCTTCTCTTATCTCATAGTCCGAACCAGGGCCACAGCTTTCATAAGCATTTATAACTCGTTGTTGAAAATCCATGGCATTCTTGTAGCTGCAATAAGAAGCAGTATCAAATGTAAAATAGCGACATATATAAGTACTTTACTATAAATCGTTAGAACATGGTCAGAAAATTGCATCCAGTTGTTCCATAACAGAGCTAACCCACAAAACATAAATTTAAGTTAGCAATCAAATAACTGACTGCTCAACAATGCATACGCTAATTAATGCAGCATCTGCTTTTTACTATGTACATGGGCCAAACTAGGGGGGAGGGGGTTTCAATTCGGCAAAATGCTGACAGCATCACACAAACCAACAGAACAATCATCAACTACAGATAGTTCAACTTGAATATAGTTTCGCATTCATTCATTAGTCATAAAGGCATAAAGCACCAAACATGGGATCTTCAGTTTTTCATACAAGAGTTTTATATTTGCTAATTAATGGGAAATCCATCCATATCTGCAGGTAGGCATGGAGTGTGCTCAAGAAAGACCAATTATAATTATAATAGGATATGTTCCAATTCTTAAGCTGACACGACCCGTACCTTTTCTGCCCTTACTAAGTACTCCCACCGTCCCATAATAGAAGAGCGTTTTTGACATTAGTGTAGTGTCAAAAACGCTCTTATATTATGGGATGGAGGGAGTAACAGATTAGCACTACATCCCTACTTGGCCAAGCTTAAGTTTACACTTTCGGGTTTATAAGGTTAAACTGTGCTATAAGCAGGATTTCCCTTCTAACTGTATACAGTTATTTTCTATCTCAATGTCAATGTAGGGCTGTCCCTTGCTGTATTAGGAAACAACTAAACACTTTTTTCTTCCTATATTTCATCTATGCTACCACCAGAATGATATGGAAACAAAAAGTCTGCAGGCAAAGTTTATTATTATTATTCTGCAGCAGTGGTTGCATAATGACCTACTAATCATAATTGGCACTACACCATATAGTTGCTCAATTACTTAATACAGGAAAACCAAATGAAATACTATTGAACGTGCTGCCCAACATAACACATATTGACTGTTGAGTGTTGACGATATTTCTGACACTATCTCAGAATCGCTCAATCAGTTTCTACGAGACGGCAGAGCGGGAGTATAATACTTCAACTGAGACATTTTCCATGCTGCCTTCCGTTCCATAGATAAACTCTGGATAACTTAATAGCGTACAGGTAACCCTACAGGATAGCAGCATCTTTATTTCAAATAAATAAAGACTAGTAAAGTATGAACACGGCAAAAGAAATTACCTCCCCATCAGTCCATACGCATTTGCAGTGCACTGAAGGATCTCAATGGAATCCTCATGTTTCGGCCCAAATGCAGCATTAATGATGTCACTTGCAAGACCAAAGAACTTAATAGATGATTCCGGTTGGCCCATTTCAATATAAGCCTCGCCCAGATGCTTGTAGGCAAATCCTAACCCAAAATGCACTGGTCCAAAGCAATTCTTCAACTTCTCAATAGCTTTCTCCAGAAAAGGAACAGCCTCTTCAATTCGTTTTGTCAGCAGGAGGAGAAAACCCATCCTAGCAGAGATGCTCCCCTGAATGTGCTGCATCTCCGAGGCACCGTCGAGAAATGCAAGTGTTTTCTTCATCAAACACAAAGACATCTCAAATTCATTCATTGACTCATACAACATTGATATCTCGGTGTATGCCCCAGCGACCCGCTCAGTGTTTACGGAACGCTTTGCATCGAGAGTCTCACGAGCAATCTCCAAGCACCGTCTCGAGTCACTGGACCTCTCCTCGGAGCACAAAATCTTCGCCATGGCAACAAATGCTAGTGCACGCTCCTCGCTATCCTTGCTAGCCCGCTTCATCACCTTCTTAAGGTCATTCATCGCCTCCTCTGTTCTCCCCAACAGAATACGCAGGCTGGCCCCTTCGATTTCAACCAGAGAAAGCTCTGCATCCAGCCCCAACCTCTCATACTCCATCCTAACAAGCTCATTCTGCTCCAACGCCTCCTCGTTGCGACCCAGCCCGGTATAAGCAACCACGAGGATCCGCCGGACCTTGGCCGCCTCAGCGGAGCCCTCACCGGACCGCTTCTCCGCAATATCCAACGCCTTCAGACACAACGGCAGCGCCTTATCAAAGCACAGCACCCCCGCGTAGGCCTCGGCGGCGTCCCTGTAAGCATCGCCCAACTCCGCACTCCCTGCACCCAGGAACCGGCATTTCAGCTCCAGCGCGCGCTGGAAGCTGGCCACCGCCTCCCACCGGCGGCCGATGGCCGTCTTGGTGCGCGCGAGCTGGTCGTGCACGGCGGCGGCGACGGTGGCGGCCTCGGCGCCCCTGCCCTGCAGGGAATCGACGATCTCGGCGGCGGCCTCGAGGGAGTCGAGGCTGTCGGCGAGGGAGCCGAGGCGGCAGGTCGCGGCGCCCGCGAGGCGGAGCGCGCGCGCGACGGGGAGCGACCAGCCGCCGTGGGCCTCCTGCAGGGGCCCGAGCGCCTTGAGGGCGAGGTCGAGGGCCTTCTGGTGGTCGCCCGAGGACTCCTGGCGCTCGGCGGCCTCGAGGGCGACGAGGGCGTCGGCGGCGGGCTGGGCGGTTGGCGCCGCATCGGGGGGAGGGGGAGGGGGCGTAGCTAGGGCTCCGGTGGAGAAGGGGAGAGGGCGGTGCGGGCGGGGAGGCGGGGGGCGGTGGAGATGGGAAGGGAGAGGGAGAGGGGGCCGGTGGCGGGCGAGGGGGCCGGAGAGGGCGGCGAGGAGGAGGGATCTGTGGAGGCGCCGCATCGCCGCGGGGTTTAGCGGCGAGGGAGCGAGGAGGAGGAGGGTTTAAGCCGGGAAACGTCGCGCGGCCGGTGCGGCGGCGCCGGCGGGCAGTCCGAGTGAGCAGCGATCCTACGCGGACGCGCAGCCTTCGGCACTTCGGCTCTCCCCGGTCCGTTGGGCTTGGGCACGGTGGGGTTGGGCCGAGACATCTCATTTCCCAGTCGAACGGCCCACTGGACTCGGGTGCAGGCCACGGCGCGAGTCCATCCACGCTGTGATCCTCTCTCCGGCTGGCTTTTTTTCAGCTTGAAGAAGCTGTTTGTCGGGGAAAATGTCTAAAAAAATTGTTTGTGTCTAATTTTTTATATGAAAAGCTGTGTTGTCTGTCAAAAGAAAAAGGCTGTGTGAAATGTTACCATAGTTCGTTTTTGGGAGGGAATTTCGACCAAAATTCTGTCAAAACCGTAGTCATGCATGCTGCCATGGCCCAGGTGGCACGAAACAAAACGGTGTGCAATAATTGTGTGATATACTCCCTTTGTTTCTAAATATTTGCCTTTCTAGGCGTTTCAAATGACTACAACATACGAATGTATGTAGACACATTTTAGAGTGTAAATTCACTCATTTTGCTTTGTATGTAGTCACTTGTTAAAATATCTAGAAAGACAAATATTTAGGAACGAAAGGAGTATATTCTATCTGTTCAGAACCAACTCAAGGCCGGCAGGAACCCCTTGCCGCCCTAAGGTTTGGTTTTGTGCCGCCACAAGAGAAGCATGAGGAAATTAACGAGGTGTGGCACAGGGAAGGTGTCTAACGCCGTCTGTGCCTTCCCTCTCCATCTCACCCTGCCGAAAAGCTCATCAATTCTCTGGCCTTGACCTCGGATGAACAGACATGCAGCCAAGACAAAGACGAATAAAAGACAAACATAAAAAGGCGCCCCACCGTCACCCCGCATGAAAACATACTACGACTTCATAGTGATGTAATTTGGCCGAGCAATAAGAAAAAGTCAACTAAATTTCTATATGTCTATTTATTACATATTATAAAAGCACAATACATGGTTCTATTTTAGGCCTCGCATTAATCCACGGCATCAAAATTATTTTGATTGGTTGATCTATTATTAAAGGCTAAGATTTAACGAGAGATGCGTACGTACATAAGCATGTAACCCCGTTTGATGGCAATCAAAACTATTGATTGGAGCTGAGATTCTGTAGTAAACGAAGGTGGATTGCAAATCCAAAGTTGTCTGGTAGTATCTTCAATCCAGATGTGACACACGTGAGGATGCACGGCTCTTGCAAGGCTAGGATGGGGGGCGGGGACATGCTAGGCATAATAGTAGTTGACATAATTGATTTATGCATACGTATGAGTATGAGTGTTCTAATATGTCAAAGACAACCATGTCATCAATTAGAGTAGTTAAAGAAAATCGTTGAGGAGCGAACTTAGAAAACTACTAAAACCTTCCTAGCATGCGCACCCGTTTTATTACCATTTCATTAAAGAAATATCATTCTTCCTCTTATGTCCACATCTCATTCTCATTTCATTAAAACATCTCATTCTCTAAGAGGAAACCCTTGAATTTCGCACGCTCATGTAAGAATGCAATTTATTCGTTTGATGGAAGTCCATATTGTCCGAGGTTGTGTCGTATACGGAGGTGGTTGCAGATCCAAAGCTGACCAATGTAAGGCTAGGACACATTAGAGAAAAATCTTGCAAGGCTAGGACTGCGCCGGGGAAAACATGCTAGGCATAGTGTATACATTGATTTATGCATACGTACCTATGAGTGTGCTAATATATTGAAATGCAACCATGTCACCCATTAGATATATAAAGAAAATTGATATGAACTTAAAACAACTACTAAAAGTCTAAAACCTTCCGCTCATGTCTACACGTCTCACTCTCATTTCATTAAAAACACACAACTCATTCTCATTCTTCCACTCATGTCTACACAAGATAGTCATCCGCTTTTTACATGCAAATTCAATGCTTGCTCTTGCTTCGCCTTGGGCCGTCACGTTTGCTGACTCACTTCCGCTCTACCACATTGCGAACCCTCCTTCTATTTCGTCGTGTCTTAGGCCACCACTGATCATTCCCAGATCCAACTGTGACACCACCCACCTTCTTTTTTCCATCCCAGTCTCCTCTTCATAGATCATAGACGTCCTTGCTATCGACAACGTTGTAGCCAAGAACTTGCACGAACGTGGCAGTTTTTCTAACTATTTCAGAAACTTAATACTCCCTCCGTTCCCAAATATAAGTCTTTTTAGAAATTGCAACAAGTGACCACATACGGAGCAAAATAAGTGAACCTGCACTCTAAAATATGTCTACATACATCCGTATGTTGTAGTTCATTTGAAATGTCTAAAAGGACTTGTATTTAGGAACGGAGGGAGTACATGAAACCGTAGTATTCATGTTGCCCACGTCACGCATCCGATCATTACGTTTCTCTACTGCAATTTCCATGGACGCCGGCATCTTTCTTCGCACAATGCCGATTTCATGACGGACAACGAGCATGGATGCTATATGCATATTCCACAACCAAATGAATCGATCCATTAGCCCCAATCATCACAAAACAAAACGTTGTGCAACAACTGTCGATATATTCTCTCTGTTCAGGACCAAATAGGTGCCGGGAGGAACAGATTCATCTGCCCGAGGATTGGTTTTAACGAGGTGTGGCACAGGGAGGGAGCCTACCTGGATGCCACATCCAACTAACCCACCACTACTAGGTAGTAGTAGCATCCTCGCCACCACACATGGTGCGTTTGCACACACAAAAGCTATGCTAACAACCACCAAATTGGATTTGTTGCTCGCTCTGGCGACCCAATTAGGAGAGCAACTGATGTGGTTTTGATTAGGTGTGTGTTCGATCGATGCGTGGGCATCCGAACCCCTTCCTGCAATGGAAAGAGAGGGTGAAAACAAACTGCTTTAAAAAGGAAGAGACCACTAATATGAGGTTCCACTGAGTAGTGACTAGAGAGTAGAGAGAGCAAGATAAGGTTAGCATAATGGGGTTTGAGTAGTGGGTGTCCCGTTGAAGCTCACTCCGGGTGTTTTGTACCGGTAATCAATCAATCAATCAATCAAAGGATGCTATTGTGCTATTATGCTATTATTATTACCCTTCGTCATGCACCGAGAAGCATTTTTCACACCAAAGGATTTCGTTTGATTTCCCTTTTTTGGCCCTGATACTTAGTGTTTTAGCTTTATTACGGTTTTAGTTTGCTTTTGTACTTTTGAGATCATTAGGCACTTGCAGGATTCTCCTGTCCACTAGTTAAATTATGTTCTCGATTTCGGTCATTTGAGATCAGCATACGGTGCTCTCGCTAGAAAGAGAAAGGGAAAGGGGCTGCCATGATCTCACGACGATCATGTTTTCGTGACACCTGAACAGACAAGACGGACTGGCCTCGATCATGGGTCCCTTTCATCCAGTGTGCGAGAAATGTACTATCACCCATGGTATGTTGACAACTCTCTCCGGCAAATTTGACAATTTTGACCTGTTGGCGTAATCAATTCACGGAATGAACTGTCTGCGAAACTATTTCACAGCCATGACCTTTTTGTGTAGCGCCTGTCTCAGAGGCGCTGCACCCCTACTGTGCAGCGCCTGCCTCAGGGGCGTTGCACGCTCTGAGGCAGGCGCTACACAGGAGGCGCCATGGTGGACAGGCATGCAATGCCCCTGAGCCAGCGTGCAACGCCCCTGAGGCAGACGCTGCACAGTAGGGTGCAGCGCCACTGAGGCAGGCGCTACACAAAAAGGTCATGGCTGTGAAATAGTTTCGCAGACAGTTCATTCCATGAATTGATTACGCCAACAGGTCAAAATTGTCAAATTTGCCACTCTCTCCACATACACTGACATCTCTAATGATTGGCATGTTACATAGTACTACTGTTTTGTTTTGTTTATCTTTATCATAAAGTTAGTGGCTGTCCGATGGAGTTACTGTCGCGAGGCATGAAAGCCGCGGGTTATCTTACTAAAAAATAATGTACTAACACTGTTTTGCTGTGCTTGTGTTGTGTTCTGAAACAAGAAAATCTACACTAGTGAGCGCATCACTTAATTCCGATTCCATGTAGCAGCACTTTTAACCATTCTTTTCGGGCACTAATCACCAAAGTTCTGACCAAAACCGACAGCATCGGTACTGCGACTGTCTTAGTGCAAAGCTAGGAGGTGCACTGTAAAATTCCACGCGCCACTGCTGCCTGTGGCTGCTCAGATGGAGCTGTCTCTCACAAGGATATATAGGAGAACACTGTGTATCACAGTGACATCCTCATGCATCAGGTGCTAGCCACTTCATCACCATCACCGCAGCTATATATCCCACGGCACCGCCGCCTTTTATAAAGACAGGCTCGATCTGCACTTGGCCTTCTTCCTCGACTCACTTCTTCTTGAGGGAAACCTGATCAGGTTGGGCATGGCTGGAGGAGCTGGGATGGGGCTGGAAGGGCTGTGGAGGAGGTACGCGCCGCACAACATGATGATCATGGTGCAGCTGTGCTACACCTTGATGTACTTCGTCACCGAGGCCGCCTTCAACCGCGGCCTCAACCCCTACGTCTACGTCACCTACCGCCACCTCCTCGTCGCCGTCCTCCTCTGGCCCTTCGCCTACTACCACGAAAAGTAATCAGCTCGATCTTGTGTCCACTAATTACAGCAGGAGATTCAGACTTTGACGGTATGATGATGAATATGCATGTGTTCGTTTTTGGGCATCAGGAAGTTGAGGCCCAAGATGACGTGGATGCTGTTCCTGGAGATCTTCGTGCTCTCGCTTCTGGGGTAAGAACAAGAATGACTGACAAGAAGAGTGCATATATATCTACACGAACTTGTACTTCATCCTGAGAAGAAGTGGAATTGCAGGGTGAGCTTGACCCTGAACATGTACTTCGCGAGCCTCAAGTACACGTCCCCGACCTTCGTCACCTCCATGGTCAACACCGTCGCCTCCATCACCTTCGTCATCGCCATCGCGCTCCGGATGGAGATCGTCGACCTGCGGAGCACAAGGGGCCTCGCCAAGGTGGCCGGCACGGCGGTCTCGTTTGCCGGGGTCACCACCATGACGCTGTACAAGGGCGCGGCGCTCGCGAGCCCCTGGAAGGCGCCGGTGCACATCCCCGGAGCCGGCGGCGACGCCCCGCACGACGCCTGGCTCAAGGGGTCCCTCCTCGCCGTGGCCAGCTGCGTGTGTTGGTCCGTCTGGTACATCATGCAGGCCACGTCCGTGAAGCGGTACCCGGCGGAGCTGTCGCTGACGGCGTGGATGGCCACCGTGGGCGGTGTCCAGTCGCTGGCCTTCGCGCTGCTGCTGCAGCACGAGAGGCGGGACTGGCTCATCGGCTTCGGCCTCAACTTCTGGTGCATCATCTACTCCGTACGTACCTGCTCTTGTCTCCGTACGTCCATGTCACCCGCCATGCATGTAACCAGTGCATGCTCATGAACTGCGTGCGTGCACGAACGATGTGTTTCAGGGGCTCGCGTGCAGCGGGTTCACGGTGTTCGCGCAGCTGTGGTGCACGGAGAAGAAGGGCCCCGTGTTCGTCACCATGTTCAACCCGGTGTCCACCATCATGGTGGCCATCCTCGCCTACTTCATCTTCGGCGAGAACCTATACGTCGGAAGGTACGTCCTACATGCGTGTGGTGCATGCTCGCTGCTCCTCAACCAAATCGGTGCTCCATTCCGGCATGGCATGGCAACCTGGACACAACATGGGCATGAGTGTCCGTGCTCTGCTGCGTGCGTGCGTGCACCAACTACGTGCTCTGCTGCGTGCGTGCACCAACATGCTATGTGTGCCTCACCAGCTTAATTAATAATTACCGTTGTTAATTAAGCGGCATGCCTGGCCTGCAGCATAATCGGAGGAGTGGTGGTCATACTGGGCCTCTACATGCTGCTCTGGGGCAAGGACAAGGATCAAGAGTACAACGCTGCAGGAGCGGCGGCGAGCGGCGAGGAGCAGGCCGGCGAGCCCGGTCTGGACTGCGAGAAGCAGCAGCAGCAGCAGGCGAAGAAGACCTTGGCGCAGGATGGCTCGGAACAAGAGGAGACCAAGACGACGAGGTAGGAGCCTAGGAGGAGGGGGCAGAATTGCATGCTGTCCGGTAGAAGCGCCCTGCTTGAATCCCTCCTGCCACGACTCTGCAGTTGTCCTACTTTTTTTTGTTCAAAAAGAAAAAAAAACACAATTCTGCAGTTGTTCGTGGCAAAATTCTTTGGCATGAATGATGGATCCACCAACGGTAGTCTGTGCATTACGTTCTTTCAGTTTCAGGAGGAGATGGGTGTCCTTTGGAGGGCGGATGAGCATTTTTTATGCAGTTTTGCTAGAACTCATCTATCTGAGTTTTAGTTATGTCTCATTCACTTTTATAGCCATTGGATATGATGCTATAAGATACGTGTGTGCTGACGTGGGTTGATGCTCATTTCTATCTGTTTTTTTATATGATGTAGTATATGAAATTGCCAAAATAAAATAAGTGACAAATATTTCCCGCAGAAAAAAGAGAGACAAATATATCCTACCAGTTTTTTAGGCAAATAAATATATCCTATCAAATCAGTTATATAGTGCAATGGGCCTGCAGCTCTGAGCGAGCGTCCCAGCCCATCCTGCGTTATGGGCTGGTTTACAATTAAACAGTGCCGCTGCTTTATGGGCTGGTTTATAATTAAACAGTGCCGCTGCGTTATGGGCTGGTTTACAATTAAACAGTGCCGCTGCAGTTCGACGCTCACTATGACTGGCAGGACCAGTGGCGGGACACTATAGCTAGCCGGCTACTATAGCTATCGTTTTTTTTAGCACTTCTACAGTCGGTTTTTACATTTGATTTTATAAAAAGTCACGAAAAAATTCTACAGAGCTGAACATTTTTCGAATTTTTGAAAACATTTTTGAATAATATTTACAATAAGGTGATTATTTTTTCAAAATACATGAAGTTGCTCTTTAACCTAGTTCAAATAATTTTACATTAATTCTGAACTAGTTGTTGGCATAGTTCAAATAATCTTACATTTGAGTTTAACTAGTTCTTTAACATAGTTCAGATAATTTTATACAAGAATTGAGCTAGCTCTTTGATCTAGTTCAAATACTTGTACATTATAATTAAACTAGCTTTTTAACCTAGTTTAAACAATTCAACACTGCAGTTGAATTAGCTATTTATTTTAGTTCAAATAAATTAACACTAGAAATGAACTACTCCCTCCGTCCGGAAATACATGTCATTACAATGAATAAAAGGGGATGTATCTAGATGTATTTTCGTTCTAGATACATAATTTTTTGTCCATTTTGATGACAAGTATTTTCGGACGGTGGAAGTACCTATTAAACTACGTCGAATAATTTTACACTTGACTTGAACTAGCACATCGCCCTAGTTCAAATTGTTTTACACTAGAGTTGAACTAATTTTCGTCATAATTAAAATAGTTTTACGCTAAAGTTGAACAAGTTCTTTTACATACTCCAAATAGGTTTACATTAGAGTTGAACTAGAGATCCGTATTGACTATTACATAAATTTAGAATCAACCCAATGCTTTTGAAGAGGTTCGGCTCTACAGTTCTGTTGTAGTAACCGAACATGTTGTATCACTGTACTTACATCAACGGCTACTCCCTCCGTCCCATAATATAAGAGTGTTTTGTAGACTCTACAAAACACTCTTATATTATGGGAAGGGGGAGTGGTTCATTGTGTATCATTAATCTACATCTTATCTCCCTGCCCACCATTGACTAAAAAATATCAGCTTTATATGTAATCTTACCAAAATGTTGAATTCACAGACAATGTCACTGCAGAAGTGTAGCCCATTACTCTTTTCAGTATATTTTGTCATGTAACGCTTGTACTTACACTGATAGGTAGTTGATTATGTAGCATCAATCTGCATCTTATCTTCATTATCCTCTATCCATTCCAGTATTATCATATCAATAATTACTCTCTACAAAATGTAGAGTGCTGGCAATGCTTATGAAGAATATTTTGTGCTGAAATTCTTAAGTTATCCTTCCATTGACATGGAGAAGGGCATTATAGAGCCGGTGTTAACTGTTAATGTAAGTCAGCCCTTTTAAATGCTTTATCCTCAATTGTTGTATAATTTTCTCATACTCTGTATTGTCAACTGATGTTTAGTTTGTTGTTTCTATCAAAATGCATGTTCGCGACAAACTGTAAGTTCCAAGATTTAGTCGTAAAACCAAATTCCTTATTCATACCATGCACACCACTCAATACAGACCAATGATTTTCTTTAGCCCTGCATGTATGCTTGTTTTGTTGATCTATAATCCAGTGTGTGCTGACGTGATCTGGTTGATGATATAAACAACATGCCATCCACATTAACCAAAAGAGAGACAATGATTGTATTTGTTGGGGAACGTAGTATTTCAAAAAAATTACCTACGATCATGCAAGATCTATCTAGGAGAAGCATAGCAACGAGCGGGGAGAGTGTATCCATGTACCCTCGTAGACCGAAAGCGGAAGCATTTAGTAACGCGGTTGATGTAGTCGAACGTCTTCACGATCCAACTGATCCAAGTACTGAACATACGGTACCTTCATGTTCAGCACACATTCAGCACGATGAAGTCCCTCGATCTCTTGATCCAGTTGAGAACGAGGGAGAGTTTTGTCAGCACGACGGTGTGATGACGGTGATGATGAAGTTACTGGCGCAGGGCTTCGCCTAAGCACTGCAACGATATGACCGAGGTGTGTAACTGTGGAGGGGGGCACCGCACACGGCTAAGAGATTGTTTGTTGTGCCTTTGGGGTGCCCCCTGCCCACGTATATAAAGGAGGGAGGAGGAGGAGGCCGGCCTAGGAGGGGCGCGCCTATAGGGGGAGTCCAACTAGGATTCCCAATCCTAGTTGGATTCCCAATCCTAGTTGGAGTCCCCTTCCTTTTCCAAGAGGTGGAGAGAGGGAAGGATGAGGAGAGGGAGAAGGAAAGAGGGGGGCGCCGCCCCCTCCTAGTCCAATTCGGACCAGCCCATGGGGGGCACGCTGCATCCTCATTGTGGCCCTTCTCTCCTTTCCACTAAAGCCCAATAAGGCCCAATACTTCCCCCGGAGAATTCCCGCAACTCACCGGTACTCTGAAAAATACCCGAACACTCGGAACCTTTCCGATGTCCGAATATAGCCTTCCAATATATGAATATTTACTCTCGACCATTTCGAGACTCCTCGTCATGTCTGCGATCTCATCCGGGACTTCGAACAAACTTCGGTCATCAAAATCGCATAACTCATAATACTAATCGTTATCGAACGTTAAGCGTGCAGATCCTACATGTTCGAGAACTATGTAGACAGGACCGAGACACATCTCCGGTCAATAACCAATAGCGGAACCTGGATGCTTATATTGCTCCTACATATTCTACGAAGATCTTTATTGGTCAAACCGCATAACAACATACGTCGTTCCCTTTGTCATCGGTATACGACTTGCCCGATATTCGATCATCAGTATCATCATACCTATTTCAATCTCGTTACCGGCAAGTCTCTTTACTCGTTCCGTAATACATCATCTCATGACTAACTCATTAGTCATTTTCTTGCAAGGCTTATTATGATGTATATTACCGAGAGGGCCCACAGGTACCTCTCCGACACTCGGAGAGACAAATCCTAATCTTGATCTATGCCAACACCACAAACACTTTCGGAAACACATGTAGAGCATCTTTATAATCACCCAGTTACGTTGTGATGTTTGATAGCACACAAGGTGTTCCTCCGGTATTCGGGAGTTGCATAATCTCATAGTCAGAGGAAGATGTATAAGTCATGAAGAAAGCAATAGCAATAAAACTAAACGATCATTATGCTAAGCTAATGGATGGGTCTTGTTGATGGCTTCTCGCCCCTCGTTGGTTACCCCAAGTGGAAGGTGTGAGATGCAGTGTAGCGGAAGTTTTCCCTTGGCAAAGATACCAAGGATCGATTTCCCCTGAGACTCCCAGTTTCAACAAGAAGGTGTCAACTGCTAACGGCGCCAGATATTAGTAATCAACGTGGACCTGCACACAGATACAAATAACTTTGCTCCCAACGAGTACAGAGAGGTTGTCAATCCCTCCGGCCTTGTAGTTTACAAAGGATCAAACACAAGTGATAGTAGTGATAGATATTGCTGCAATAGTAAGTAAAAGCGTAAAGTAAATAGCGGTTGAGATCAATGATGGGAATATGGACCGGAGCCTCATGATGTTCACTAGTGATGTCTCTCTCCCAAAAGACGATAAAACAGCTATGTGAGGTAAACGAATTACAGCTGGGCAACTGACAGAACCATGAACGCAAACTAATGCTGACTACATTGCAAGAAAGGTTGAGGTTCAAAGCATGGGCGGTACGCCGAGGTAAGTAGACCGAAATCCATCTGCATCTACTACTAATCATCCACCTTGAGATATCTATCCAGAACATCTCGCTGGTATTAAGTTGCGAGTCCCACCCATAGTGTAAACTCAAAGCAACAGACAACTGCATTAAAAGAACTTTGCGTCAAGTAAACAATCCTTGCACCCGCGGGCACAAGCACCATTGTTTTCCCCCTTGTGGCAACAGCACATCCCCTAGACTCATGTTTCTGTCACTCAAGCTAGTCATCGAGGGGCATGAACCCACAATCAAGCATAACGTTCCCTCTTGGAGTCACTACCTACTACTTGGCCAAAGCAATAAATAACTACGGGGAACATGCAAGAATTACTTACGAAAATAAATATAAAAGAGGTGAATCAAATATATTACTCAAACACAATCTGAACATAATCTCATAATCCATTGGATCCCAGCAAACTCATCATAGCAACAGCATAAGGATTACATAGGTGCCTCGATCATGTAGTGCAGCTCACGAGGACTAATTAGTGAAGCACAAGAACGGGAGGAGAACATCACATAGCTACTGGTCATGGACTCATGGTCCAAGGGAGACTACTCACAACTCATCCGGGAGGCGTCCATGGTGGTGGAGAAGCTCCCGGTGGTGATCCTCCCCTCCGGCAGGGTGCCGGGAAGAGTTCTCCTGGTGCCCCCGATCTTGGAAGCGGCGGCGGCGGCGGAACAGAGATGAGATCGTGAAAAAGAGTTCCCGTCTCGAGGGTTTCGGGAGACGCTTTAAATATATGCCAACGGGGGGCATCAGCGGAGCCTCGGGGGGCCCAGGCGCCCCCCCGGCGCGGCCCAGGGGGGGGGGCGCCGCCAGGGCGCCTGGAGCCCTGGTGGCCCCCCCGGCTGTACTTCGGGCGCAGGGTAGCTTCTGGAACGCTGATTTTTTATATAATTTTTCTGGATTTTTCCTGGCAGTTCTCGTAATGTGAAAACCTGAAATACAAAAACAGCCGAAAACAGAAACTGGCACTGGGGTGCACTGAGTTAATAGGTTAGTCCAAATATGATCAAAAGTGTATGGAAGTGTATACATAACATAGCAATATCACCCAAAAGAGGCATGGAGCAAGCAGAAATTATAGATACGTTTTGGACGTATCAACATCCCAAAGCTTAATTCCTGCTCGTCCTCGAGTAGGTAAATGATAACAAGAATAATTTATGTGGTGACATGCTATTAACCATATAGGACTTTTTCATAGTCATATGACAAAAGCTTACTGAGACAATGAATCTATAGTAATTAAGTTGCCTCATGAGAAAATCACAAAGGACTGAAAGTTTTACAATATGATACTGAAACATCAAATAGATTTGTAATGAACATGGTGTGCAAATATGATAAAGTGATATCTAGCTTGCCCCCTTTAGTGAAGCAAAACATAAATGCAGGGGCACCTCCAAGGTTTAAGTGATGACTAGATACAATGATTTCAAAATAAACGATATCATAATCATGCAAAAGACAATGCTACTTTGGGACAATGCACATTACACTCAGAATGACAATCATGCTCTCAGTAGTTGGTGCTTTAAAAGAAGGTGGAGACTCTCGAACCGTGGCTTTTGTTGGCAAGGTTGAAAACCCGTAGTCGGAAACAAAGAAAAAACATGTACCAGAGCTCTTCGTTTTAAAAATAGAGGCAATAATTTTTTTTAGATTATGCATGCTTCGTCAACGAATGCTAGCAGACAACTCAATCACTTCTCGAGATGGACAAGTTTCGAGGAACGCCTCCCGAATGAGGACGATCACATCCTCTTAATCTCCTTTGTTTATCACCTCCAAAGTTTTCTGATTTCTCATGAACAAAGCGTGAAGGAGGGTTGATTTGTTATATTATCTTTTTGAGCCGGGCGCACTCAATGCCAGTTCCTTCTCGTATTATGGGTTTGCACATTATACATGCAATCCCGGGGTGAAGCTTGTCCAACTTAAAAAGATCATGAATTAACTACTACTTCCTCATGAACTTACAACAGAGGCACAAAATAAGGATGCTTTTTCTTTTTGAATAATTTCGAGATGGTACATGCAAGTCTCCGTTAGGAATGGCAGGTAAATACCATGTAGGAAGGTATGGTGGACTCATATGGCATAACTGGTATAAAGGAATTTGGATGCACAAGCAGTCAGTCCGCTTAGTACAGGCGAAGGTTAGCAAAAGACTGGGAGCGACCAACTAAGAGAGCAATGACGGTCATAATCATGCAGAGCGACAAAGCAACATTGAATCAGGCATGGAAGTTATATCGCTACTCAGAAACAAAAGATCATCAAGGCTTGACAGACTTTCTTTACAGTCTTAAATATGCATGAGCATACGCCAAGTCAATCAAAATAAATTCTTGAAGGAAGATATTACTAAACCATACCACATCATAGGCAAACAAATCATGTTGGTACTCCAATAACACATTGGGAACCCCCCCAGCTATTTGAGACTAACCATAAGAAAACATGAACTACTAAGCGCCATTATGCACGTAGCATCTTTATCATAGACATATCAACCAATGCAACGGAAGCAAACTCTCTTAATAAGGTGAGCATCATAATTAAAGAGGGTTCAAGCAACCAACTAAACGAAAGCTCTTTAGAAAGATAAGCATGAAAGAAAAGAGCTAAGCATGATAGTAGCTATTAAAAGACAAAGAACACACACAGCAAAGATATACATGAAAATTCTATGTTATGTTCTAGGTAGAAGTGGAGCGTGTTTCTCTCCCACATAAAGAATGCTGAGTTCCGACTCGTTATGAAAAGCTAAAGAAAACTAAAAAGGAAAACTAAAAGCAAGACGCTCCAAGCATAGCACATAACACATGAAGTGATAAAAATATAGTGGAACGAAAGACGAACTGATAATGTTGATGGAGAAGGGGATGCACGGGGGCATCCCCAAGCTTAGACGCTTGAGTCTCCTTGAATATTTCTTGGGGGTGCACGGGGGCATCCCCAAGCTTGAGCGCTTGACACTCCTGAATCTTTTTATCATCTTCCCTCGCACACTTGAAAACTCCCTTCATACATAACTCATCATAATCTGATTAGCGAGGTTAGTACCCATAATAAAATAATTGTTCCTTGCTGGAAATAAAGATATTCTTGAAGATCTACTGTTTCTCAAGATTGCCAAAAGGTTTTTGCAAAGAAAAAGCAAGCTCTAGGTTCGCAAAATGAAGGAAAGGCAAAACAGGACAGAATCTGTGAAAAACAGAACAACAGGTAGTAAATGATTTTTTCGGGGCACTTCTGCAACTCTAATAAAAAAACTCAAAACAGAAGCACGAAAGACAATTATATAGATCATGCTGTAGAAAAAATTCAGACCAAAAAGATGATCTGGTGATTTTATACGAATTTTTCTATCCAAGGACAGAATCTGTTTCCTGGACAGCACCTCACGACTTTTGAACTTTCTAGCAATCAGAGGCTATACTTGGCACAAAATTGAAAAGCAAAGATACAATGATGATGCTACTGTAGTAAACAACATCAAGACACAACAAAAGCAAAATAAAATTATTCATTGGGCTGCCTCCCAAAAGCGCTTTCTTTTATGCCTTTAAGCTAGGCATGAGACTTTAATGATGCTCTCGTAGGAATAAGAGTTGAAGAACAAAAGAGAGCATCAAGAAGCAAATACCAAACACATTTAGGCCTAACATGCTTCCTATGCATAGGAATATTGCAATAGAATAATTCATTGAAGCACAAAGCAATAAGCATAGGAAGGCAAAACAAGTGTAGCTTCAAAACCTTCAACATAAAGAGAGGGAACTTGATATCATTGAAATATCTATAAGCATATGTTCCCTTCTCATAATAATTTTCAGTGGGATCACGAATAAACTCAACAATATAAGCATCACATAAAGCATTGTTACCATGATCCACATGCAAAAAGGTATGATTACTCTTCATATGAGCAAAATCTTTCTTATTAGGGATAGTGAGAGTAAATCAATCATAACCATCATGGTAATCATTGTATTTAGGAGGCATATCATAATCATAATAAATTTTATCCTCAATAGTAGGTGGACTGAAAACATCATATTCATCATTGTAATCATCATGTATAGGAAGCAAAGTATCATCAAGGTAAATTTTCTCTTCAAAAGTTGGGGGACTAAAAATATCATGTTCATCAAATGTGCCATCCCCAAGCTTAGAGCTTTCCATGTCATTAGCAATATTGATATTCAAAGAAAGCATACTAATAACATCACCACCATCATGATTGTTATGCAAATAATAAAGTTCCATAGGTTTTTTAATTTTCTCTTCAAACACATCATGTCCCAAAGCAAGGTAGAGCTTATAAAGCTCTCTCATATTTTTGTTGTTTTCCATTAAGCAAAACTAGTGAAAAGACATAAAGAAAACTAAAAGGTAAACTAACAAGACTAAAAGCAAAGGTAAAAGATAGCGTGCAACTCCCCTATCCTGAAGAGTGGAGTCCCCGGCAACGGCGCCAGAAAACTTTGCTTGATGGCTTCTCGCCCCTCGTTGGTTACCCCAAGTGGAAGGTGTGAGATGCAGTGTAGCGGAAGTTTTCCCTTGGCAAAGATACCAAGGATCGACTTCCCCTGAGACTCCCAGTTTCAACAAGAAGGTGTCAACTGCTAACGGCGCCAGATATTAGCAAGCAACGTGGACCTGCACATAGATACAAATAACTTTGCTCCCAACGAGTACAGAGAGGTTGTCAATCCCTCCGGCCTTGTAGTTTACAAAGGATCAAACACAAGTGATAGTAGTGATAGATATTGCTGCAATAGTAAGTAAAAGCGTAAAGTAAATAGCGGATGTGATCAATGATGGTAATATGGACTGGAGCCTCATGATGTTCACTAGTGATGTCTCTCTCCCAAAAGACGATAAAACAGCTATGTGAGGTAAACGAATTACAGCTGGGCAATTGACAGAACCATGAACGCAAACTAATGCTGACTACATTGCAAGAAAGGTTGAGGTTCAAAGCATGGGCGGTACGCCGAGGTAAGTAGACCGAAATCCATCTGCATCTACTACTAATCATCCACCTTGAGATATCTATCCAGAACATCTCGCTGGTATTAAGTTGCGAGTCCCACCCATAGTGTAAACTCAAAGCAACAGACAACTGCATTAAAAGAACTTTGCGTAAAGTAAACAATCCTTGCACCCGCGGGCACAAGCACCGTTGTTTTCCCCCTTGTGGCAACAACACATCCCCTAGACTCATGTTTCTGTCACTCAAGCTAGTCATCGAGGGGCATGAACCCACAATCAAGCATAACGTTCCCTCTTGGAGTCACTACCTACTACTTGGCCAAAGCAATAAATAACAACGGGGAACATGCAAGAATTACTTACGAACATAAATATAAAAGAGGTGAATCAAATATATTACTCAAACACAATCTGAACATAATCTCATAATCCATCGGATCCCAGCAAACTCATCATAGCGCCTCGATCATGTAGGGCAGCTCACGAGGACTAATTAGTGAAGCACAAGAACGGGAGGAGAACATCACATAGCTACTGGTCATGGACTCATGGTCCAAGGGAGACTACTCACAACTCATCCGGGAGGCGTCCATGGTGGTGGAGAAGCTCCCGGTGGTGATCCTCCCCTCCGGCAGGGTGCCGGGAAGAGTTCTCCTGGTGCTCCCGATCTTGGAAGCGGCGGCGGCGGCGGAACAGAGATGAGATCGCGAAAAAGAGTTCCCGTCTCGAGGGTTTCGGGAGACGCTTTAAATATATGCCAAAGGGGGGCATCAACGGAGCCTCGGGGGGCCCAGGCGCCCCCCCCGGCGCGGCCCAGGTGGGGGGCGCCGCCAGGGCGCCTGGAGCCCTGGTGGCCCCCCCGGCTGTACTTCGGCGCAGGGTAGCTTCTGGAACGCTGATTTTTTATATAATTTTTCTGGATTTTTCCTGGCAGTTCTCGTAATGTGAAAACCTGAAATACAAAAACAGCCGAAAACAGAAACTGGCACTGGGGTGCACTGAGTTAATAGGTTAGTCCAAATATGATCAAAAGTGTATGGAAGTGTATACATAGCATAGCAATATCACCCAAAAGAGGCATGGAGCAAGCAGAAATTATAGATACGTTTTGGACGTATCACTTGTCTATCACATCATTCTCTAATGATGTGATCCCATTCATCAAATGAAAACACATGTCTATGGTTAGGAAACATGACCATATTTGATCAACGAGCTAGTCAAGTAGAGGCATACTAATGACATTATGTTTTGTCTATGTATTCACACATGTACTAAGTTTCCGGTTAATACAATGCTAGCATTAATAGGAAACATTTATCCTGATATAAGGAAATATAAATAACAACTTTATTATTGCCTCTAGGGCATATTTCCTTCAGTCTCCCACTTGCAGTAGAGTCAATAATCTAGTTCACATCGCCATGTGATTTAATACCGATTGTTCACATCGTTATGTGACTAATACCCATAGTTCACATGGCCATGTGACCAACACCCAAAGGGTTTACGAGAGTCAATAATCTAGTTCACATCGCCATGTGATTAACACCCAAAGAGTACTAAGGTGTGATCATGTTTTGTTTCGTGAGAGAAGTTTAGTCAGCAGGTCTGTTACATTCAGATCCGTATGTATTTCGCAAATTTCTATGTCTACAATGCTCTGCATGGAGCTACTCTAGCTAATTGCTCCCACTTTCAATACGTATCCAGTTTGATACTTAGAGTCATCTGGATTAGTGTCAAAGCTTGCATCGGCGTAACTCTTTACGACGAACTCTTTATCACCTCCATAATCGAGAAACATAACCTTAGTCATCTAGTAACTAAGGATATTTTTGACCGCTGTCCAGTGATCTACTCCTGGATCACTATTGTAACTCCTTGCCAAACTCATGTCAAGGTACACAACAAGTTTGGTACACAACATGGCATACTTTCATTGTTTCTCTATCTTCTGCCGTCGTCGGGTTTTTAGTCTTACTCAACTTCATACCTTACAACTCAGGCAAGAACTCCTTCTTTGACTGATCCTTTTTAAAATTCTTCAAAATCTTATTAAGGTATGTACTCATTGAAAATCTTATTAAGCGTCTTAATCTATCTCTATAGATCTTGGTGCCCAATATGTAAGCAGCTCTCATTTTAAACAATCCTTTATGCTTTCCAGAAAATTCTACATCATTTCGCATCAACAATATGTCATTCACATATACTTATCAGAAATGCTGTAGTGCTCCCACTCACTTTATTGTAAATACAGGCTTCACCGTAAGTCTGTATACAACCATATGCTTTGATCACCTCATCAAAGCGTATATTCCAACTCCGAGATGCTTGCACCAGTCCGTAGATGGATCGCTGGGGCTTGCACACTTTGATAGCACTTTTAGGATCGAGAAAACTATCTGGTTGCATCATATACAACTCTTCTTTAAGATATCCATTAAGGAATGCAGTTTTGACATCCATTTGCCAGATTTCATAATCATAAAATGCGGCAATTGCTAACATGATTCGGACAGACCTAAGCATCGCTACGGGTGAGAAGGTCTCATCGTAGTCAACTCCTTGAACTTGTCGAAAATTTTTCGCAACAAGTCGAGCTTTGTAGACGGTCATATTACCGTCAGCGTCAGTTTTATTCTTAAAGATCCATTTATTTTCTAAGGCTTGCCGATCATCGGGCAAGTCAACCAAAGTCCACAGTTTGTTCTCATACATGGATCCCATCTCAGATTTCATGGCTTCAAGCCATTTCGCGGAATCTGGGCTCATCATCGCTTCCTCATAGTTCGCAGGTTCTTCATGGTCAAGTAACATGATTTCCAGAACTGGGTTACCGTACTACTCTGGCGCGTAACGTACTCTAGTTGGCCTACGAGGTTTGGTAGTTTACTTGATCCAAAGTTTCATGATCATCATCATTAGCTTCCTCACTAATTGGTGTAGGCATCAGAGGAACTATTTTCTGTGATGTGCTATTCTCCTATTCTAGAGAAGGTACAATTACCTCATCAAGTTCTACTTTCCTCCCACTCACTTCTTTCGAGAGAAACTCCTTCTCTAGAAAGGATCCATTCTTAGCAACGAATATCTTGCCTTCGGATCTGTGATAGAAGGTGTACCCAACATTTTTATTTGCGTATCCTATGGAGACATATTTCTCCGGCTTGGGTTCGAGCTTATCAGGTTGAAGCTTTTTCACATGAGCATCGCAGCCCCAAACTTTAAGAAACGACAACTTTGGTTTCTTACCTAACCACAGTTCATACGGTGTAGTCTCAACGGATTTAGATGGTGCCCTGTTTAATGTGAATGCAGTAGTCTCTAATGCATAACCCCAAAGTGGTAAATCGGTAAGAGACATCATGGATTGCACAATATCTAGTAAAGTACGGTTTACGGCGTTCAGGCACACCATTATGTTGTGGTGTTCTAGGTGGCGTGTGCTGTGAAACTATTCCACATTGTTTCAAATGAAGACCAAACTCATAACTCAAATATTCGCCTACGCGATTAGATCGTAGAAACTTTATTTTCTTTTTATGATGATTCTCTACTTCACTCTGAAATTCTTTGAACTTTTCAAATGTTTCAGACTTGTGCTTCATCAAGTAGATATACCCATATCTGCTCAAATTATCAGTGAAGGTGAGAAAATAACGATACCCGCCGTGAGCATCAACACTCATTGGTCCGCATACATCAATATGTATTATTTTCAATAAGTTACTTGCTCGCTCCATTGTTCCGGAGAACGGAGTTTTAGTAATCTTGCCCATGAGGCATGGTTCGCAAGAATCAAGTGATTCCAAAAGTCCACCAGCATGGAGTTTATTCATGCACTTTACACCAATATAACCTAAACGACAGTGCCACAAGTATGTTACACTATCATTATTAACTCTGGGTCTTTTGGCTTCAATATTATGAATATGTGTATTTACTACGATCGAGATTTAATAAACCATTCACCTTGGGCGTATGACCATAGAAGGTTTTATTCATGTAAACAAAATAACAATTATTCTCTCACTTAAATGAATAACCGTATTGCAAAATAAACACGGTCCAATCTTGTTCACGCTCAACGCAAACACCGAATAACATTTATTTAGGTTTAACACTAATCCTTAAAGTACAGGGAGTGTGCGATGATGATCATATCAATATTGGAACTACTTCCAACACACATCATCACCTCACCCTCAACTAGTCTCCTTTTATTCTACAACTCCTGTTTCGAGTTACTAATCTTAGCAACCGAACAATAACAAATACCCATGGGCTACTATGAACACTAGTGAGGTACGCATTATCAATATGTATATCAAGTATACCTTTGTTCACTTCTCCATCTTTCTTATCCGCCAAATAGTCAGCGAACTTCCGCTTCCAGTGACCATTTCCTTTGTAGTTAGAAGCACTCAGTTTCAGGCTTAGGTCCAGCTTTGAGCTTCTTCACGGGAGTGACAACTTGTTTGCCATTCTTCTTGAAGTTCCCTTTCTTCCCTTTGCCCTTTTTTGAAACTAGTGGTCTTGTTAACCATCAACAATTGATGCTCTTTCTTGATTTCTACCTTCGTTGATTTCAGCATCACGAAGAGCTCGAGAATTGATACGTCTCCAACGTATCTATAATTTTTGATTGTTCCATGCTATTATTTATGAAGTCTTGGATGTTTAATGGGCTTTACCATTCACTTTTATATCATTTTTGGGACCAACCTACTAACCCAAGGGCCCAGTCCAGATTGCTGTTTTTTGCCTGCTTCAGGGTTTTGTAGAAAAATAATATCAAACGGAATGAAACCTTCGCGAGAGATATTTTTGGAGGAAATCACGCACGATGAACTTGAGAACCACGTCAGAAGAGCCACGTGGGGGCCCACGAGGGTGGGCGGCGCGCCCCCCTTCCCAGGGCGCGCCCCCTGCCTCGTGGAGCCCCCGTGACTCCCCCGATGCCCTCTTTCTTCCTATATAAGTCTACATACCCCAGAAACTCCGTGGACAGAGAGAAAACCCTAATTCCACCGCCATACCTTCTGTTCCCGTGAAGATCCCATCTTGGAGCCTGTTCCGGAGCTCTACCGGAGGGGGATCCATCACGGAGGCCTTCATCATCATCATCATCGCCCTCACCATGAGTTGTGAGTAGTTTACCATAGATCTTCGGGTCCTTAGATAGTATCTAGATATCTTCTTCTCTCTCTCTGGATCTCAATACAAAGTTCTCCTCGATCTTCGAGGAGATCTATTCGATGTAATCTCTTTTTGCGGTGTGTTTGTCGAGATCCGATGAATTGTGAGTTTATGATCAAGGTTATCTATGAAAGATATTTGGTTATTCTATGAACTTTTCATGTGTGCTCATAATATCCTTGCAAGTCTCTTCAAATTATTGGTTTGGTTTGGCCTACTAGATCTATAGTTATTGCAATGGGAGAAGTGCTTGGCTTTGGGTTCAATCTTGCGGTGTCCTTTCCTAGTGACAGTAGGGGTAGCAAGGCACGTATTGTATTGTTGCCATCGAGGAGAAAAAGATGGGGTTTATATCATATTGCTTGAGTTTATCCCTCTACATCATGCCATCTTGCTTAAGGCGTTACTATGTTCTTATGAACTCAATACACTAGATGCATGCTGTATAGCGGTCGATGTGTGGAGTAATATGTAATGCCTAGTATGAGATTATACCTCCTACGTGTCGAGGCACGACTTAAAGGCATAAGCTCATACTAGAATGATCTCAAGTATGGTATCTTTGCACGACTCATGTAAAAGAGGGATGAAATTGCAAAAGAAATAGTTGGCTTACACTCGCCACGTCACACAATACATTACATAAGCAATCATCATACAAATAACATCAGAGTCGGAATACGGACGAAGATCCAAATGAAAGATACCATAAACCACAAGGCCTGATCGCCCCTAGTAGGAACCACTACTGATCGTCGAAAACGTCACAAGCATACGGCCACGCTCTTCATCGAACTCTCGGTGAAGTTCTGACCCATCTCCTGCGTCAATCTCGGCTGAACCTGCATCTGGTGTTGTAGTATCCGTGAGCCACGAGGACTCAGCAATCCCATAACCATGGGTATCAAGACTAGCAAAGCTTTATGGGTATGGAAGAGGGGCAGTGGTGAGGTTGCAGCAGCGGCTACGCATAATATGGTGGCTAACTTACGAGTACAAGAATAAGATGAGCATCTACGCAAACGGTCGCAAACTAGTAATGATCGCTAAAGATCCTGAACTACCTACGAGTCAAACATAACCCCACCGTGTTCTCTTCTCAAAGTGAAAAGAGACAGTCACGGTTACTCACACAGTTGTGTGTTTTACTTCGGATCCTCTGTCAAGTTTTCTACAACCGGACATTAACAAATTCCAATCTGCCACATAACCGCGGGCACGGCTTTCGAAAGATCATAACTGTGCAGGGGTGTCCCAACTTAGCCCATCAGAAGCTCTCACGATCAGTAGAAGTAATAATAATTATTACCCCTTATCTTAGGGAAATCCGATCAGGCTCGGTATCCCGGTGCACAAGACATTTCGACAATGGTAAAACAAGTCCACCAAGACCTCCCGGTGTGACGACACCCTGATAGTAGCCACGCGTATCTCGTCTCAGGCCACGCCCGGATGAGCAATACGTACAGTAACCGAAGACCCCAGATATCTGGGTGGCACCGCAAGTGGCTCTAGTTTGGGACCAACACCATCAACACTGCCCCCTGCTATGTAGAAGAAATCACGAGGGTGCGACCCCCTATGAAAATTTAATTAATTAATTAAGTTATTATCATGAGGCAAATTAAAACCTATGTTGGGCCTTGCTGGAGGAGTTTTATTCAAAAACGAAGTGTCAAGGGGTCCCCATATACCCAACCGTGTAAGGAACGCAAAATCAAGGAACATAATGCCGGTTTATCGGCGCCTAAGGTGGCATGAGTGGAACAAAACACCGAGCAAAAGGCCAAGCCTTCCACCCATGCCCAGTATATAGGTGTGTTAATAATAATAATAGATATTGTGATATTCCAACAACAAGTTCCCACATGGAACGATCTTCATCTTCACCTGCAACTAACAACGCTATAAGAGGGGCTGAGCAAGTGGGTAACAAGCCAAACAAAGGTTTGCTGGGAAGGTGTCAAAAGGTTAGAGGTTTCATGGCAACAAGGAGAGGGGCTGACAATAAATGATGGGTAGCGCGACATATAACGATAGCATCGAGACAACTAAGCATGGCAATGATAGTAAATGTATCCAAGGGTATGGTCATCTTGCCTGGGATCCCGCAAGGAAGAAGAACGGGTCCATAAGTAGTCGAACAAGAAGCCTTGAAGAAGAACCACGGGTAGACGAACGAATCCTCACGAACGCAACGGAACAAGCACTAACGAGAAGAAGCAAGCAACACGGTAAGCACACCACACGAGACATGACAATATGCTCAACCAAGTATGATGCAAGACAGTTCTATATAGGATGCACTACAAGTCCATACAGGAAGCAAAACATGGCAAGGTATGATGCAAGACAAGTCTATACAGGAAGCAATGCATGGCAAGGTAAGAAGCACAGGAAAACAACACAATAACATGACAATATGCTCAAGCAAGTATGATGCATGTCCGGTTTAAATATGCATGGCAAGGTATGATGCAAGACAAGTCTATACAGGAAGCAATACATGGCAAGGTAGGAAGCACAGAAAAACAACACAAGTCTATACATGATGCAATACATGGCAAGGTATGATGCAATGCAAAATAAATAAAGCAAGCACAAAAGAAACACATGGCGAAAACCCGGAACATCTGGAATCTTCTGGAGCGTCGGTCTCGGGGCGTCACATAATAGTAGTAGATGCATGCAGGAGTCGGTATGCTTGTCTCGGACGTGATGCCTATATACAATGATCATGCCTAGATAGTCTCATAATTATTCGCTTTTCTATCAATTGCTCGATAGTAATTTGTTTACCCGCCGTAGAATATCGCTATCATGAGAGAAGCCACTAGAGAAAACTATGGCCCCCGGGTCTATTCTCAACATATCAATCTACATCTACTTTACTTTTACCTCTTTTATTTGCTGTTTTTATTAAACCAAAAATACCAAAAATATAAACTATCATCTCTATCAGATCTCACTTTCGTAAGTGACCGTAAAGGGATTGACAACCCCTTATTGCGTTGGCTGCGAAGTTCTTATTTGTTTGTGAAGGTGCGAGGGACTCACGCGTGGTCTCCTACCAGATTGATACCTTGGTTCTAAAAAACTGAGGGAAATACTTACGCTACTGTGTTGCATCTCCCTTTCCTCTTCGAGGGAATACAACACAAGCTCAAGAGGTAGCAAGAAGAATTTCTGGGCCATTGCCGGGGAGGCTTACACAAAAGTCATATACCAAGTACCTATCACAAACCCTTATCCTTCACATTACATTTTTTTCCTCTCGTTTTCCTCTCCCCCACTTCACCCTTGCCGTTTTATTTGCCATTCTTCCACCGTGTGTTTATCGTTCGCTTGCTTCTTGCTTGCTTGTGTCTGTTGGATTGCTTTCTTGTCACTATGGCTCAGAACAATACCAAATTGTGTGACTTCTCTCATACCAACAACAATGATTTTATTAGCACTCCGATTGCTCCTATTACCGATGCTGAATCTTGTGAGATCAATGCTGCTTTGTTGAATCATGTCATGAAAGATCAATTCTCAGGCCTTCCTAGTGAAGATGCCGCTACCCATCTAAACAACTTTGTTGATTTGTGTGATATGCAAAAGAAAAGGGATACGGATAACGATATTGTTAAATTGAAGTTATTTCCGTTTTCACTTAGAGATCGTGCTAAAACTTGATTTTCCTCTTTGCCTAGAAATAGTATTGATTCGTGGAATAAGTGCAAAGATGCTTTTATCTCTAAGTATTTCCCTCCTGCTAAGATCATCTTTCTTAGAAACGATATTATGAATTTTAAGCAACTAGATCATGAGCATGTTGCACAAGCTTGGGAGAGAATGAAATTGATGATACATAATTGCCCTACACATGGTCTGAATCTATGGATGATTATTCAGAACTTTTATGCTGGCTTGAATTTTGCTTCTAGAGATCTTTTAGATTCGGCCGCCGGAGGCACTTTCATGGAAACCACCTTAGGATAAGCTACCAAGCTCCTAGATAATATTATGGTTAATTATTCTCAGTGGCACACCGAAAGATCTACTAGTAAAAAAGTGAATTTTGCTTCTAGAAATCTTTTAGATTCGGCCGCTGGAGGCACTTTCATGGAAACCACCTTAGGATAAGCTACCAAGCTCCTAGATAATATTATGGTTAATTATTCTCAGTGGCACACCGAAAGATCTACTAGTAAAAAAGTGCATGCTATCGAAGAAATTAGTGTTTTGAGTGGAAAGATGGATGAACTTATGAAATTATTTGCTGCTAAGAGTGCTTCTTCTGATCCTAATGATATGCCTTTGTCCACTTTGATTGGGAATAACAACGAATCTTTGGATGTGAATTTTGTTGGTAGGAATAATTTTGGTAACAATGCTTATAGAGGTAATTTTAATCCTAGGCCTTTTCCTAGTAATTCCTCTAATAATTTTGGTAATTCCTACAACAACTCTTATGGAAAGATGCCTTCTGAATTTGAAACTAGTGTTAAGGAGTTTATGATCTCGCAAAAGAATTTCAATGCTATGCTTGAAGAGAAATTGCTTAAGGTTGATGAATTGGCTAGAAGTGTGGATAGAATTACTCTTGATGTTGATTCTTTGAAACTTAGATCTATCCCACCTAAGCATGATATCAATGAGTCTCTCAAAGCCATGAGAATTTCCATTGATGAATGCAAAGAAAGAACTGCTAGAATGCGTGCTAAAAGAGAAGATTATAGTAAATCATGTTCTTATAGCTATCATGAAAATAAAGATGAAGATCTGAAAGTTATTGATGTGTCTCATATTAGATCCTTGTTTTCTAGTATTAGTCTTGATGAAGATAGGATTGGCGATGATTCTGCTTTAAAGTGTCAAAATGATTCGGAGTTTTTAGATCTTGATGCTAAAATTGCTAAAAGTGGGAGTGAAGAGATTAAAACTTTGCATTATGAACCCATTACTTTGGATTTCAAGGGATTCAATTATGATAATTTCTCTTTGATTGATTGTATTTCCTTGTTGCAATCCGTGCTAAATTCTTCGCATGCTTATAGTCAAAATAAAGCTTTCACTAAACACATAGTTGATGCTTTGATGCAATCTTATGAAGAAAAACTTGAGTTGGAAGTTTCTATCCCTAGAAAGCTTTATGATGAGTGGGAACCTACTATCAAAATAAAAATAAAAGATCATGAATGCTATGCTTTGTGTGATTTGGGTGCTAGTGTTTCCACTATCCCAAAAACTTTGTGTGATTTGCTAGGGTTCCGTGAGCTTGATGATTGTTCTTTAAATTTGCATCTTACGGATTCCACTATTAAGAAGCCTATGAGAAGAATTAATGATGTTCTTATTGTTGCCAATAGGAATTATGTGCCCGTAGATTTCATTGTTCTTGATATAGATTGCAATCCTTCATGTCCTCTTATTCTTGGTAGACATTTCCTTAGAACGATTGGTGCAATTATTGATATGAAGGAAGGAAATATTAGATTCCAATTTCCGTTAAGGAAAGTCATGGAACACTTTCCTAGAAATAAAATCAAATTAACATATGAATCTATCATGATAGCCACTTATGGATTGCCTTCCAAAGATGGCAATACCTAGATCTATCTTGTATCGTGCCTAGCTAGGGGCGTAAAACGATAGCGCTTGTTGGGAGGCAAACCAATTTTTTGTTTTTTGTTTTTGTTGCTGTTAGGGAATAAATATTTCATCTAGCCTGATTAGATGTGGTTTCATGTTTTGTTTAGTGTTTGTGCCAAGTAGAACCTTTGGGAAGACTTGTGTGAAGTTTATGTGATCTTGTTGTGAAAAACAGAATTGTTAGCGCTCGCTAAAGTAGTCGTGAGATTTTACTGGAGTGTGATTTTTAGTTGATTCTTTTTGAAGGTGATTGGTAGATAAATTCCACAAATTTAACAATTTAGTTTGAACTTTTTGGAGTTCCAGAAGTAGGCGAAACCTGCAGTTTACTACAGACTGTTCTGTCTTTGACAGATTCTATTTTTCGTGTGTTGTTTGCTTATTCCGATGCATCTATGAGTAGTATTGGAGGATATGAACCATAGAGAAGTTGGAATATAGTAGGTTTAACACCAATATAAATAAAGAATGAATTCATTGCTGTACCCTTTGAGTAGTGCTTTGCTTTCTTATACTAACGGAGCTCACGAGAATTTTTGTCTAAGTTTTGTGTTGTGAAGTTTTCAAGTTTTGAGTATTGCTTTGATGGACTATGGAACAAGGCGTAGCAAATGCCTAAGCTTGGGGATGCCCATGGAACCCCAAGTAAATTCAAGATAATAAAAAGCCGAAGCTTGGGGATGCCCCGGGAAGGCATCCCCTCTTTCGTCTTCATCCATCGGTAACTATACTTGGAGCTATATTTTTATTCGCAACATGTTATATGTTTTGCTTGGAGCGTCTTGTATAATTTGAGTCTTTGCTTGTTAGATTTCCACAATCATCCTTGCTGGACACACCTATTTGAGAGAGTTAAATATGGCCTAGAAATTATTAGAACATTCTATGTACTTCACTTATATCTTTTGAGTTGAATAGTTTTTGCTCTAGTGCTTCACTTATATCTTTTAGAGCACGGTGGTGGTAATATTTTGTAGAAATTGTTGAACTATCATGCTTCACTTATATCCTTTTGAGAGTCTATTAAAACATCATGGTAATGTGTTTAGGCTAAAGAAACTAGTCTTCACATGATAAACATCCAATGTCAATGTAGTAAAAAAATTCACACCAAGTGCATTGAATAGAATGAGATGTTGGATGCTTGATAATTGTTTTGGGACATGAGGATAGTGATATTAGAGTCATGCTAGTGGAGTTATTATGAAATTGAGTAATACTTGTGTTAAGGTTAGTGATTCCCGTAGCATGCACGTATGGTGAACCGTTGTGTGACTAAGTTAGAGCATGAGGTATTTGTAGAGTGCCAACCTTTGTGTGGAGGTCGGGGGCACGCGATGGTTAACTCCTACCAACCTCCCCCCTAGGAGCATGCGTTGATTGCTTTGTTTTGATGACTCGTAGATTTTTGCAATAAGTATATGAGTTCTTATGACTAATGTTGAGTCCATGGATTATACGCACTCTCACCCTTCCACCATTGCTAGCCTCTCTTATACCGCACAATTTTCGCCGGTACCATAAACCCACTATATATCCTTCCTCAAAACAGCCACCATATTGTTCCTCAAAACATCCACCATACCTACCTATCATGTCGTTTCCATAGCCATTCCGAGATATATTGCCATGCAACTTTCCACCGTTCCGTTCATATGACACGCATCATATTGTCATATTGCCATTGCATGATCATGTAGTTGACATCGTATTTGTGGCAAGGCCACCATGCATAATTTTTTATACATGTCACTCTTGTTTCATTGCACATACCGGTACACCGTCGGAGGCATTCATATAGAGTCATACTTTGTTGTTGTAGTATCGAGTTGTAATAAAAGTTTGATGATCATCATTATTAGAGCATTGTCCCATGGGAGGAAAGGCTAAATCTATAAAGCCCCTCCGCAAAAAAAAAGAGATAGAAAAAAAGAAGAAAAAAAGGCCAAAAAATAGAACAAAAAATAGAAAAGAAAAAGAAAAAGGGAAAATTGCTACTATATTTTTCCATACTTGTGCTTCAAAGTAGCACCATGTTCCTCATTGTAGAGAGTCTCATGCTTAGTCACTTTCGTATGCTAGTGGGAATTTTTCGTTATAGGACTTGGCTTGTATATTCCAACGATGGGCTTCCTCAAATGCCCTAGGTCTTCATGAGCAAGCAAGTTGGATGCACACCCACTAGTTTATTTTATTGAGCTTTCATTCATATTTAGCTCTAGTGCATCCGTTGCATGGCAATCCCTACTCACTCACATTGATATCTATTGATGGGCATCTCCATAGCCCGTTGATATGCCTAGTCGATGTGAGACCATCTCCCTCCTTTTTGTCTTCTCCACAACCACCTCTATTCCACCCATAGTGCTATGTCCATGGCTCACGCACATGTATTGCGTGAAAGTTGAAAGGTTTGAAAATATAGAGTATGAAATCAAGTGCTTGGCTGAAATCGGGGTTGTGCATGATATGAATATTTTTGTGTGATAACGAGGGAGCATAGCCAACACTATATGATTTTGTAGGGATAACTTTCTTTAGCCATAGTATTTTGAGAAGACATGACTGCTTTGTTAGTATGCTTGAAGTATTATTGTTTCTTATGTCAATATAGACTTTTATTTTGAATCTTTCAGATCTGAACATTCATGCCCCAATTAAGAGAATTACATTGAAAAACTCTATTGGTTATGTCGGTGTACTAAAGTAGGGGTACCTTAGTATCCCGAACTTGTGCACGGGCAGTTGCAGCGTCCCGCGGCAAGGCTCGCCGGGCGACCGCCAAGGTCCTCCGTGGTTCCTCTGGAGCCATTCAAGAACAAAGTATTTAAACTAAGGAGACAAGGCCCCGGCAAGAGGAGCTTGCCGGGAAAGCCACTCAAGGCACAAGACCACTCGAGACGCAAGACCCTAACAAGAGGAGCTTGCCGGGGAGGCCAACCAAGACATCTCAAGAAGCTTGCCGCGACGCGCCACGCGTCCCGGCAAGGCCCGGTAAGCGACAAGATAGCGACCGCGGCAAGGCGCTTGCCGCGGCGGGCTTCCACTCAGTACCCGCGCTCCAGCGCATCCACCCACGTGTCGCTCTGGGACCCTCCCAGGCGCACGTGGTGGAAGGCTGTGCAGCCAGGGGTACACGGTGGCAAGTGGCGATGACGAGACTACCGTCGTGGCGGACGGTGGCGCCCCTGACGGTCACTTTTTACACTGTTTGGGTGACGGCGATGGGCATTTAATGCCGTTGTCCCCTGCCGTCAGGGTTAGCTATGGAACACTGTTCCATCTACCACACTTTTTACACTTTTACCCTCATCTGCGTTGCCACCTGTCGGTGACCCCTTGAGCGTATAAAAGGAGGCCCATGCGCGACGTAGAGGGGGGATCGATCATTCTCACGCTCGGTCTTGCTAGCGGTTAGAGTGTACTGTAGCTCTCTTCGCTCCCGAGCAAGAACTCAATACAATCCAAAGCAGGAGCAGGGTTTTACGCATCCGTGCGGCCCGAACCTGGGTAAACTGCTCGTGTGCACGCCTCGATATGCTCTTCATGCATCCTCCGCCCCCTGCCGTACCAAAAAGGGGCTCCGTCCCCATAGGTGTTCGTGGGCGATCAGTTTCCCCGACATCTTTGGCGCGCCAGGTAGGGGGTTGCGTCGAGGTTGTGCGAACCTGATCCGGCCTGCACACGGGCTAGATCTTCAACTTTTTCATCAACATGCCGCCGAAGAAGAAAGCTTCGGAGGCAGCAGGTCCGTCCGCGTCGATCCCACCACCGCCGGAGCCAATGGCTGGTGGGCTGGACGCCGGTGGAAGAACGGACGTCGACGAGGGAACTCACGGCGCCGCCAAGTCCAAGGACAAGGCAGATGACCGGGCGCGCTCCAAGACCTCGGCGTCCGTACATGCACCGTGCCCGTCTTAGGAGGTGCGGGACCGGCAGCGTCATGGTACCCACGGTACCATACGTTTGCTGGGCCAAGGCCAAGCTGGCGGATCTCGGGACGCTCAAGGCCAACATGCACACCAACATGCCGGCACGAGCAAGGCACGGTTGCCTGGACGGGATGCTGCTCCTTCTAACACGGTTAGAAGTCCGAGCATGTCCCGCTCCTCGCACCGTTCGCCATCGCTACCCGCCACTCCAGCAGAAGCTCTAGCACGAGCTCAACTGCTCCTAGACTTCCCTCCAGCGGCAGACTAGGCCGACGACTGGAGGGCCACCATTCAGAGTCTCATCGCCTTCGCCAACGGCGACACTCCGCAGCAGCCGATCACGTCGCGGCCGCGGCAAGTCAGCCAGGCGCGGGCTGATGGCGACAAGACCGGTGGGGGTGCAACCACCGTGCACTCTCTGCCCCGAAGGCCAAGATCGCCGACTCACCGGGTCAACCTCGACAGCGACTCCACCGCGTCGTCGGATCCGCGAGCTCGTCGCGATCAGCGCCAAGTTCTTCAAGATCGCCGACACGAAGACGCTCGTACTCGCATCGAGCGACGAAGAGAAGCGCGGCGTCAGTCAGACCAGCGCGCTGGGCCCACTGTCGACATGCAAGCGCTAGGGGGACCAGGCGACTTGCCGTACGCGGTAGGTTGTCCTGCGTTCACTCGTGAGCTGCGGCAAGTCCAGTGGCCCAGCATGAAGAATTTCAAGCCAGACGTGCCGGAGAAGTACGACGGCAAGACGCACCCGTCGGAGTTCCTCAGCATCTACACCATCGCGGTGCAAGCTGCTGGGGGGCGGGACGACAAGATCCTCGCCAACTATTTCCCGCTGGTACTCAAACCCAACGTCAGGTCCTGGCTCATGCACTTGCCGGACAACTCCATTTCTTCTTGGGCAGACTTGTGCCATCAGTTTGTCGGCGCCTTTACAGGCGGCCACAAACCCCATGGCCAGGAAAGTGATCTTCACCTGCTCGCCCAGAAGGAAGGAGAACCCCTGCGCAAATATATCCAGAGATTCAGCCGTGTACAACACAACATCCCAGACGTCCACCCTGCCGCGGTCATCAGCGCGTTCCATCAGAACGTGCGTAACTGCAGGATGAGGGAGGAGATGGCGATGTGCATGATCAGAGACGTCAGTGAGCTTTATGCCCTGGCCGACAAGTGTGCACGCGCTGAGGAGGGGAGGAAACTCCCCGGAGAGGATACATGAGCAGGAGGATCTGATAGCGAGGATGCCGCCCCGGCAAAGAAAAACCGGCGGCGGAATAACAGAAAGAAGAAGAACAAGGAAGTGCTAGTCGTTGAGCAGTCCGGCAAGGAGGCTGGCGCCAAGAAAGCCCAAGATGGTAGCTTCGGCAAGGAGACTGCTGCATGCACCAACTGCCAGGCTGTGGCGGCCGCCGACAAGCAGGACGGCACCGACAAGCAGTACTGCAAGATCCACCGCACCAAGGGTCATGATCTCCAGAACTGCAAGAGGGTCGAGCAGCTTGTCGAGCAACAGAAAGCCGAGTACGAGCGGCACGACAAGGTGAAGGCCCAAGGAGGTGACGGAGGATCCGGCAAGAAGCGGCCATTCAACGGCCGGGGAGGACGCCGCGGCAAGGCCAAGCAGTGGCAAGGAGACAGACCTCCCCGCGGCCGCGACAAGGACGAAGACGACGACGACGAGGACATGGATGATGGTGAGACCATCGAGCAGGAGTTTTAGAAAGCCACAGAAGTTTTGTGCGTTGACGGCGGTGCTTCTCTGCACACTTCACACCGTCAACTCAAACAGTGGGTGCGGGAAGTCAATGCAGCAGAACCACCTGTCGAATCGCGCAAACTTCTGAAATGGTCCAGCACGCCTATCATCTTTGATATTGAGGACCACCCTGATCGCACAACTGCGGTCGGGTGCTTGCCGATGTTGGTCTCACCAACTATCCGCAACCTCAAAGTCACAAAGATGTTAGTTGACGGCGGGGCCGGCTTGAACCTGATCTCCTCCGCTGTGCTTCACAAACTCCAAATCCCTGACAGCGAGCTCGAAGAAACCGGCACGTTCCAAGGAATCAACCCGGGAAGGAGCAAGCCGAAGGGGAAGATCACGCTGCCAGTGACGTTTGGCGGGGAGCTAAACTTCAGGACTGAGAAAGTCACTTTTGACGTTGCCGATTTTCCATTGCCCTACAATGGAATACTTGGCCGTCCGGCGCTCGCCAAGTTCATGGCAGCCTCTCACTATGCTTACAACATGTTGAAGATGCCCGACCCGATAAGCGTCATCTCTGTCCCTGGCGACAAGAAAGATGCCCTTATCTGCGCCGACAAGATCTACCGGGAAGCAGCAGCCGCAACAGATCGCAAGACACTTGTCGTTGAAGCTCCTGTCGGTGTACTAAGGTAGGGGTACCTCAGTACCCCAACTTGTGCACGGACAGTAGCAGCTTCCCGCGACAGGGCTTACCACGTGCTCGCCGGAGACCTTCCTGCCCCATACAGAACCATTCAAAAACAAAGTATACAAGACAGAAGATCGAGACCCCGGCAAGTGGAGCTTGCCGGGAAGGCCATTCCAGGCTCAAGGTTACCTCACTCACGCAAGGCCCTGGCAAGAGGAGCTTGCCAGGAAGACTAGAAGATTCCATCACAGAAGACGTGCCTCGGCGCTATATGCGCCCCGGCAGGGTCCGGGAAGCGACAAGCTTCAGAGCCCGGCAAGCTCCCGGGCCCGACAAGGTCAAGATCCCGGCAAGGTGCTTGCCGGGAGAGTTGTGCTGTGTGCCCGCGCTCCAGCTCATCGAACCACGCGTCGCACTGGGGCCTTTCCAGGGACGCGTGGCGGATGGCTGTGCAGCCTGGGGGACACGGTGGCACTCCACGGTGGTAAAGCCATCGCCGTGGCAAACGGAGACGCAAGGGCGGGCGCTTTTGGGGTCGACGGCGACGGGCATTAAATGCTCTTGTCCCCCACTGTCAAAGTAGGTAGCGACCACTGTTCACGCACTGTAGCTCCACTATTCCCGCACTGTTACAACTACCACCTCTTTTACATTTTTACCCCTTCTCCTACGTTGACACCTGTCGGTGACCCCTTGCACTATAAAAGGAGGCCCATGCACAACGTAGAGGGGGTTCGGAACCTAGATCGCTCATACGCTCGATGTAGCTAGTTCTTCAAGCTCCCGAGCTCTCCAACTCAATACAAACCAAGCAGGAGTAGGGTTTTACACGTCCATCGCGGCCCGAACCTGGGTAAACTGCCCGCATGTTCACTACGATCTGCTCTTCGTGCTCCCTCCGCCCTCTTACCGCACTAACAAGGGGCTCCGGTCCCATAGGTGTTCGTGGTGGACAGTTTCCCCCGACATCTTTGGCCGCCAGAGATGTCGGGGGAAACTGTCCACCACGAACACCTATGGGACCGGAGCCCCTTGTTAGTGCGGTAAGAGGGCGGAGGGAGCACGAAGAGCAGATCGTAGTGAACACGCGGGCAGTTTACCCAGGTTCGGGCCGCGATGGACGCGTAAAACCCTACTCCTGCTTGGTTTGTATTGAGTTGGAGAGCTCGGGAGCTTGAAGAACTAGCTACACCGAGCGTATGAGCGATCTAGGTTCTGAACCCCCTCTACGTTGTGCATGGGCCTCCTTTTATAGTGCAAGGGGTCACCGACAGGTGTCAACGTAGGAGAAGGGGTAAAAATGTAAAAGAGGTGGTAGTTGTAACAGTGCGGGAATAGTGGAGCTACAGTGCGTGAACAGTGGTCGCTACCTACTTTGACAGTGGGGGACAAGAGCATTTAATGCCCGTCGCCGTCGACCCCAAAAGCGCCCGCCCTTGCGTCTCCGTTTGTCACGGCGATGGCTTTACCACCGTGGAGTGCCACCGTGTCCCCCAGGCTGCACAGCTATCCGCCACGCGTCCCTGGAAAGGCCCCAGTGCGACGCGTGGTTCGATGAGCTGGAGTGCGGGCACACAACACAACTCTCCCGGCAAGCACCTTGCCGGGATCTTGACCTTGCCGGGCCCGGGAGCTTGCCGGGCTCTGAAGCTTGTCGCTTCCCGGACCCTGCCGGGGCGCATATAGCGCCGAGGCACGTCTTCTGTGATGGAATCTTCTAGTCTTCCTGGCAAGCTCCTCTTGCCAGGGCCTTGCGTGAGTGAGGTAACCTTGAGCCTGGAACGGCCTTCCCGGCAAGCTCCACTTGCCGGGGTCTCGATCTTCTGTCTTGTATACTTTGTTTTTGAATGGTTCTGTATGGGGCAGGAAGGTCTCCGGCGAGCACGTGGTAAGCCCTGTCGCGGGAAGCTGCTACTGTCCGTGCACAAGTTGGGGTACTGAGGTACCCCTACCTTAGTACACCGACACCCGGGGGGAAGGAGAAAACCAAGTCCGGCAAGAGCTCCGGGGCCCACTCCGGCAAACGCACCTCTTCGGAGTGCTGCGCTGCCGTCGAGGACGCACCATCGAGCTCCACCGGCAAGTGTAAGAAGACGATGGCAGCTCCGCCAGAAACCAAGAAGGTGCCCGCCAAGGAGGACGGCACTGGTGGTACTTTCACCATCAGTGCCACGCTTGACCCTAAATAGGAAAGCGCGCTCGTTGCTTTCCTGCGGGCGAACGTCGACGTGTTTGCATGGCAACCGTCCGACATCCCCGGTGTTCCCAGGAAAGCGATTTAGCACAAGCTTGCTGTCTGTCCTCACGCGCGGCCCGTCAAGCAAAAAGTCAGGAAACAAGCACTGGAGCGCCAAGAGTTCATAGCAGAAGAGATCAAGAAGTTGGAAGCAGCAGGCCTTGTCAGAGGAGTGCTCCATCCAACGTGGTTGGCCAATCCAGTAGTCGTGCGTAAGGCAAACGGGAAATGGAGGCTTTGTATTGACTTCACTGATGTAAATAAAGCTTGTCCAAAAGACCCATTTCCCTTGCCGCGCATTGACCAGATTGTTGACTCCACGGCCGGATGCGACCTGCTTTCATTTCTTGATGCATACTCAGGATACCATCAAATCTTCATTGCAGAAGAAGATGAAGAGAAGACCACATTCATCACTCCATGTGGCACTTACTATTTCATAAGGATGCCTTTTGGTTTGAAGAATGCTGGTTCAACATTTGCAAGGGTGGTCCATACAGCTTTTGAGCCACAGATTCACAGAAATGTAGAAGCATACATGGATGACATAGTGGTCAAGAGCAAAGACATGGCAACCCTGATTCAAGATTTAGAAGAGACTTTTGAAAATCTGCGCAAGATCCAGCTCAAGCTCAACCCCGAGAAGTGTGTGTTTGGAGTCCCTTCCGGCAAGCTTCTCGGGTTCTTCGTGTCTCAGAGAGGAATTGAAGCCAATCCCGACAAGATCAAGGCCATTGAGCAGATAGAAGCACCAAAGCGCGTCAAGGATGTGCGGAGGCTTGCAGGTTGCGTGGCTGCTCTCAGCAGGTTTATCTCTAAGTCAGCTGAGCGCGCCCTGCCGTTTTTCAAAATTTTGAAAAAGGCAGGTCCAATGAAATGGACTCCGGAAGCGGAGGCTGCGCTGCAAGACTTGAAGAGGTACCTGTCCTCCACTCCAATACTTGTCGCACCTAAACCAGAAGAGAAGTTGCTGCTGTACCTAGCGGCAACCAATCAAGTGGTTAGTGCTGCGTTAGTAGCGGAGAGAGAGGCAGATGACGAGCCAGCAACCGCGGCAAGCACGTCCAGCGACAAGCAGGGGGCTTCCCCGACAAGCTCTGGTCCCGACAAGGATGGATCTGCGCAGATGCAAGAGGAGATGCGGAAGAAGATGGTGCAGCGCCCAGTTTACTTTGTCAGTTCCCTTCTACAGGGGCTAGATCAAGGTACTCTGGTGTGCAGAAGTTACTTTTTGACCTTCTGATGGCCTCGAGAAAGCTGCGCCATTACTTCCAAGCACATGAGATCACAGTTGTCACTCGCTTTCCGCTGAAGAGGATACTGCAGAATCCAGAAGCAACAGGCAGGATCGTTGAGTGGGCACTGGAACTATCAAGCTTTGGCCTCAAGTTTGAAAGCACTTCAACTATCCAGAGCAGAGCATTGGCAAAATTCATAGCAGACTGGACGCCAACATCAGATGAAGAGATTCCAGAAACGAGCATCCCCGTCAAAGAAGCGAGCAAAGAGTGGCTGATGTACTTTGATGGTGCCTTCTCGCTGCAAGGCGCCAATGCTGGTGTGCTACTTGTCGTACACACCGGAGAGCACCTCAAGTACGTAGTCCAGATGCACTTTCCCAAGGAGCAAGCAACAAACAATACTGCAGAGTATGAGGGTTTGCTTGCCGGTCTCAGGATCGCGGCAGACCTTGGGATCAAGAAGCTCATCGTCAGGGGTGACTCGCAGCTTGTCGTCCGCCAAGTGAACAAGAATTATCAGAGTCCGTTGATGGAAGCTTACATCGATGAAGTGAGAAAGCTTGAAGAGCACTTTGACGGCCTGCAAATGGAGCATATACCAAGAGCTCAGAACGACATCGATGATGGCTTGTCAAAGTGTGCCGCACATAAGTTACCCGTGGAACCAGGGATCTTTGTGCTCAAGCTGACTTGACCATCCGCAACACCGTCAACTGGACAGAGCAAGAAGAGGAAGTTGATTTCTGGTGACTATTTTCCGGCAGAGCTCCCTCAAGCCGCCGCCAAAAACGTCCCCAAGATCAACGCCAAGAATGCTGAGGAGCAGTCTGCTCCGGCAAGCCCCAGGGTTTGTTCCGTTGAAGCAAACGCTCTCGACAAGTTTTGCTCCGGCAAGCTTGCCGGGGAACATCAAGCTCCGGCTGAACCTCAGGTTCTTGCCGTAGAAGCTGGTGTTCCCGCAGCAGCAGAGGTGCCTTTAGTCCTTGTTGTCGAGCCACAAGCTCCAGCGTGGGCATAGCAGATCGTCCGTTTTCTCCAAACAAGAGAACTTCCCAAAGAGCAAGAAGAAGCAGAGAGAGTAGCCCGACAGTCAAGTATGTACAAGTTTGTCGACAACACACTGGACAGAACAAGACTCAACGGTGTGAAATTGAAGTGCATTCCCCGGGAATATGGACAGAAGCTGTTGGCAGAGATACACGGAGGCATATGTGGTCACCACATTGGCGCAAGAGCACTTGCCGGCAAAGCATTCCGGCAAGGTTTCTTTTGGCCAGAAGCCCTCCAGGATGCAACTGCACAAGTAACCAAGTGTGAAGCGTGCCAGTTCCATTCCAAGCAGATACACCAGCCAGCTCAAGTTCTCCAGACGATCCCTTTATCCTGGCCATTTTCGGTCTGGGGGCTCGACATCCTCGGCCCCTTTCCCCGCGTAGCCGGGGGCTTTGAGTACTTGTACGTTGCAATCGACAAGTTGACAAAGTGGCCAGAAGTGGAGCCAGTGAGGAAGGTGACCGCACAGTCAGCAGTCAAGTTCTTCAGATCGATTGTTTGCTGTTTCGGGATCCCTAACAGGATCATCACCGACAACGGTACACAATTCAAGAGCCGCACCTTCATGCAATACGTCCAAGGTCTTGGCGCCAAGGTCTGCTTTGCTTCTGTTGCTCACCCGAGAAGCAACGGTCAAGCAGAGAGGGCAAATGCTGAAGTGCTGCGTGGACTCAAGACCAGAACTTTTGACAGACTATACAAGTGCAGAAGAAACTGGATCGAGGAGTTGCCAGCGGCTCTTTGGTCGATCAGGACGACGCCAAATCGAGCCACTGGACAGACACCTTTCGCTCTAGTCTATGGAGCAGAGGCAGTTCTCCCCACGGAACTCGTATACGGGTCACCTTGAGTGCTTGCTTATGATGAGCTCGAGCAAGAGCAGCTGCGACAAGATGACGCACTGCTCCTCGAGGAGGACCGTCTTCAGGCTGCTGTACGAGCTGCTCGATACCAGCAAGCTTTGCGCCGCTACCATAGCCGCAAAGTTAATGCCAGAAGTCTCGAGGAAGACGACCTTGTTCTTCGGCGCGTTCAGTCCGCCAAGAATTCCAACAAGTTGACGCCGAAGTGGGAAGGCCCTTATCGGGTGAAACGAGTCACTAGGCCCGGCGTTGTCCGCCTTGAGACCGAAGATGGCTTACCGGTGAGCAACTCCTGGAACATTGAGCATCTTCGCAAGTTTTACCCGTAAGGCGCGGTTACCGTGATCCGCTCCGGTAACCACCTTTTGTACAAGTCTTGCCGCTGTTGCATGTAATCCTTTGTACAAAAGCTGGGCGCAGACCCCGTGCATCAGTAAAGCTCATGTGCTCCGCACATCTTGTCGTTTCATGCTTCTTGTTTTCTTGCATGCATTATCTGACACTTTGTGCAACACCTACCCCCGGTAAGCAATAACGAGCCCAAAGGCTCCATATCTGTATTTTCTCTTCTCTATTTTTTCTCAAGCAAAAGAAGATTCCCTCGCGCACAAGTTTGCCGGGGGGGAGGAGGAGATAGTGATATGGACCAAGTGCCGTTCAAGAAAGTTTCGCCTTGCCGGGAAGCAGATGACACAAAAGCTAAGTTGCCAAAGTTTGAGCAATCAAATTTTTAAATTTTTAAGTTATCTTCCTTGAACGACCGTGCTTTGTATGGAAAACCTGTGCGCGGAGGAACCTACTCGTAGCTAGTTGCGCCCTTACTTTGTTTCGAGTCCGCTCAACGACTTAAGTGTGCTGGGACTAGTGTCGCGTCCTTACTTTGTTTTCGAGCACGCTCAACAACTTAAGTGCGCTGCAACTAGTTGCGACAAGGTTTCTTGCCGGTAGCAACACCGCCAGCAGGCTGTTGACGTTCCGCACTCAATGCTCGCGGCTAAGGTACCTGTACCGGCAAGTTCCCTAAAAGCGTAGGGCAAAGGCTTACAAAGCAAAAGGATCAAGTAGAGGAAATAACAGTGCAATCACTACCCAAAATAAAGTTATATTACAAAATAGCTTGTCGCAGCCCTACCAGATTGTTCTCCTAACATGATTGGCAGCGACATGAAAAGAAGAAAATGGGCAAGCCTAGTCCGCGCGGTCGCCCTCGACCCTCTTGATGCCGCTCACCTTGTCCATAATGGGTGCGACAAGGGCCTTGAGCGCCTCCATATCAACGTCCGACGGCAAGCTCCTGAGGACGTTGGTGAGGTTGAGGCCTGGATTGCGGAAAGCCACCTTCATCATCACCTTTTGAAGGGCGCCCGCGCAGAGCTTGCGCGACTCGTCCGCCAGTTGCCTTGGGATCCTTTCCCGGAGCTGCTGGAGGGCCGTCACCACGCCTCTGAAGAACAGAGTGAGCTTGGCGCTGGGGTGGAGGTTCTCGTCGGTGGAGTACCCGAGATACTCCGCCCCCAGCTGCGCCAGCTCCTTGTCGATGTCTGCGGCGGCGTTCACAAGACCTTCCGTCCAGTGCTCGACGGTCGCCCTGAAGTTGTTTTGGGTGATGGCGGCGCTCTCCAGCAACGCCTTCTCGGCCCTGACCTCCTCCTTCAGGGCCGCCTCCCGCTCCGTGGCGCCGTACAGCGTCTTGGTCAGAGTCGCCAGCTTCAGCTCGAGATCGGCGTTGGAGTCCTTGGCGGCGGTGAGCTCCTTGCCCTTCTCGGCGAGGCGAACCTGCAGCTCCGAGTGGCTGTGGGCATCCTTCTCTCGCTCGAGCTTGAGTGCGGCAACCTCCTCGCCGCTCGTCCTGAGATTGGCCTCCAGCTGCGCCACCCTCGTCTCCAACTCCTTCTTGGCGGTCTCGGCAGCTGCGGCAGCATCCTTTGCTTCTTGGTGAGCTCCACCAAGCGACTGCTCGCGCGCGGCAAGTTCCTCCTCATGACCGTCGAGGTTGACCTTCCGCTGCGCCAGCTCCCCCTCCAGCGTGGACAGTTTCTCGGCGGCAAGCCGCTGCTGTTCCTCCACTTCAGCCTTCTCGAGGATGAAGGCCTGCTGCTCCTCGGCAAGTCGCTCCCGCTCCTCTGCCAAGGACCGGAGAGCTGCTTGGTTGATGGCCCGGAGCTCCTCCGCGCTCTTCTCGATATCAGCTCCTGCCTTCGCGGCAAGAGCCTCGCGGGACTCCAGCTTGGCCTGCCGGGCACGGTAAAGCGACAACAGCTTGCGCAGCAGCCGCTCCTCCTCAGGCTCACTGCTGCTGCTCGGCGCGTCGACAAGCTTCAGCCCGGCGGAGGCAAGCACCTCTCCGTCGAAGACCTCTCCCTCGACCGGCGCCCTGGACATGGACGCCCAGGGCAGCTGGATGAAGACGTCGTCGCCGGCCTTTAAGTAGGCGCCTGGCTCGAGCTCGTCAGGGCTGGGGGCTATGACGGCGGCGGAGGGCTCGGCGGTCGGTGTAGCGCCCGACGCTCCTGCGGCCTCAGGGCCGTCAGTGCGATCGCCAGCCCCTTCGCCGGCTGCTGCGGCGGCAGCCCTGGCGGCCTCTGTGCCGACGGGATCGTCTGCACCGACCATCTCTTCGATGACGGCGGCGTCGTCAGCGACAACCTACGTCTCCATCGGTTCAGCAACGGATGGATCTGACAGCAGAAAAAAGGAAAACAAGTCAAGCAAATATCCAAAAAGAAGAATCGAAAGAAGAAAATCCAAGGGAAGCCTGAAGCAAAAAGACTACCTGCGCGGGCCGGCTCCTCGGTGAGGTTCCTTGCCGGAGAGCCCTCCCTCGGCGGCGTGGTTGTAGCTTCCGTCGGCGGAGGGCCGCTAGTGCCATTCCTCACCGGAGAGCTCGCCCTTGGCGGAGTATTCGCCCTTGGCGGAGAACTCGTCCTCGGCGGAGGACCCTCCCTTGCCGGAGAGCTTCCCCTTGGCGGAGTGGTTGAAGCGTGCGGCACGTCGGGGGCGGTCTCCTGGCGCTCCTGATGCTGCTGCTCTGCTCCTACACGAATCAACGAACAAGACGTCAGTAAAGGAGATGCGCCCACGCGCGCCCAACAGCAGAAGATGAACCACACTTACGCTGGGGGCTGCGCTGGGGGCTGCTCTGAAGATCGGTCACCGGGTCCGGCAAGCTTGTCTCAGGAGCACCCCCTGCTGTCGCGGCGGACTCGTCCTCGATGACAATCACCGGGACCTTGGCCCTCTTTGCCGCCCTCTGGGCCAGAGTTCTAAAACAAAAAAGAACAGGTTCAGAGTGAGGCAAAAGAGATACAAGACAAACAACAAGAATTGAAGGAATGTAAGAACGTCAAAAACTTACTCTTCTTCTTCCTCGTCGGAGCTGAGCGCGGAGAAGTCAAAGTCCGGCCGCGCGCCCCGGCGCGAGGAAGCGGAGGAGTGGGATCCCTTGGCCGCTTGGCGGGAGCAGTGGCGGTGGTCTGAGACGACACCGCCCCGGCTGCCGCCGAGGCGTGGGGAGCGGCAGGGGCGGAAGCAGAGGTCCGAGAAGACCCCGCTCCAGTTGCTGCAAAAGCTCGAGGCGCCCCCGCGGCAACCGTGCTTGCCACCGTGGCGCGTGTCGTGCGACACGGCGGCTGTTGGTGTTGGGGAACGTAGTATTTTCAAAATTTTCCTACGATCACGCAAGATCTATCTACTAGATGCATAGCAACGAGGGGGAGAGTGTGTCTACGTACCCTCGTAGACCGGAAGCGGAAGCGTCAAGTGACGCGGTTGATGTAGTCGAACTTCTTCGCGATCCAACCGATCAAGCACCGAACGTACGGCACCTCCGCGTTCAGCACACGTTCAGCTTGATGACGTCCCACGAGCTCTTGATCCAGTTGAGCTTCACGGGAGAGTTTCGCCAGCACGACGGCGTGGTGACGGATATGATGTATCTACCGGCGCAGGGCTTCGCCTAAGCACTGCGACGGTATGACAGAGGTGTGTTTCTGTGGAGGGGGCACCGCACACGGCTAGAACAATTCAACTTGTGTGTCCTAGGGTGCCCCCTGCCCCCGTATATAAAGGAGCAAGGGAGAGGCCGGCCCTAGAGGGGGCGCGCCAAGTGTGGGGAGTCCTACTAGGACTCCCAAGTCCTAGTAGGATTCCCCTTTCCTTTCCGGAGTAGGAGAGAAGGAAAGAGGTGTAGAGGGAGAAGGAAAAGGGGGCTGCACCCCTTGTCCAATTCGGACCAGATGGGGGGCGCGCGCCTCCTTCCTTTTGGCCTTTCTCCTCTATTCCCGTATGGCCCAATAAGGCCCATATACTCCGAAAAATACCCAAATCACTCGGAACCTTTCCGATGTCCGAATATAGTCGTCCAATATATCGATCTTTACGTCTCGACCATTTCGAGACTCCTCGTCATGTCCCCGGTCTCATCTGGGACTCCGAACTCCTTCGGTACATCAAAACTCATAAACTCATAATACCGATCGTCATCAAACGTTAAGCGTGCGGACCCTACGGGTTCGAGAACTATGTAGACATGGCCGAGACTCATCTCCGGTCAATAAACAATAGCGGAACCTGGATGCTCATATTGGCTCCTACATATTCTACGAAGATCTTTATCGGTCAAACCGCATAACAACATACGTTGTTCCTTTTGTCATTGGTATGTTACTTGCCCGAGATTCGATCGTCGGTATCTCTATATCTAGTTCAATCTCGTTACCGGCAAGTCTCTTTACTCGTTCCGCAATACATCATCTCGTGACTAACTCATTAGTCTTTTGCTTGCAAGGCTTATTATGATGGGCATTACCGAGAGGGCCCAGAGATACCTCTCCGACACTCGGAGTGACAAATCCTAGTCTTGATCTATGCCAACACCACGAACACTTTCGGAGACACCTGTAGAGCATCTTTATGATCACCCAGTTACGTTGTGACGTTTGATAGCACACAAGGTGTTCCTACGGTATTCGGGAGTTGCATAATCTCATAGTCATAGGAACATGTATAAGTCATGAAGAAAGCAATAGCAGTAAAACTAAACGATCATAGTGCTAAGCTAATGGATGGGTCTTGTCCATCACATCATTCTCCTAATGATGTGATCCCGTTGATCAAATGACAACTCATGTCTATGGTTAGGAAACATAACCATCTTTGATCAATGAGCTAGTCTAGTAGAGGCATACTAGGGACACTCTGTTTTGTCTATGTATTCACACATGTACTAAGATTATGGTTAATACAATTCTAGCATGAATAATAAACATTTATCATGATATAAGGAAATATAAATAACAACTTTATTATTACCTCTAGGGCATATTTCCTTCAGTCTCCCACTTGCACTAGAGTCAATAATCTAGCTCACATCGCCATGTGATTTAATACCGATAGCTCACATCGTTATGTGAATAACACCCATAGTTCACATCGCCATGTGACCAACACCCAAAGGGTTTACTAGAGTCAATAATCTAGTTCACATCGCTATGTGATTAATACCCAAGAGTAATAAGGTGTGAGAGAAGTTTAGTCAACGGGTTTGTCACATTCAGATCCGTATGTATTTTGCAAATTTCTATGTCTACAATGCTCTGCATAGAGCTACTCTAGCTAATTGCTCCCACTTTCAATACGCATCCAGATTGATACTTAGAGTCATCTGGATTTAGTGTCAAAGCTTGCATCGGCGTAACCCTTTACGACGAACTCTTTATCACCTCCATAATCGAGAAACATTTCCTTAGTCATCCAGTTACTAAGGATAATTTTGACCGCTGTACAGTGATCTACTCCTGGATCACTATTGTACCCCCTTGCCAAACTCATGGCAAGGTACACAGCATGGCATACTTTATAGAACCTATGGTTGAGGCATAGGGAATGACTTTCATTCTCTCTATATTTTTCTGCCGTGGTCTGGCTTTGAGTCTTACTCAACTTCACACCTTACAAGTCAGGCAAGAACTCCTTCTTTGACTGATCCATTTTGAACTACTTCAAAATCTTATCAAGGTATGTACTCATCGAAAGTCTTATCAAGCGTCTTGATCTATCTCTATAGATCTTGATGCCCAATATGTAAGCAGCTTCACCAAGGTCTTTCTTTGAAAAACTCCTTTCAAACACTCCTTTATGCTTTCCAGAAAATTCTACATCATTTCCGATCGACAATATGTCATTCACATATACTTATCAGAAAGGTTGTAGTGCTCCCACTCACTTCTTGTAAATACATGCTTCACCGCAAGTCTGTATAAATCTATATGCTTTGATCAACTTATCAAAGCGTATATTCCAACTCCGAGATGCTTGCACCAGTCCATAGATGGATCGCTGGAGCTTGCACATTTTGTTAGCACCTTTAGGATTGACAAAACCTTCTAGTTGCATCATATACAAGTCTTCTTTAATAAATCCATTAAAGAATGCAGTTTTGTTATCCATTTGCCAGATTTCATAAAATGTGGCAATTGCTAACATGATTCGGACAGACTTAAGCATCGCTACGGGTGAGAAAGTCTCATCGTAGTCAACTCCTTGAACTTGTTGAAAAACTTTCGCAACAAGTCGAGCTTTGTAAACAGTAACATTACCGTCAGCGTCAGTCTTCCTCTTGAAGATCCATTTATTTTCGATGGCTTGCCGATCATCGAGCAAGTCAACCAAAGTCCACACTTTGTTCTCATACATGGATCCCATCTCAGATTTCATGGCCTCAAGCCATTTTGCGGAATCTGGGCTCATCATCGCTTCCTCATAGTTCGTAGGTTCATCATGGTCCAGTAACATGACTTCCAGAACCGGGTTGCCGTACCACTCTGATGCGGAACGAACTCTGGTTGATCTACGAAGTTCAGCAGAAACTTGATCTGAAGTTTCATGATCATCATCATTAGCTTCCTCACTAATTGGTGTAGGAATAACTGGAACTAGTTTATGTGATGTTCCACTTTCCAATTTGGGAGAAGGTACAATTATCTCATCAAGTTCCACTTTCCTCCCACTCACTTCTTTTGAGAGAAACTCCTTCTCTAGAAAGGATCCACTCTTAGCAACAAAGACCTTGCCTTCGGATCTGTGATAGAAGGTGTACCCAACAGTTTCTTTTGGGTATCCTATGAAGATTTACTTCTCCGATTTGGGTTTGAGCTTATCATGTTGAAACTTTTTCACATAAGCATCGCAGTCCCAAACTTAAAGAAATGACAGCTTAGGTTTCTCGTCAAACCACAGTTCATACGGTGTCATCTCCACGGATTTAGATGGTGCCCTATTTAACGTGAATGTAGTTGTCTCTAATGCATAACCCCAAAAGCGATAGTGGTAGATCGGTAAGAGACATCATCGATCGCACCATATCTAATAAAGTATGGTTATGACGTTCAGACACACCATTACACTATGGTGTTCCAAGTGGCGTGAGTAGTGAAACTATTTCACATTGTTTTTACTGAAGGCCAAACTCGCTAACTCAAATATTTTACCTCTACGATCATATCGTAGAAACTTTTATTTTCTTGTTACGATGATTCTCCACTTCACTCTGAAATTCTTTGAACTTTTCAAATGTTTCAGACTTGTGCTTCATTAAGTAGATATACCCATATCTACTCAAATCATCAGTGAAGGTCAGAAAATAACGATACCCGCCGCGAGCTTCAACACTCATTGGTCCACATACATCTGTATGTATGATCTCCAACAAATTTGTTGCTCGCTCCATTGTTCCGGAGAACGGAGTTTTAGTCATCTTGCCCATGAGGCATGGTTCGCAAGTACCAAGTGATTCATAATCAAGTGATTCCAAAAGTCCATCACTATGGAGTTTCTTCATGCGCTTTACACCATTATGACCTAAACGGCGGTGCCACAAATAAGTTGCACTATCATTATTAACCTTGCATCTTTGGCTTCAATATTATGAATATGTGTATCACCACGATCGAGATCCAACAAACTATTTTCATTGGGTGTATGACCATCGAAGGTTTTATTCATGTAAACAGAATAACAATTATTCTATGACTTTAAATGAATAACCGTATTGCAACAAATATGATCAAATCATATTCATGCTCAACACAAATGCCAAATAACATTTATTTAGGTTTTACACTAATCCCGAAAGTATAGGGAGTGTGCGATGATGATCATATCAATCTTGGAACCACTTCCAACACACATCGTCACTTCACCTTTAACTAGTCTCTGTTCATTCTGCAATTCTCGTTTCGAGTTACTAATTTTAGCAACTGAACCAGTATCAAATACCCAGGGGTTGCTATGAACACTAGTAAAGTACACATCAATAATCTGTATATCAAAATATACCTTTGTTCACTTTGCCATCCTTCTTATCCGCCAAGTATCTAGGGCAGTTCCACTTCCAGTGACCATTTCCTTTGTAGTAGAAGCACTTAGTTTCAGGCTTGAGTTTTAGCTTTGGGTTTCTTCACGGGAGTGACAACTTGCTTGTCATTCTTCTTGAAGTTCCCCTTCTATCCCTTTGCCCTTTACTTGAAACAAGTGGTCTTGTTAACCATCAACACTTGATGCTTTTTCATGATTTCTACCTTCGCCGACTTCAGCATCGCGAAGAGCTCGGGAATTCCTTTCGTTATCCCTTGCATATTATAGTTCATCACGAAGTTCTACTAACTTGGTGATAGTGACTAGAGAACTTTGTCAATTACTATCTTATCTGGAAGATTAACTCCCACTTGATTCAAGTAATTGTAGTACCCAAACAATCTGAGCACATGCTCACTGGTTGAGCTATTCTCCTCCATCTTGTAGGCAAAGTACTGTCAGAAGTCTTATACCTCTCGACACGGGCATGAGTATGAAATACTAATTTCAACTCTTGGAACATCTTATATGCTCCGTGGCGTTCAAAACATTTTTGAAGTCCCGGTTCTAAGCCGTAAAGCATGGTGCACTTAAACTATCAAGTATTCATCATACCGAGCTTTTGTCAAAATGTTCATAACGTCTACATCTGCTCCTGCAATAGGTCTATCACCTAGCGGTGCGTCAAGGACATAATTATCTGTGCAGCAATGAGGATAATCCTCAGATCACGGAACAATTCCGCATCATTGCTACTAACATCTTTCAACTTAGTTTTCTCTAGGAACATATAAAAAATAAACGGGGAGCAACATCGCGAGCTATTGATCTACAACATAGATATGCTAATACTACCAGGACTAAGTTCATGATAAGTTAAAGTTCAATTTAATCATATTACTTAAGAACTCCCACTTAGATAGACATCCCTCTAGTCATCTAAATGATCACGTGATCCAAATCAACTAAACCATGTCCGATCATCACGTGAGATGGAGTAGTTTCAATGGTGAACATCTTATGTTGATCATATCTACTATATGATTCACGCTCGACCTTTCGGTCTCCAGTGTTCTGAGGCCATATCTGCATATGCTAGGCTCGTCAAGTTTAACCCGAGTATTCTGCGTGTGCAAAACTGGCTTCCACCCGTTGTATTTGAACGTAGAGCTTATCACACCCGATCATCACGTGGTGTCTCAGCACGAAGAACTTTCGCAACGGTGCATACTCAGGGAGAACACTTGTACCTTGAAATTTTGTAAGGGATCATCTTATAATGCTACCGTCGTTCTAAGCAAAATAAGAAGCATAATAAGATAAACATCACATGCAAATCAAAATATGTGACATGATATGGCCATCATCATCTTGTGCTTTTGATCTCCATCTCCAAAGCACCGTCATGATCACCTTCGTCACCGGCGCGACACATTGATCTCCATCGTAGCATCGTTGTCGTCTCGCCAACTATTGCTTCTACGACTATCGCTACCGCTTAGTGATAAAGTAAAGCAATTACATGGCGGTTGCATTTCATACAATAAAGCGACAACTATATGGCTCCTGCCAGTTGCCGATAACATTACAAAACATGATCATCTCATACAAAACCGTATAACTCATCATGTCTTGATCATATCACATCACAACATGCCCTGCAAAAACAAGTTAGACGTCCTCTACTTTGTTGTTGCAAGTTTTACGTGGCTGCTACGGGCTTAGCAAGAACCGTTCTTACCTACGCATACAAAAACCACAACGATGTTTCGTCAAGTATGTGCTGTTTCAACCTTCACAAGGACCGGGCGTAGCCACACTTGATTCAGCTAAAGTGAGAGAGACATACACCCGCTAGTCACCTTTAAGAAACGAGTGCTCGTAAAGGTGAAACCAGTCTCGCGTAAGCGTATGCGTAATGTCGGTCCAGGCCGCTTCATCTCACAATACCGCCGAAGCAAAGTATGACATGCTGGTAAGCAGTATGACTAGTATCGCCCACAACTCATTGTGTTCTACTCATGCATATCATCTACGCATAGACCTGGCTCATGATGCCACTGTTGGGGAACGTAGTATTTTCAAAATTTTCCTACGATCACGCAAGATCTATCTACTAGATGCATAGCAACGAGGGGGAGAGTGTGTCTACGTACCCTCGTAGACCGGAAGCGGAAGCGTCAAGTGACGCGGTTGATGTAGTCGAACTTCTTTGCGGTCCAACCGATCAAGCACCGAACGTACGGCACCTCCGCGTTTAGCACACGTTTAGCTTGATGACATCCCACGAGCTCTTGATCCAGTTGAGCTTCACGGGAGAGTTTCGCCAGCACGACGGCGTGGTGACAGATATGATGTATCTACCGGCGCAGGGCTTCGCCTAAGCACTGCGACGGTATGACCGAGGTGTGTTTCTGTGGAGGGGGGCACCGCACACGGCTAGAACAATTCAACTTGTGGGTCCTAGGATGCCCCCTGCCCCCGTATATAAAGGAGCAAGGGAGAGGCCGGCCCTAGAGGGGGCGCGCCAAGTGTGGGGAGTCCTACTAGGACTCCCAAGTCCTAGTAGGATTCCCCTTTCCTTTCCGGAGTAGGAGAGAAGGAAAGAGGTGGAGAGGGAGAAGGAAAAGGGGCCTGCACCCCTTGTCCAATTCGGACCAGAGGGGGGGGGGGGGCGCGCGCCTCCTTCCTTTTGGCCTTTTTCCTCTATTCCCGTATGGCCCAATAAGGCCCATATACTCCGAAAAATACCCGAATCACTCGGAACCTTTCCGATGTCCGAATATAGTCGTCCAATATATCGATCTTTACGTCTCGACCATTTCGAGACTCCTCGTCATGTCCCCGGTCTCATCCGGGACTCCGAACTCCTTCGGTACATCAAAACTCTTAATACCGATCGTCATCAAACGTTAAGCGTGCGGACCCTACGGGTTCGAGAACTATGTAGACATGACCGAGACTCATCTCCGGTCAATAACCAATAGCAGAACCTGGATGCTCATATTGGCTCCTACATATTCTACGAAGATCTTTATCGGTCAAACCGCATAACAACATACGTTGTTCCTTTTGTCATTGGTATGTTACTTGCCCGAGATTCGATCGTCGGTATCTCTATATCTAGTTCAATCTCGTTACCGGCAAGTCTCTTTACTCGTTCCGTAATACATCATCTCGTGACTAACTCATTAGTCTTTTGCTTGCAAGGCTTATTATGATGTGCATTACCGAGAGGGCCCAGAGATACCTCTCCGACACTCGGAGTGACAAATCCTAGTCTTGATCTATGCCAACACCACGAACACTTTCGGAGACACCTGTAGAGCATCTTTATGATCACCCAGTTACGTTGTGACGTTTGATAGCACACAAGGTGTTCCTACGGTATTCGGGAGTTGCATAATCTCATAGTCATAGGAACATGTATAAGTTATGAAGAAAGCAATAGCAGTAAAACTAAAAGATCATAGTGCTAAGCTAACGGATGGGTCTTGTCCATCACATCATTCTCCTAATGATGTGATCCCGTTGATCAAATGACAACTCATGTCTATGGTTAGGAAACATAACCATCTTTGATCAATGAGCTAGTCTAGTAGAGGCATACTAGGGACACTCTGTTTTGTCTATGTATTCACACATGTACTAAGTTTCTGGTTAATACAATTCTAGCATGAATAATAAACATTTATCATGATATAAGGAAATATAAATAACAACTTTATTATTGCCTCTAGGGCATATTTCCTTTAGTTGGCCCGTCTGCCGCTCTGTCACGTCCCCGGCCTTGCGGAGACGCCTCCTTGGTGGAGCTGGAGGCTCTGCTGGTGGTGGCGAGCTGCCTGAAGACGAGGAGGAAGAGGAGCCGATCTCCAGCGAGCCGCTCGTGTCCTCAACGGGCCCGCTCGACTCGGCACCCTGCTCGGCGGGCCTGCTTGACTCGACGCCCTGCTCAGCGGGCTCGCTTGGCTCGGCGTCTTGCCCGGCAGGCTTCCCCGCTTTGAAAAACTCTTCTCGCTCGGCAAGGCTTGCCGCCTCCGCTGCCTCCGCCTCCTCCACGGTGTATCCGAATTCGCCCGCGGCCGCGGCTGCCGCCGCCTCTTCCAGCCTGGTGGCGATGTACGCCATCTCCTGGTCGGTGGTGTCGCGGATGAGGCCCTTCTTCTCGTGGAGTTGACCGGCGTTTATTCTACGTTGTCGAAGAACTGCTGCACGGCTTCGTCGGTAGGCTCTTGCCAAGTGGGGTCAATCCCATGAGAATCGCACAACGGCATCATTGCGCGGATGCGGCTGAGCGCAGAATTGTTACACAGCGGGACGACGCCGCGCGGCAACCTGAACCATTCGGGATGGTCGGGGTCGTACTTGAACAGCTCCTGCAGCATCCCATTGAGCTCCAGGATGGTGAAGTTATAATTGAGGCTCGGGCGCAGCCTCATAATATCTGCCACGTTCTCGAACTCCCAGGCAGGCCTCTTCCTCTCCTGCAGGGGGGCGATGCGGCGGCGGAGAAAGTCCGCGCCAGCTGCTCCTACAGTCAGCCCGGCAAGCCTGAGGCGAAGGATCCGGGCAGTGGCAATCTTCAGTCTGCTATCCTCCGGGGCCAAGTCGCTCCAGTCGTTGCCGCGTACTACTGGGGCTTGGCGCCGGGCAGTGAATGGCTGCGGGTTCTCCTCTACAAACCAACACCAATTGGCTCTCCACTCATCCCATTTGCCGCGGAGCTCTCCCTTTAGATACGCCTCCTTCTTGTGGGTCCTCGAGACCCAGGAGATCCCGCCGGACAGAGGCTCTCCTCCCTCAACTCAAGGCGTGAAGTAGTGGCGGAAAAGGGCTATGTTTGGGAAGACTCCGACAAAGTTCTCGCAGAGGTGTGCGAAAACGGCCATGGTCAGAACGGCGTTGGGGGTGAAGTCAAGGAGGTGGAACCCGTAGGTGTTCATGATATCGCAGAAGAACTCAGAATAGGGCGGGCAGAGCCCGCAGTAGAAGAACAGGGCGAAGAACGCATATCCGCCCGGGAACATTTCGCAGGCAATGGCTGGGAGTACATTGGTGCGCGGATGCGCCCGCGTCTCCCTCGACCAGAAAAGGTAGAAGGCCTCCCTCAACTCCTTCGCGTCAAGCTTGGGGGGGGGGGGGGGGAGG
>LR738715.1:55169407-55201108 GCA_902687465.1 Secale cereale
CTTTCGCGGCGCCGCGAGCCGCAGCGCCTCGGCCGACTTCGCGGACTTCCCCTTCTCGCCTTTCGGAGCCATGGTGGAGGCAGAGGGGGAGGTCGGCGCCGCTAGTGGTGCTGGTGGCGACGGGGGGCGGAGCGCTGCTCTCTTTCGGCCTTCGGGAAGGAGGGGAGCGGCGGAGGTTTCTGAGGATCGAACTGCCCCTACGGGTTCCACCTCCTTGACTTCACCCCCAACGCCGTTCTGACCATGGCCGTTTTCGCACACCTCTGCGAGAACTTTGTCGGAGTCTTCCCAAACGTAGCCCTTTTTCCCCTGCTTATAAGGGGGGAGGGGGCGGACGTTCCGCATTTCCAATTAAAGAAACCACCCACGATCTCTCCCACGACGCCGCGATCGACGCGTGCCGTTAGGGGAGGGCGCGGTGGATACGAAGAAAGATTCGGCGTAAACCAGGCCGCGCGTGCCCGTGCACTGTTTTGGGCCTGGCCCAACAGCGCTCGGCACCATGTTTGGCCCAGGCTCGGGGGCTCTTGTCGGTGTACTAAAGTAGGGGTACCTTAGTATCCCGAACTTGTGCACGGGCAGTTGTAGTGTCCCGTGGCAAGGCTCGCCGGGCGACCGCCAAGGTCCTCCGTGGTTCCTTTGGAGCCATTCAAGAACAAAGTATTTAAACTAAGGAGACAAGGCCCCGGCAAGAGGAGCTTGCCGGGAAGGCCACTCAAGGCACAAGACCACTCGAGACGCAAGACCCTAACAAGAGGAGCTTGCCGGGGAGGCCAACCAAGACATCTCAAGAAGCTTGCCGCGACGCACCACGCGTCCCGGCAAGGCCCGGTAAGCGACAAGCTCCTGGAAGCGACAAGATAGCGACCGCGGCAAGGCGCTCGCCGTGGCGGGCTTCCACTCAGTACCCGCGCTCCAGCGCATCCACCCACGTGTCGCTCTAGGACCCTCCCAGGCGCACGTGGCGGAAGGCTGTGCAGCCAGGGGTACACGGTGGCAAGCGGCGATGACGAGACTACCGCCATGGCGGATGGTGACGCCCCTGACGGTCACTTTTTACACTGTTTGGGTGACGGCGATGGGCATTTAGTGCCCTTGTCCCCTGCCGTCAGGGTTAGGTATGGAACACTGTTCCACCTACCACGCTTTTTACACTTTTACCCTCATCTGCGTTGCCACCTGTCGGTGACCCCTTGAGCGTATAAAAGGAGGCCCATGCGCGACGTAGAGGGGGGGATCGATCATTCTCACGCTCGGTCTTGCTAGCGGTTAGAGTGTACTGTAGATCTCTTCGCTCCCGAACAAGAACTCAATACAAACCAAAGCAGGAGTAGGGTTTTACGCATCCGTGCGGCCCGAATCTGGGTAAACTGCTCGTGTGCACGCCTCGATCTGCTCTTCGTGCATCCTCCGCCCCCTGCCGTACCGAACAGGGGCTCCGTCCCCATAGGTGTTCGTGGGCGATCAGTTTCCCCGACAGGTTAGCATTCCACATAAAAAATTCGTTCTTTATCATTTACCTACTCGAGGACGAGCAGGAACTAAGCTTGGGGATGCTTGATACGTCTCCAACGTATCTATAATTTTTGATTGTTCCATGCTATTATTTATGAAGTCTTGGATGTTTAATGGGCTTTATCATTCACTTTTATATCATTTTTTGGACTAACCTACTAACCGAAGGGCCGAGTCCAGATTGCTGTTTTTTGCCTGTTTCAGGGTTTTGTAGAAAAAGAATATCATACGGAGTCCAAACGGAATGAAACCTTCGCGAGAGATATTTTTGGAGGAAATCACGCACGATGAAATTGAGAACCACGTCAGAAGATCCACGTGGGGCCCACGAGGGTGGGGGGCGCGCCCCCTTCCCAGGGCGCACCCCCCTACCTCGTGGAGCCCCCGTGACTCCCCCAGTGCCCTCCTTCTTCCTATATAAGTCTACGTACCCCAGAAACTCTATGGACAGGGAGAAAACCCTAATTCCACCACCGTACCTTCTGTTCCCGTGGAGATCCCATCTTGGAGCCTGTTCCGGAGCTCTACCGGAGGGGGATCCATCACGGAGGCCTTCATCATCATCATCACCGCCCTCACCATGAGTTGTGAGTAGTTTACCACAGACCTTCGGGTCCATAGCTAGTATCTAGATTGCTTCTTCTCTCTCTCTGGATCTCAATACAAAGTTCTCCTCGGTCTTCGAGGAGATCTATTCGATGTAATCTCTTTTTGCGGTGTATTTGTCGAGATCCGATGAATTGTGAGTTTATGATCAAGGTTATCTACGAAAGATATTTGGTTCTTCTCTAAACTTTTTATGTGTGCTCATAATATCCTTGCAAGTCTCTTCGAATTATTGGTTTTGTTTGGCCTACTAGATCCATAGTTCTTGCAATGGGAGAAGTGCTTGGCTTTGGGTTCAATCTTGCGGTGTCCTTTCCCAGTGACAGTAGCGGCAGCAAGGCACGTATTGTATTGTTGCCATCGAGGATAAAAAGATAGGGTTTATATCATATTGCTTGAGTTTATCCCTCTACATCATGTCATCTTGCTTAAGGCGTTACTCTGTTCTTATGAACTCAATACACTAGATGCATGCTGGATAGCGGTCGATGTGTGGAGTAATAGTAGTAGATGCAGGCATGAGTCGGTCTACTTGTCTCGGACGTGATGCCTATATACAATGATCATGCCTAGATAGTCTCATAATTATTCGCTTTTCTATCAATTGCTCGACAGTAATTTGTTTACTCGCCGTAGAATATCACTATCATGAGAGAAGCCACTAGAGAAAACTATGGCCCCCGGGTCTATTCTCAACATATCTATCTACATCTACTTTACTTTTACTGCTTTTATTTTCTGTTTTTATTAAACCAAAAATACCAAAAATATAAATTATCATCTCTATTAGATCTCACTTTCGTAAGTGACCGTAAAGGGATTGACAACCCCTTATCCCGTTGGCTGCGAAGTTCTTATTTGTTTGTGCAGGTGCAAGGGACTCGCGCGTGGTCTCCTACTGGATTAATACCTTGGTTCTCAAAAACCGAGGGAAATACTTACGCTACTGTGCTGCATCTCCCTTTCCTCTTCGAGGGAATACAACGCAAGCTCAAGAGGTAGCAGGAATTGTTTTCGTCATCCCTTGCATACTATAGTTCATCACGAAGTTCTAGTAACTTGGTGATAGTGACTAGAGAACTCTGTCAATCTCTATCTTATCTGGAAGATTAACTCCCACTTGATTCAAGCGATTGTAGTACTCAGACATTCTGAGCACATGCTCATTGGTTGAGCTATTCTCCTCCATCTTGTAAGAAAAGTATTTGTCAGAGGTCTGATACCTCTCGACATGGGCATGAGTCTGAAATACCAACTGCAGCTCTTGGAACATCTCATATGCTTCGTGGTGTTCAAAATGTTTTTGAAGTCCTGGTTCTAAGCCGTAAAGCAAGGTGCCCTAAACTATTAAGTAGACATCATGTCGAGCTTTGCCAAACGTTCATAACGTTTGCATCTGCTCCTGCAATAGGTCTATCACCTAGCGATGCATCAAGGACATAATACTTCTGTGCAGCAATGAGGATCATTCTCAGATCACGGACCTAGTCCACCTCATTTCTACTAACATCTTTTAATTTAATTTTCTCTAGGAACATATCAAAAAACACAGGGGAGCTACAACGCGAGCTATTGTTCTACAACATAATATGCAAATACTATTAGGACTAAGTTCATGATAAATTAAAGTTTAATTAATCATATTACTAAAGAACTCTCACTTAGATAGACATCCCTCAAGTCATCTAAATGATCATGTGATCCAAATCAACTAAACCATGTCCGATCATCACGTGAGATGGAGTAGTTTTCAACGGCGAACGTCTTATTTTGATCATATCTACTATATGATTCATGCTTGATCTTTCGGTTTCCAGTGCTCTGAGGCCATGTCTGTACATGCTAGGCTCGTCAAGTTTAACCCGAGTATTTCGCATGTGCAAAACTGTCTTACACCCGTTGCATTTGAATGTAGAGCTTATCACACCTGATCATCACGTGGTGTCTCGGCACGACGAACTTTCGCAACGGTGCATACTTAGGGAGAACACTTATACCTTGAAATTTTGTAAGGGATCGTCTTATAATGCTACCGCCGTACTAAGAAAAATAAGATGCATAATAAGATAAACATCACATGTAATCAAAATATGTGACATGATATGGCCATCATCATCTTGTGCTTTTGATCTCCATCTCCAAAGCATCGTCATGATCTCCATCGTCACCGGCTTGACACCATGATCTTCATCGTAGCGTCGTGGTCGTCTCGCCAACTATTTCTACTACTACTATCACTAACTCATAGTGATAAAGTAAAGCAATTACACGGCTTTCACAATTCATACAATAAAGAGACAACCATAAGGCTCCTGCCGGTTGCCGATAATTTACAAAACATGATCATATCATACAATAACGTATAACTCATCATGTCTTAACCATATCACATCACAACATGCCCTGCAAAAACAAGTTAGACGTCCTCTACTTTGTTGTTGCAAGTTTTACGTGGCCGCTACAGGCTTCTAGCAAGAACCGTTCTTACCTACGCATCAAAACCACAACGATTTTTCGTCAAGTGTGCTATTTTAACCTTCAACAAGGACCGGGCGTAGTCACACTCGATTCAACTAAAGTTGGAGAAACTGACACATGCGAGCCACCTATGTGCAAAGCACGTCGGTAGAACCAGTCTCATGAACGCGGTCATGTAATGTCGGTACGGGCCGCTTCATCTAACAATACCGCCGAATCAAAGTATGACATGCTGGTAAGCAGTATGACAATTATCGCCTACAACTCTTTGTGTTCTACTCGTGCATATCATCTACGCATAGACCTGGCTCATGATGCCACTGTTGGGGAACGTTGTATTTCAAAAAAATTACCTACGATCACGCAAGATCTATCTGGGAGAAGCATAGCAACGAGCGGGGAGAGTGTGTCCATGTACCCTCGTAGACCAAAAGCGGAAGTGTTTAGTAACGCGGTTGATGTAGTCGAACGTCTTCACGATCCAACCGATCCAAGTACCGAACGTACGGCACCTTTGTGTTCAGCACACGTTCAACACGATGATGTCCCTCAAGCTCTTGATCTAGTTGAGGATGAGGGAGAGTTTCGTCAGCACGACGGTGTGATGGCGGTGATGATGAAGTTACCGGCGCAGGGCTTCGCCTAAGCATTGCAACGATATGACCGAGGTTTGTAACTATGGAGGGGGGCACCACACATGGCTAAGAGATTGTCTGTTGTGCCTTTGGGGTGCCCCTACCCATGTATATAAAGGAGGGAGGAGGAGGTGGCCAGCCTAGGAGGGGCGCACCAATAGGGGGAGTCCAACTAGGATTCACAATCCTAGTTGGAGTCCCCTTCCTTTTCCAAGAGGTGGAGAGAGGGAAGGAGGAGGAGAGGGAGAAGGAAAGAGGGGGGCGCCGCCCCCTCCTAGTCCAATTCGGACCAGCCCATGGGGGGCGCGCTGCCTCCCCTTGTGGCCCTTTCCTCCTTTCCACTAAAGCCCAATAAGGCCCAATACTTCCCCCGAAGAATTCCCGTAACTCCCCGGTACTCCGAAAAATACCCGAATCACTCGGAACCTTTTTGATGTCCGAATATAGCCTTCCAATATATGAATCTTTACCTCTCAACCATTTCGAGACTCCTCGTCATGTCAGTGATCTCAACCAGCACTCCGAACAAACTTCGGTCATCAAAATCGCATAACTCATAATACTAATCGTCAACGAACGTTAAGCATGCGGACCCTACAGGTTCGAGAACTATGTAGACATGACCGAGACACATCTCCAGTCAATAACCAATAGCGGAACCTGGATGCTCATATTGGCTCCTACATATTCTACGAAGATTTTTATCAGTCAAACCGCATAACAACATACGTCGTTCCCTTTGTCATCGGTATGTTACTTGCCTGAGATTTGATCGTCGGTATCATCATACCTAGTTCAATCTCGTTACCGGCAAGTCTCTTTACTCGTTCCGTAATACATCATCTCATGACTAACTCATTAGTCATTTGCTTGCAAGGCTTATTACGATGTGTATTACCGAGAGGGCCCAGAGGTACCTTTCTGACACTCGGAGTGACAAATCCTAATCTTGATCTATGCCAACACCACAAACACTTTCGAAAACACCTGTAGAGCATCTTTATAATCACCCAGTTATGTTGAGATATTTGATAGCACATAAGGTGTTCCTCCGGTATTTGGGAGTTGCATATAATCTCTTATCATAGGAACATGTATAAGTCATGAAGAAAGCAATAGAAATAAAACTAAACGATCATTATGCTAAGCTAACGGATGGGTCTTGTCCATCACATAATTATCTAATGATGTGATCTCGTTCATCAAATGATAACACATGTCTATGGTTAGGAAACATAACCATCTTTGATCAACGAGCTAGTCAAGTAGAGGCATACTAGGGACATTATGTTTTGTCTATGTATTCACACATGTACTAAGTTTCCGGTTAATACAATTATAGCATGAATAATAGACATTTATCATGATATCAGGAAATATAAATAACAACTTTATTATTGCCTCTAGGGTATATTTCCTTCAGTATTTTTCCCTGCTTCTATGCTTGTTTTGTTGATATGTAATCCGGTACTATGGTGAAGCTCCCCGCATTATGAACAATGCCAAATTATGCTATTGACATTTTGAACTGTCTCTTTATTTTCTAACATGAAATTGGATGGAATTTACAACGCAGTTACCACCTTTGTTTATATACATGCAAAACATGTCATCTGTCTGCTTGTTTTAGGGTGATATGCCTGATGACATGCACAAGTCTGCTGAAGGCTGTGAGACAAACCCAACATATATTACAACAAAGAAGGCAAAACATCTTTAAGATAGCGAGACAACCCCAAAGTCATGTCTTCATGTAGTGTTCAAGTTACTTGAGACTAATAGTCACACAAGCTCACAGAATTCGCCGCCTGAATCAGTTCGACTTCTTCAGTCTCAACTTCAAGAAGAAAGGCTTTCTTCAACTCAACTTCGACTTGAAGTTCAATCTCTAAGGAAGATCGTGCAGAATTCCAATGAGAACCTTATTGCTAAACATCTACAGCTGGAATATATGACCGACATGCTAGGTCGGTCTCATAGCCTTGCTCGGCTCCTTGCATAGCAGCTCCCCTGTAAGGCTAACATTTCTCGAACTATCTTGGTAGTGGTCTTGGTTCAGCATTATTTTGTTGTGCTGTAATGGCAGAACCTTTGATGCCTAGTTTTTGTAATCTGCTTCTTGGTTGCGCTTCACTGGTGGCGAACTTTGATGACCAATGGATATAATATACCCTAAATCATTTATTGTACAGTGTAGCTTTATTCTAAGTTACTATGCTGTAAACTTTTTATTGTATACGATAGGTTTCTTCTAAATTATATGCCATCATTCACTATCTGAAAAAACGGTGAAAAACTGATGTTGGCGACCGGGCCAAAACATTTACCTCTAACGGGCCTGCATTTCAGCAGACCATAATTGGGCTGGCCCTCAACTTAATTGGGCTTGCGTGGACCAGCCATATGGGCCCTTCAGGGACACGATCGCCAGGCCCATAACTCACATGGTGTAGGATCAAAAGTAGGTCTAGAGGGGCTGATTAGCCTACTTGACCAAATAAAAATCTAACTTTTTTCCCAATTTTAGTTGTGGGCAGATTTTAGCAATCATCACAAGTCAAGCAATCACCCTACACATGCAATTCTAAGAGTGTAGTAGCGGAAAGTAAAGCATTGCATATGAAGGTAAGGAGCGAGGGTTTGGAGAGTGCAAACGCAATGAAGAAATGACGATTTTTGGCGTGGTTCCGATAGGTGGTGCTGTCGTACATCCACGTTGACGGAGACTTCAACCCACGAAGGGTAACGGCTGCGCGAGTCCACAGAGGGCTCCATCCATGAAGCGTCCACGAAGGGTAATGGCTGCGCGAGTCTATCCCACCATGGCCATCACCCACGAAGGACTTCTCTCACTCGGATAGATCTTCCCGATGTAGGCGATCTTCTTGCCCTTACAAAATTCTTGGCTCAACTTCACAATCTTGTCGCAGGCTCCCAAACGATACCTAACCAATGTAGAAGACACCACGCTCCAAAATGTAATAGTTGGTGTGATGATGATGAACTCCTTGCTCTTGTGCTTCAAATGATAGCCTCCCCAACACTCAACTCTCTCATACCGATTTGGATATAGTGGAAATATTATTTGAGTGGAAAGCAACTTGGGGAAGGCTAGAGATCAAGATTCTTGTGGTAGGATTGGTATATCTTGACCTCAACACTTGAGTAGGTGGTTCTCTCTCAGAAAATGTATGCTGGAAGTGTAGGTACATTCTGATGGCTCTCTCACAAATGGAGAAGGGGGTGGAGGGGTATATATAGCGTCCACACAGAATCCAACTGTTACACACATTTGACCCAACTCGGTCAGACCAAATAGAAATCGGTGAGTCCAAAGTGAAGCAATAAGGCAACAGAGAAAATGACAAGCCAACTCGGTGAGACTGATTGCTATCTCGGTGAGACCGAAATAATTGCAACAAGCAACAGAGAATTGGCAGGGCCATCTCAGTGAGACCGAGATCCGTATCGGTTTGACCGAACTGTTAGGGTTTCTGGCGATGGCAATGTCATATGAACTCGGTGGCGTTGGGTTGGATATATCAGTGGGGCCGAGTTGGAATTTAGGGTTTTGACCTATTTGGAACAAGAAAGTGGCTGAGGGTTTTGGGGCAATATCACTAAGTAGTTGAGCAAGCAAGCCATTAAGCAAGACCTCATCCCCTTTTAATAGTATTGTTTTTCATATGGACTCAATGTGATATTGGATCACTAAAATAGAAATGAAGAGTCTTGAGCTTTTGCCAATATGTGTCCTTAGCATTTTGAGGGGACCACGTCTCTAGTCCATGCCATGCCAATCATTGAACTTTCTGAATTATTGATACGTCTCCAACGTATCTATATTTTTTGATTGTTCCATGCTATTATATTATCATTCTTGGATGTTTTACAATCATTTTATATCATTTTTTTGGTACTAACCTATTGACATAGTGCCAAGAGCCAGTTGTTGTTTTATGCATGTTTTTACATTGCAGGAAATCAATATCAAACGGAGCCCAAACACCGCGAAACTTTTTGGAGATTTTTTGGGCCAGAAAGAACACTATGGGCCCTAGTGGCACCTGGGGGGAGTCCCGAGGAGGGGACAAACCACCAGGGCGCGCTAGGAGGCCCAGGCGCGCCCTGGTGGGTTGTGCCCACCTCGGGGGCCCCTCGGACCGCCTCTTTGCTCTATAAATACCCCAATAATCCAGAAACACTAGGGGAGTCTACGAAATATTCATCCAGCCGCCGTAGAGTCCAGAAACACCAGATCCAATCTAGACACCATCACGGAGGGGTTCACCACTCCATTGGTGCTTCTCCGATGATGCGTGAGAAGTTATTTGTAGACCTACGGGTCCGTAGTTAGTAGCTAGATGGCTTCCTCTCTCTCTTTTGATTATCAATACAATGGTCTCTTGGAGATCCATATGATGTAACTCTTTTTGCGGTGTGTTTGTTGGGATCCGATGAACTTTGAGTTTATGATCAGATCTATCTTTTTATATCCATGAAAGTCATTTGAGTTTATTTGATCTCTTATATGCATGATTGCTTATAGCCTCATATTTCTTCTCTGGTATTGGGTTTTGTTTGGCCAACTTGATCTCTTTATCTTGCAATGGGAAGAGGTGCCCAGTAGTGGGTTCGATCTTACGGTGCTTGATCCTAGTGACAGAAGGGGAACCGACACGTATGTATCGTTGCCACTAAGGATAAAAGGACGAGATCCATATCTAACGCCATAGATAAAATGTATCTTGTCTACATCATGTCATCGTTCTTAATGCATTACTCCATTTTTCCATGAACTTAATACACTAGATGCATGCTATATAGCGGTCGATGTGTGGAGTAATAGTAGTAGATGCAGGCACGAGTCGGTCTACTAATCTTGGACGTGATGCCTATGTAATGATCATTGCCTAGATATCGTCATGATTATTTCAAGTTCTATCAATTGCCCAATAGTAATTTGTCCACCCACCGTTTGCTATTTTTCTCGAGAGAAGCCACTAGTGAAACCTACGGCCCCGGGTCTTCTTTCTCATATATTTTCCTTAGCGATCTATTTGCCTTTGATTTTATTTTCAGAGCTACTAAACCAAAAACCCAAAAATACCTTGCTGCAATTTATCTTATTTATCAACCAATCAACCAATATTTATATCTCTCTCTCACGTTCGTTACCCGAAAGGGATTGCAACCCCTTTAACGTGTCGGGTTGCGAGGTGTTGTTATTTGTGTGTAGGTGTTGTTTACGTTGTGTTGCTTGGTTTTCCTACTGGTTAGATAACCTTGGTTTCATATATGAGGGAAATACCTACCGCCGCTGTGCTGCATCATCCCTTCCTCTTTCGGGGAAAAACCGACGTAGCTCTTAGCGACATCAAAAGGAATTTTTGGCGCCGTTACCGGGGAGCACCTTCAACATATACCAGGTTCCTAATCACAAATCTCATCGCCTCACAATTACATTATTTGCCATTTGCCTCTCGTTTTCCTCTCCCCCACTTCACAAATATTTCCGTCTTTATTCGCCTTCTTTTTCATTTGCTGTTTTCCGGTCGGATCTATCGCCTACTTGTGTTCTTGTTTACAACTGGTCAAGATGACGCGGGACAACACTAAGTTGTGTGATTTTTCCAATACCAAAATAATGTGTGCTTGTGTTTCCATGTGTCTTCTATTTGCCTGCATCTTCGCTTGCTAAAAATCTATTGATATGGATCCTCATCCACTTGCTAATCTTTTCAAGAGGTCCAATTATGATGAGCCCATTGCTAGTGAATTGAGTTCACTAGATTATCTTTATGAAGTTTTTATTGAGATTCGTGAATCTGAAAATTATGATGAAGAAATTTATGAAGTGATTCATGATACCTCCTTGAATGAAAAGCGTGATTACAATTATTTTACTATAAATTCTATTAATGTAAATTGTGCTAATAATATGCAAAACCCCAAGCTTCGGGATGCTAATTTTGCTATGTCCTTTACTTATTGCAATGATCATGATTGGGGTGATTCTAGTTACGATCTTGAAAATTTATTTATGCCTCATGATGAATATGTTATTGATAACTATGATTGCAATGATATTGAAAGTGGGTTTGGAGAGGTCATGAATTTATTTGATGATAATCCCACTATTTTGGAAGAGTGTCAACTTTGTATGCATGTGGATCATGAAAATAAAATTTTATATGATAACTATTTTGTTGAATTTGAGTATGATCCTACATGTAATTATTATGAGAGAGGAAAATATGGTTGTAGAAATTTTCATGTTACTAGATCACCTCTCGTTATGTTGAGATTGCTATTATTTCTTTCTTCTTCCTTGCATACGCTAGATATTTCTTGCCTTGATAATTTGTTTGCCTACAAAATGCCTATGCATAGGGAGAGAGTTATACTTAAATGTGCTTGTGACATGGTTCATGATGCTCTCTGTGTGTTTCAGTTATTATCTTTTATGTGGGCATCAATAAAATCTTATGCCTAGCTAGGGGTGTAAAACGATAGCGCTTGTGGGGAGGCAACCCAATGATTTTTTTTGCTTCTTGCTTTCTGTTCTTGAGTGTTTACACAATTATGCTACTGGAATGATTGTGTTTTTTGTGTTTTAATTAGTGTTTGTGCCAACTAGAACCGATAGGATCTTTTTGGGTGACAGTTGTTTGATCTTGCTGAAAAGGACACAAACTTTGTGCTCATGAGAAAAATTCTCATTTTTAACAGAAAAGTGCTTTTTAGTTGATTCTTTTTGAGTAAGATTCATATAGAAATTTCTCATGTGACCCTATTTTTCAAGATTTTTAGAGTTGCAAAGGTTTTCGAAACTTCCATATTACTACATACTGTTCTGTTCTTGACAGATTCTGTTTTCTTTGTGTTGTGTGCTTATTTTGATGGCTCTATGGTTTTCTTTGATGAGTTTTTGCCATAGAAAAGTTGGAATACAATAGATATAATACAAAAACAAAATATGAATTGGTTTGACACAACACTTATAGTAGTGGTTTGCTTTCTTTTATTAACGGATCTCACGAAGGTTTTGTTGAAGTTTTGTGTGATTGAGGTTTTCAAGTTTTGGATTATATTACAATGGATGAAGGAAGGATGGAAGAGCCTAATCTTGGGGACGCCCCCACATCCCAAGCTATTATCCAAAAATTAGCAACCAACTAAGCTTGGGGATGCCCCCGAGTGGCATCCCCGCTTTCTTCCAACAACTATCAGTATTTCACTCGAAACTATATTTTTATTCGTCACATGATATGTGTTCTGCTTGGAGCGTCTTATATGATATGTGTATTGCTACTTCTCAAGCTTGTGCTGTATTTCCTCGAAGAGGAAAGGGATATGCAACACAGTAGCGTAAGAATTTCCCTCAGTTTTTGAGAACCAAGGTATCAATCTAGTAGGAGACCACGCGCGAGTCCCTCGCACCTGCACAAACAAATAAGAACTTCGCAGCCAACGCTATAAGGGGTTGTCAATCCCTTTACGGTCACTTACGAAAGTGAGATCTGATAGAGATGATAGTTTATATTTTTTGTATTTTTGTTTATAAGAACAGAAAATAAAAGTGGTAAAAGTAAAGTAGATGTAGAATGATATGTTGAGAACAGACCCGGGGGCCATAGTGTTCTCTAGTGGCTTCTCTCATGATAGCGGTATTCTACGGCGGGTAAACAAATTACTGTCGAGCAATTGATAGAAAAGCGAATAATTATGAGACTATCTAGGCATGATCATTGTATATAGGCATCACGTCCGAGACAAGTAGACCGAAACGATTCTGCATCTACTACTATTACTCCACACATCGACCGCTATCCAGCATGCATCTAGTGTATTGAGTTGATAAGAACAGAGTAACGCCTTAAGCAAGATGACCTGATGTAGAGGGATAAACTCAAGCAATATGATATAAACCCCATCTTTTTATCCTCGATGGCAACAATACAATACGTGCCTTGCTTCCCCTACTATCACTTGGAAATGACACCGCAAGATTGAACCCAAAGCCAAGCACTTCTCCCATTGCAAGAACTATATATTTAGTAGGCCAAACCAAACCAATAATTCGAAGAGACTTGCAAGGATATAATGAGCACACATAAAAAGTTCAGAGAAAAACCAAATATTTCTCATAGATAATCTTGGTCATAAACTCACAATTCATCGGATCTCGACAAACACACCGCAAAAAGAGATTACATCGAATAGATATCCTCGAAGACTGAGGAAAACTTTGTATTGAGATCCAGAGAGAGAGAAGAAGCCATCTAGATACTAGCTATGGACCTGAAGGTCTGTGGTAAACTACTCACAACTCATGGTGAGGGCGATGATGATGATGATGAATAACTCCGTGATGGATCCCCCTCCGGTGGAGCTCCGGAACAGGCTCCAAGATGGGATCTCACGGGAACAGAAGGTTACGACGGTGGAATTAGGGATTTCTCTCTGTTGCTGATGGTTTCGGGGTACGTAGACTTATATAGGAGGAAGGAGGACACCGGGGGAGTCATGGGGGCCCCACGAAGCAGGGGGCGGGCCCCCATCCTCATGGGCCCCTCGTGGCTCTTCTGACGTGGTTCTCAAGTTCTTCGTGCGTGATTTTCTCCAAAAATATCTCTTGCGAAGGTTTTATTCCGTTTGGACTCCGTTTGATATTCTTTTTCTGCAAAACCCTGAAACAGGCAAAAAACAACAATCTGGACTGGGCCTTTGGGTTAGTAGGTTAGTCCCAAAAATGATATAAAAGTGTAAGATAAAGCCCATTAAACATCCAAGACTTCATAAATAATAGCATGGAACAATAAAAAATTATAGATATGTTGGAGACGTATCAAGCATCCCCAAGCTTAATTCTTGCTCGTCCTCGAGTAGGTAAATGATAAAGAAAGAATTTTTGATGTGGAATGCTAACCAACATAGTTTTTCAATGTAATTCTCTTAATTGTGGCATTAATGTTCAGATATGAAAGATTCAATATAAAAGTCTATATTGACATAAGAAATAATAATACTTCAAGCATACTAACAAAGCAATCATGTCTTCTCAAAATATTATGGCTAAAGAAAGTTATCCCTACAAAATCATATAGTCTGGCTATGCTCCCTCTTCATCACACAAAATATTCATATCATGCAGAACCCCGATTTCAGCCAAGCACTTGTTTTCATACTCTATTCTTTCAAACCTTTCAACTTTCACGCAATACATGAGTGTGAGCCATGGACACAACACTATGGGTGGAATAGAGGTGGTTGTGGAGAAGACAAAAAGGAGGGAGATAGTCTCACATCAACTAGGCATATCAACGGGCTATGGAGATGCCCATCAATAGATATCAATGTGAGTGAGTAGGTATTGCCATGAAACGGATGCACTAGAGCTAAATATGTATGGAAGCTCAACAAAAGAAACTAGTGGGTGTGCATACAACTTGCTTGCTCACGAAGACCTAGGGCATTTGAGGAAGCCCATCGTTGGAATATACAAGCCAAGTTCTATATCGAAAATTCCCACTAGCATATAAAGTGACTAAGCATGAGACTCTCTACAATGAAAAACATGGTGCTACTTTAAAGCACAAGTGTGGAAAAAAGATAGTAGCAATTGTCCCTTTTTTTGGGCCTTTCTTTTTTTTTCCTTTTTTGGACGGGTTTTATTGCTTTAGCCTTTCCTCCCATGGGACAATGCTCTAATAATGATGATCATCACATTTTCATTACAACTCGATATTACAACTCGATACTACAACAAAGTATGACTCTATATGAATGCCTCCGGCGGTGTACCGGTATGTGCAATGAAACAAGAGTGATATGTATGAAAAGTTATGCATGGTGGCTTTGCCACAAATACGATGTCAACTACATGATCATGCGTGGCAATATGACAATATGATGCTTATCATATGAACGGAACGGTGGAAAGTTGTATGGCAATATATCTCGGAATGGCTATGGAAATGCCATGATAGGTAGGTATGGTGGCCGTTTTGAGGAATAATATGGTGGCTGTTTTGAGGAAGGATATATAGTGGGTTTACGGTACCGGCGAAAGTTGCGCAGTACAAGAGAGGCTAGCAATGGTGGAAGGGTGAGAGTGTGTATAATCCATGGACTCAACATTAGTCATAAGAACTCATATACTTATTGCAAAAATCTACGAGTCATCAAAACAAAGCAATCAACGCATGCTCCTAGGGGGGAGGTTGGTATGAGTTAACCATCGCGCGCCCCGACCTCCACACAAAGGTTGACACTTTGCAAATACCTCATGCTCTAACTTCGTCACATAGCGGTTCACCATACGTGCATGCTACGAGAATCACTAACCTTAACACAAGTATTTCTCAATTTCATAATAACTCCAATAGCATGAATCTAATATCACTATCCTCATATCTCAAAACAATTATCAAGCATCCAACATCTCATTCTATTCAATGCACTTAGTGTGATTTTTTTTACTACATTGACATTGGATGTCTCTCATGTGAAGACTATTTTTATAGCCTAAACACATTACCCTGCTGTTTTAATAGACTCTCAAATAGATATAAGTGAAGCATGAGAGTTCAACTATTTCCACAAAATATAACCACCACCGTGCTCTAAAAGATATAAGTGAAGTACTAGAGCAAAAACTATTCAACTCAAAAGATATAAGTGAAGCACATAGAGTGTTCTAACAATTCCTAGGCCATATTTAACTCTCTCAAATAGGTGTTTACAGCAAGGATGATTGTGACAAACTAACAAGCAAAGACTCAAATTATACAAGACGCTCCAAGCAAAACACATATCACGTGGTGAATAAAAATATAGCTCCAAGTATAGTTACCGATGGATGAAGACGAAAGAGGGGATGCCTTCCCGGGGCATCCCCAAGCTTAGGCTTTTGATTATCTTGAATTTCACTTGGGGTGCCATGGGCATCCCCAAGCTTAGGCCTTTGCTACTCTTTGTTCCATAGTCCATCAAAGCAATACTCAAAACTTGAAAACTTCACAACACAAAACTTAGACAAAAATTCTCGTGAGCTCCGTTAGTATAAGAAAGCAAACCACTACTCAAAGGTACTGCAATGAATTCATTCTTTGTTTATATTGGTGTTAAACCTACTGTATTCCAACTTCTCTATGGTTCATACCTCCAAATAGTACTCATAGATGCATTAAAATAAGCAAGCAACACACGAAAAACAGAATCTGTCAAAAACAGAACATTCTGTAGTAATATGCAGGTTTCGCATACTTCTGTAACTCCAAAAAATTCAAACTAAATTGGTAAACGTGAGGAATTTGTCTATTAATCATCTGCAAAACGAATCAACTAAATAGCACGCTCCAGTAAAATCTGACGACCAATCTAGTGAGCGCCAACGATTCTGTTTTTCACAGCAAGATCACATAAACTTCACACAAGTCTTCCCAAAGCTTCTACTTGGCACAAACACTAAACAAAACATGAAACCACATCTAAAAATAGGCTAGATTCAATATTTATTCCCCAACAGAAACAAAAACAAAAACAAAAACAAAAAATATAAAATTGGGCTGCCTCCCAACAAGCGCTATCGTTTTACGCCCCTAGCTAGGCGCGATACAAGATAAATCTAGGTAAGGCCATCTTTGGAAGGCAATCCATAAGTGGCTCTCATGATAGATTCATATGGTAAATTGATTTTCTTTCTAGGAAAGTGTTCCATGCCTTTCCTTAACGAAAATTGGAATCCAATATTTCCTTCGTTCATATCAATAATTGCACCAATCGTTCTAAGGAAAGGTCTACTAAGAATAATAGGACATGAAGGATTGCAATCTATATAAAGAACAATGAAATCTACGGGCACATAATTCCTATTGGCAACAATAAGAACATAATTAATCCTTCCCATAGGTTTCTTAATAGTGGAATCCGCAAGATGCAAATTTGAAGAATAATCATCAAGTTCATGCAACCCTAGCAAATCACACAAAGTTTTTGGGATAGTGGAGACACTTGCACCCAAATCACACAAAGCATAGCATTCATGATCTTTTATTTTTATTTTGATAGTAGGTTCCCACTCATCATAAAGCTTTCTAGGGATAGAAACTCCTAACTCAAGTTTTTCTTCGTAAGATTGCATCAAAGCATCAACTATGTGTTTGGTGAAAGCTTTATTTTGACTATAAGCATGCGGAGAATTTAGTACGGATTGCAACAAGGAAATACAATCAATCAAAGAGAAATTATCATAATTGAATCCCTTGAAATCCAAAGTAGTGGGTTCATCACTATGCAAAGTTTTAATCTCTTCACTCCCACTTTTAGCAATTTTAGCATCAAGATCTAAAAACTCTGAATCATTGGGACACCTTAAAGCAGAATCATCTCCAATCCTATCTTCATCAAAATTTATACTAGAAAACAAAGATCTAATAGGAGACACATCAATAACTTTCAGATCTTTATCTTTATTTTCATGCTCTTCCGGTTTGGCAGCCATCTTATTGGTCAAGGTGGACTGTTTATCCGAAATTTGGGCAATTAAGTTCTCAAGGTGAGCAAACTGAGATTTCAAACAATAAAATTCCTTAGACATATCATCAAGGTCTTTATTCATATACTCCATAAACTTTTTCTGTTCTTTAAGCTCACTTCTGAAAAAGTCATTATGCTCAAATTGTATAGTCATAAAATGTCTAACATTATTTTCAATCTCCTCCAGCCTCTTGAGGTGAGGTTCAACACTAATAGGGAGAGCCATAGTGACAGGCAAGCAATCCAACACACACAAGCAAACAAGAAGCAAGCGAACGATAAACACACGGCGGAAGAAGGGCAAATAAAACGACAAGGGTGAAGTGGGGGGGAGGAAAACGAGAGGCAAAAATGTAATGCGAAGGATAAGGGTTTGTGATAGGTATTTGGTATACGACTTTTGCGTAAGCCTCCCCGGCGACGGCGCTAGAAATTCTTCTTGCTACTTCTCGAGCTTGCATTGTATTCCCTCGAAGAGGAAAGGGAGATGCAACACAGTAGCGTAAGTATTTCCCTCAGTTTTTGAGAACCAAGGTATCAATCCAGTAGGAGACCACGCGCGAGTCCCTCGCACCTGCACAAACAAATAAGAACTTCGCGGCCAACGTGATAAGGGGTTGTCAATCCCTTTACGGTCACTTACGAAAGTGAGATATGATAGAGATGATTGTTTATATTTTTGGTATTTTTGTTTATAAGAACAGAAAATAAAAGCGGTAAACGTAAAGTAGATGTAGATTGATATGTTGAGAATAGACTCGGGGGCCATAGTGTTCTCTAGTGGCTTCTCTCATGATAGCGATATTATATGGTGGGTAAACAAATTACTGTCGAGCAATTGATAGAAAAGCGAATAATTATGAGACTATCTAGGCATGATCATTATATATATGCATCACGTCCAAGACAAGTAGACCAAAATGATTCTGCATCTACTACTATTACTCCACACATCGACCGCTATCCAGCATGCATCTAGTGTATTGAGTTCATAAGAACAGAGTAACACCTTAAGCAAGATGACATGTGTCGGGGAAACTGATCACCCACGAACACCTATGGGACCGGAGCCCCTTTTCAGTACGGCAAAGGGGGCGGAGGATGCACAAAGAGCAGATCGAGGTGAACACGCGAGCAGTTTACCCAGGTTCAGGCCGCACGGATGCATAAAACCCTACTCCTGCCTTGGTTTGTATTGCGTTCTGGGCTCGGGAGCGAGAAGAGTTACAGTGTTGATCGCTAACAGGACCGGGCGTGAGAGTGATCGATGGTCCGAACCCCCTCTACGTTGCGCATGGGCCTCCTTTTATTGGTCAAAGGGGTCACCGACAGGTGGCAACGCAGGTGAGGGTAAAAACATAAAATGGGTGGTAGTTGGAACAGTGTTGCATAGTGCTCTATACCTAACTCTGATGGCAGGGGACAAGGGCATTAAATGCCCGTCACCGTCACTCCAAACAGTGCAAAAAGCGTTTGTTAGGGCGCCACCGTCCGCCACGACGGTGGCCTCGTCATCGCAGCTCGCCACCGTGTACCCCAGGCTGCACAGCCTTCCGCCACGTGCGCCTAGAAGGGCCCCAGGGCGACGCGTGGGTGGATGCGCTGGAGCGCGGGTACCTAGTGGAAGTTTGCCGCGGCAAGCGCCTTGCCACGGCCGCTATCTTGTCGCGCCCGGGAGCTTGTCGCTCTCCGGGCCTTGCCGGGACGCGTGGCGCATCGCGGCAAGTCTCTTGAAATGCCATGTTTGGCCTTCCCGACAAGCCCCTCTTGCCAGGGTCTTGTACCAAAGAAGTGGTCTTGAGTCTTGAGTGACCTTCCCGGCAATCCTCTTGCCGGGGCCTTGTTTCTTTAACTTGAATACTTTGTTCTTGAATGGCTCCAAAGGAACCATAGTGGGCCTCGGCGGTCGTGCGGCAAGCCCTGCCTCGGGACGCTGCAACTGCCCGTGCACAAGTTCGGGATACTAAGGTACCCCTACTTTAGTACACCGACAACATGATGTAGAGGGATAAACTCAAGCAATATGATATAAACCCCATCTTTTTATCCTTAATCGAAACAATACAATACGTGCCTTACTGCCCCTACTGTCACTGGGAAAGGACACCGCAAGATTGAACCCAAAGCCAAGCACTTCTCCCATTGCAAGAACTATAGATCTAGTAGGCTAAACCAAACCAATAATTCGAAGAGACTTGCAAGGATATTATGAGCACACATAATAAGTTCAGAGAAGAACCAAATATTTCTCATAGATAATCTTGATCATAAACTCACAATTCATCGGATCTCGACAAACACACCGCAAAAAGAGATTACATCGAATAGATCTCCTCGAAGACCAAGGAGAACTTTGTATTGAGATCCAGAGAGAGAGAAGAAGCCATCTAGATACTAGCTATGGACCCGAAGGTCTGTGGTAAACTACTCACAACTCATGGTGAGGGCGATGATGATGATGATGAAGAACTCCGTGATGGATCCCCCTCCGGTGGAGCTCCGAAACAGGCTCCAAGATGGGATCTCACGGGAACAGAAGGTTACGGCGGTGGAATTAGGGTTTTCTCTCTGTTGCTGATGGTTTCGGGGTACGTAGACTTATATAAGAGGAAGGAGGACACCGGGGGAGTCACGGGGGCCCCACGAGGCAAGGGGCGCGCCCTGGGAAGGGGGGCGAGCCTCCCACCCTCGTGGGCCCCTCGTGGCTCTTCTAACGTGGTCCTCAAGTTCTTCGTGCGTGATTTTCTCCAAAAATATCTCTTGCGATGGTTTCATTCCATTTGGACTCCGTTTGATATTCTTTTTCTGCAAAACCCTGAAACAGGCAAAAAACAGCAATCTGGACTGGGTCTTTGGGTTAGTAGGTTAGTCCCAAAAATGATATGAAAGTGTAAGATAAAGCCCACTAAACATCCAAGACTTCATAAATAATAGCATGGAACAATAAAAAATTATAGATACGTTGGAGACGTATCATGTATTTGCCTGTTTTGTGTTGTGTTTTAAGTCATCAATCCTTGCTGGACACACCTATTTTAGAGAGCCAAAATTATGCCATGACTTGCTAGAATTTCTCTCTATGCTTCACTTAAATTTTTATGAGCTAGGACTTGCTGTAGTGCTTCACTTATATCTTTTTGAGCATGGTGTGCTTAGTATTTTTGAAGAAATATTCTCTTGTTTCACTTAGAGTTATTTGAGAGTTAGTAAAATTTTAAAGAAATTCTCTCTTGCTTCACTTATATTATTTTGAGAGAAAGAAAAAAAAATTATGCTCATGATCTTCACTTATATTTGTTTGAGCTTATGAAAAGCAACACATGAAAATTAGTCCCAAAGTAATAGATATCCAAGATGGACAAAGCAAAAAAATGTCATGAAGATCATTGGACAAAATAAACTTGATTCCTTGTAATAGTTTTGAGACATGATGATATGATATGTGAGTCATGTTGATGAGTAATTGTGCTTTATTAAGAATACTAGTGTTAAAGTTTGTGATTCCCTATGCAAGCACGAAAGTCAATAATTATGCAATGAAATTATATCCTACTTGTGGTGCATTATTCAGTGTTATTTATGCTCAATGTTCGCTTATGAGATTATTTGTTTCATGGTTGGTCGCTTCCCAGTCTTTTGCTAGCCTTCATTTTGCACTAAGTATGATCTCTACTTGTGCATCCAAAATCCTTTATCCCGGTTTTGCGACATGTGTCCACCATACCTACCTATATGCGGTATTTCCTTGCCGTTCTAAGCAAATTTGTATGTGCCATCTCTAATTTTCAAAATAAATTTCCCTTTTGTGTGCCCGTACCGCTCGCGAGGCGGTGAGGGGTGGCCAATATTGTCCATGCTAGATGTGTTATTATCACGATGAGTGCTTATTCCATTGTCATTGCACGAGAGTACGGCAAAGGTACTAGGGATGCCCAGTCACGAAATGTAAAAAATACTTTATGTTGTCAAATAATAAATTCCTTGGAAACTGTTGGTATGGAAGCCAACCGTGGATTCGGCTAGCCATGGCTTGTGAAAGTTTGGTGGAAAAGGAATAAACTTTATTCTCTGTTTCGGAACCGCCTATGATATATCTAGCATGGAAAGTGTTTGGAACCTCAAGTTGTTCTAGTTGGTGGGAAAAGTATACCTGCCAAAAACATTTATATCTCAATTTAAGCTTTGAGCTCTGGCACCTCTACAAATCCCTACTTCCCTTTGCGAAGGTCCTTTCTTTTACTTATGCAATTTTTATTTTGGAATTTGAGTCTCCATCTTCTCTTACAAGCACCAACTAGGAAACACTATGATCGTACTTGAGCATTGGATGTAACTAATATATGGATGTGTTTCATGAACGGATCAATGGTTGAGCATAATGGGCTAGGGATAACTTATTTTAGCATCGATATTTTGAAAGACATGGTCGCTTGTTGATATGCTTGAGTATCTAAATTATTATGCCAGAACTAGACTATTGCGTTGAACCATATAAAGGTCCAAATGTCCATGCTATAAAGAAAATAATATGATATGACTTGATAAATAGCACTCCACATCAAAAATTCTGTTTTTATCACTTACCTACTCGAGGACAAGCATGAGTTAAGCTTGGGGATGCTGATATGTCTCCAACATATCTATAATTATTGATTGTTCCATGCTGTTAAATTATCATTCTTGGATGTTTTACAATCAGTTTATATCATTTTTTGGTACTAACCTATTGACATAGTGCCAAGTGCCAGTTGATGCTTTCTGCATGTTTTTTACATCACAGGAAATCAATATCAAACGGAGCCCAGACATCGCAAAACTTTTTGGAGATTTTTTGGGCTAGAAGGAACACTATGGGCTCTAGTGGCACCTGGGGGAGTCCCGAGGAGGGGACAACCCACCAGGGCGCGCCAGGAGGCCCAGGCACGCCCTGGTGGGTTGTGCCCACCTTGGGTGCCCCCCAGACCACCTCTTTGCTCTATAAATACCCCAATATTCCAGAAACCCTAGGGGAGTCAACGAACTATTCATACAGCCGCCACAGAGTCCAAAAACACCAGATCCAGTCTAGACACCATCACGGAGGGGTTCACCACTTCCATTGGTGCCTCTCCAATGATGCGTGAGTAGTTCTTTGTAGACCTATGGGTCCGTAGTTAGTAGCTAGATGGCTTCCTCTCTCTCTTTTGATTATCAATACAATGGTCTCTTGGAGATCCATATGATGTAACTCTTTTTGCGGTGTGTTTGTTGGGATCTGATGAGCTTTGAGTTTATGATCAGATCTATCTTCTTATATCCATGAAAGTTATTTGAGTTTCTTTGATATCTTATATGCATGATTGCTTATAGTCTCGTATTTCTTCTCCGATATTGGGTTTTGTTTGGCCAACTTGATCTCTTTATCTTGCAATGGGAAGAGGTGCCCGGTAGTGGGTTCGATCTTACAGTGCTTGATCCCAGTGACAGAAGGGGAACCGACACATATGTATCATTGCCACTGAGGATAAAACGACAAGATCCATATCTAACGACATATATAACCGGATCTTGTCTATATCATGTCATCGTTCTTAATGCATTAAATGTTTTTCCATGAACTTAATACACTAGATGCATGCTGGATAGCGGTCGATGTGTGGAGTAATAGTAGTAGATGCAAGCAGGAGTCGGTCTACTAATCTTGGACGTGATACTTATGTAATGATCATTGCCTAGATATCATCATGATTATTTCAAGTTCTATCGATTGCCCAATAGTAATTTGTTCACCCACCATTTGCTATTTTTCTCGAGAGAAGCCACTAGTGAAACCTACGGCCCCCGGGGTCTTCTTTCTCATATATTTGCCTTTGTGCTCTATTTGCCTTTGCTTTTATTTTCAGATCTACTAAACCAAAAACCCAAAAATACCTTGCTGCAATTTATCTTATTTTCAGATCTACTATACCCGAAAGGGATTGACAACCCCTTTAACGCGTCGGGTTGCGAGATGTTGTTATTTGTGTGCAGGTGCTATTTACGTTGTGTTGCTTGGTTCTCCTATTGGTTCGATAACCTTGGTTTCACATCTGAGGGAAATACCTACCGCCGCTGTGCTGCATCATCCCTTCCTCTTTGGAGAAAAACCGATGTAGCTCTATTCGACATCAAATATTCAACTTGAATGGATATTACTTCAATGAGCTATATGTTGTTATGAATTACCAGAACCACACGAGCATTAGTTGCACTTTCAATCTCCCCCTTTTTGGTAATTGATGACAACATATAGATCAAAGCTTCGACAAATGATAATATGAATGAAATACATCGTCGCTTTGGGAAGTATGTGATAAGAAAGAGCTCCCCCTAAATTTGTGCATTATTTAAAATTTGTGTTTGAATGCAAATGCACAATCAATTAGGATCATGGGTCACTCTTCCATGTCACATACATCTTCGTGGAGCGCACAAAATGATAAGAATTAAATAACATGCACTCATCACCAAACATACAAGTGAATGAGCACATAAACACTCATAGGGATAATAATGCAAGCACGCATTAAGCATGGTATGATCAAACACATGATCACACAAAGTATCTCACGAGCACAACACAAATGTAGCATACGGTATCAAGAACCAAACCAAAACAAAGTAGCAAGTAACAAGGCAAATAAGACCAACAAAAACAAACACTACTAGAAAAAAGGCTATTAGTGGCGCACCCAATATTGCCATTAGTGGCGCACCATGGGTGGGCCACTAATACCACGCCACTAATAAGGAATACTAATGGCGCACCTCTGATGCGCCACTGTTAATCCAAATAACAGTGGCGCACCACTGGTGCGCCATTGGTATGCCACCTAGTGCGCCACTGGTATTGCAGCAGGGGTCCCTACTGATGCGCCACTGATATTCATATGGGTGCGCCACTGTTATTTAACTGGGTGCGCCACTAATGTGCAAGATGGTGCGCCACTGGTATTGCAGCAGGGGTCCCTACTGATGCGCCACTGATATCCATATGGGTGCGCGACTGCTATTTAACTGGGTGCGCCACTAATGTGCAATATGGTGCGCCACTACTATTAATTCTAGGAATTTTTTTTTGCATTTCTGGTATTTGCACAGGTTACAAAATACAATACATCACAGAATATAAACAGCACATAATACAATTCATCACATTAGTCTCCGAATTCGAAATAGCGAACAAAGTTCAAATATTAGACAAGTTTAGGTCTCGAGACCGAGTAGCGAGTTTGTCGTCACATTACAAAGTTGATATCATCTAAACTACCATCACATAAAAGAGAGCTGCGGTCACGATGAGCATCATCGCGATGAAACTAGTCTTCATCCGGTTCCTCCTCCGCTCCCTCCTCTCTCCCTCTAGATAGCGCTCGTATCTAGCTTCCGCCTCCGCCCTAGTGGTGTACCCTTTGTAACTGTTACCGCTGAAACGGTGAACCTGTCTCCGACAGTCCTCCCAGTCGTCATAGACTCCGGGAACCCTACCCTTGTACACGACATACAACGGCATCTCTATGCACTAGACAAACAAAACGTTAGTAGCAATTCACAGATAATATATAAGTATGCAACAAAAGGATCGGAAGAGAAAAGCAACACATTAATAGCACGGTTCATGGTCCTACTAATAAATAGCATCGATTACATATAAGTTGAACGACTGTCCAAACTAAAGAGACATACAAGTTCATTAAATTTTAATTACAACACGAGCTAATCGACATTTCAGAACTACATACCATCAATACTTTCTTCGACTCGACTCAGGGACCGGAGCGTGGATGAAGCCGCCGTCATCCGTCGGCGTCATGAATGTGCGGTCGTTGTCAGCCTGCATTTGTAGCGTTGTTTCTATTTCACTGTTGGACGGTTGATATTTGAGGTGGAACTGCCCCGAGGTACGAAGGATATCTTGACAGATGATTTCCGCAAACTCCGACTGGATGCGAAAGAATTCTTGTCTGATGTCCATGTCCTGGATTGCCGACAAGCGTGCGGCCCAATCTTGGAGACCCTTTGGTAGCATAAGGTGATTATGGTCCCGTACGATCGCCCGCATGTGATGGAGGGCGTAGTAGGCATCCTTTTGACTGCTAGGCGGCTGCTTGACGCAGGGGAACGTCGTTACGTGGGTGAACACGTGCTTGCCGTACCTACACATTTCCTTCCTGAAGGTGCCTCCAGATTTGGCGTAGCCGGGGAGAGCATCATCAAGAACTTTCTTGATATTTGTGTAGTCTTTCTTCGACTGACGGTCCGAGTCGAAATACGTGGCCGTGGAATATTTCGGGCTTAAGAGGATGAGTGTGCAACGTGTGTCACTGCACAAAACACGGAATGTTAGAAAAAAAAAGAACGATCGAAATCTAAGAAATCATATGTTACGGGGCGGTGAGGGGATGACTTACTCGGGAAAGTAAGGCACGAGGAAGGTATCCTTATCTTTGTTCGCCATAATGACGCCTTCGAGGTATGAACTCGCGACTTGCCGGTCCCCAGCGCTGTCCAAGTGCTTGGCACGCATGTAGAAAGGGTCGACTATCACGATGTCCGGGGTCTTGTCTCTAATGATCTGCATCTCCATATTGAGCGAAAATAGCCGAATGAAGGTGTAGTGCAGCGGATGAAGGTTAAACATAGCGAAGATGTCATCAAACCGCAGGACGATCATACTCCCGATGGTGCCATCGACAAAGCCCTTGCCCTCTGGCACCTTGGCCACGAAAACCGGGTATAAGTCATCTTTCTCGGAGAGACGCCGCTTCTCCATAGAAAGAACACTGTCATGCAGACTCCGCATAGCACCGGTTGCAGCCTTGAGCAGATTAGCCGGTAGCATCGTCCTACCCGCCACATGCACCGCCCTCATGATATCCTTAGGTATTGGTGGCCCGTCCTGAGCACGGATCGTACTCGGTGCCGGCTGGCTCGCACCCTTGTTAGTTTTTCTTTTCCGTCCCTTCTTTGGCTTCTGCTGATGTAATGGGATCGAGGTCTGCTCAGAGACCACCTTCTTGAGTGTGGTGGGGCTGATAATATTTCCCACCTCGGCTGTTTGAGTCTCGGTGAAGGCGGCAGCTGGAGGCGTCTCCTGAGAACCGAACAGACGACGCCTGTTGCAATTGGGTTTCTCCGTGGTACCAGCTAGATCGCGATCGACTTTTGCAGGGTTGGGTTCTTGAGAAGGAGGCGCCAAGAATTCGTCACCGTACCCACCATGTTCGTTGAAGTAGTCATCGACGTTGACAAATGTACCGTCGTCGACGTCCGGATCCTGTGCCATATGCATGCCCGGATCAGCTGACGGCGGTAGCGTTGCGGCGGTCTTGCCATGGCTTGGCGCCGGCAGGACTGGCGGTGTTGTCTGTGGGGTGGTGACCCCCGCCCCCAAACGAATCTGGCTCTTCGGCCAAAGCAATGGCCAGTTGAAGCAGGCGCCGAGGGTCATCACATCCTCTTCGTCGGCCCCATGGGGTCGATACGGAGGTAACAAGTCGTCGCAGCCCCGCAGCACCCGAACCAGTTGAACCCTATACACGGTGGGTGGCATCGGATTATGGTGGAACACGCGGTTGCCCGGTTCAACGATTTTTGCCTTGGCGACATCGATCAACTTGCCGTCCACGAAGTGCAGGAGAGTGCATGGAACTTCGTTGGCGGAGCCCTGCGAAAACATGTAGGGCGTCAGGGATGCCCAGTCAAAGGCAAGGAGATGAAGTCATCGGCCGAGGCTTAGTTACCGTGATGGCGTCGAGCTCGGCTAATGTCGAGGCACCGCCAACGGCGGGCGTGCAAGTGACGGAGGGGCCGCTTGCTGCCGAGGTGCCGGCCGGCGTATTCTTCCCACACCCGGGTGCATCAAGCTCCAATGCCGGCGCCGGCACCGGAGACACCAATGACGCCTCCGCCGAAGACACCACTGCCGGCGCGTTGTGCGAGTTGCTGCCCGTGAAGCTGGGAATCGGTGGCGGCCCCTGTTGGCCGCCCACAAACCACCCCCGCAGCCCCTCAACCAAGGTAGGCATAATGGCGGTGATCGTCGCTCCCAGTTGGTCTCGCACTTGGTCTCGCACTTGCTCTTCGACTATCTGAGGAATCTGCGCCACTTTTGCCTTGAGTTCTTTAACCTCCTGGCTTTCCAAGCTGGTCTTTCTCTCCTTTCGCCCAGTCTTATAGTATTCCGACCATTTCGTGGACAAGCCTTCGCCGGCCACACGACCAGCTGACGTCGGCTTAGTTAACTTATCCTTCTGTTTCATTACATTCAACGCCCTATTTAAAGTGGTGTCCCAAGGGGCAGACGGGGAGCTCTGAGACCCCGCGCTACTGCTTTCAGTTTCCTGCGGAAGGAACGTGAACCATTTAGAAATTTGGCTTCATTAATTAGAATGCAACCATATGGAGCTAATTACGCGGGGGTGTATTCCTTACCAGAACAAGCTCAAGCGCCTTCACCTTCGGATCCGTGGTAAGCTCCTTTGTTACCGGGTCCTCCTTGTATCGGGCTCTGATATAGTTCCTGGTCTGCTTTTCATGGCGGTATTTATCGAAGAGGGGCGGTAGGCCTTGCTCGACACGCTCCGCGTCCTCCTTGTCCCATTTAGGTTCCGCCACTCTGTAACCGCCGGGACCGAGTTTGTGGACCCCTAAGTTCAATTCCCGCATTTCTTTCCCCCACTGACTTGATTCCACGGATGCGTTGCTCTCGCACTTGGTCTTGAACTCCAGGTAGTCAGCTTTGCTGATCGAAGGATTTTTCTCCTTGATCTTCTCATAACTATCACCTCTTTCAATCATTTTCTTCATCCGGGCTCTCCAAGAAGCCAGGGCCGTGCTCATCTTCGTGAGGGCGGCACTGTTCACTTTATTCCCTGAGAGGCGTGTGTTTGCGAAGTCACCGGGGAACTTGTATCGTTCGTGCAGCTTCGTGAAGAGGAGGATCCGCAAATTCCCTCGTTCACGATGCCTTAGGTTCTCGGTGTTGATCGTGACGGTGCTCCGGACAATGCACCCGAGTTGTCCCGCGTACCCACTGACTAATTCTTTGGGCGCCGTTGGATGCCCACTGGAGGACACTTCAGTAAATTCCTCCTTGACGGTGCCGAGCACGTTCGGGCGCCGGTCCTTCCATTGCCTCTTCGGTTGGCTGCCATCTGTGCGTTCGCTGCCATCATCAGTGGTGGCATCCTCGGCGGCACCATCAGTGGTGTCATCCCCGACGCCACTAGGGGTTGTGTAGTCGGGATCGGTGTCTTCCGCGGCGTCCTCATAGCGGTGAGGGTATTCCTCCATCTCCTGGGACAGCTCCCAGAATGGCTTGCCGCCCGAACCGCCGGCCTCATCGTTGTCGGCCATGTTCGCTCTAAATAGGAAAAAAGTTTGGTCAAAAAGTTGGTTATTGTCAAGGAACAAGATCTCATCATTTAGGGTTTGTGAGGAATTATCATGGTCTCATCACTTAGGGTTTGTCGACACCGAGGCATCCTAAAAGCTACGGTTTTATCATTTAGAGTGCCGTTGATAGAAGCTATTCAGAACTAGTCCTACTTAATTCTTGATCCTACTTAATTAAGTACTAAGATACCCCGGCCCATGCATTAGTCGCAAGTACCCCATATGTCCTATTTTTAGCAAAGTCATGCTAAAATTCACGGAAAATTTCAGCATGACCTTTGCTGAAAATAGGACATATGGAGTACCCGAACTTGCCGGAACGGAAGTTAATCGACATTCCGGCAAACTCAAGGGCCTCTCGGGGTACCTGCAAAATCATCACGACACGATGGTCGGAGACAAAACCCAGCAAACTAGCACCACAATGTGCCTCTACTTTCATATGGATGAAAAGGCCACAAACCATATGGTCCTCTGCTTTCATATGGACAAAGAAGGCCTACATATAGGCACAACAGAGCAGCAAGCCCATCACTCTTTTGGTGAACAGAAACTATGTTTGAATCTGTATAATAACTGAGCAGCAAGTCTATTGTCCAATACTGAAGCGGAATTCAGTTTGCCCTAGGACTTGGTGCTATTCTGAACAAGTGTACTTTCAGAACCATGATAATAATTTAAGTAAAGTAGTATAAGAACCTGTATAGGAACATGGCAGTAGCCATATAACTAGTGCTTATATACCTACAAGAGTGTAACAGGACCAACAGCATAACTGCATTTAAAGAAAATACAACAGTAGTATAAACCTACCAGTAGAAGTGTAGAACTAGACATAACAGGAAACCCAATTATACAGTGTAGAACTAGTATGCACACGTGCTTTTTGTACAGAATTGGAAAATCACATTCAGTCTTGTTTTCTTCAGTTATCTTTTTTGAGTTATTTTACATGTCCTAGGTAAAATCTGCCACTAGTAACTAGTTGTTTCTCTAAGCATGTCTCAATCGTTTTCTGAATCTCCGTTTTTATGACACCTAAAGAATTATTCAGTAAAATGGATCTCATTTAATGTTCATTCGTTTTTGTTATCAAGTGAAATGGAGTTTTTTTTAGATTTTTAGTAGGACAGCTACCCTTTTTTAGCTTTTTAAATCCTCGGGTTTGATTTCTTCAGAACCATGGTGTGGCTAGTACAATGTAGTTAAAACTAGTTTTCTCCCTTAACACGTGCCTCTTTTTCAAAGGAATGGGAAGTCACATACTGTCAAGTGTTCCTTCTTTCAGTGAAGTTTTTTGACTTATCTACTCCATCCTAGGGAAAATCTGCCACTAGTACTAGTAGTCTACACACATGCTAATTGGAAATTCAGATTATAGTCTTGTTTTTATTGAGTCACAGTGGAATTGGAAAATCTGCCACTAGTACTAGACATAACAGTAGTATAAGAGAGAAGTTTAGAGTTCTATCATGCCTATCAGGTGTAGAAAATAAACCAGTTGCAAGTTCAATACAGAGTATCTCAGGTTCGCAAAGTGCTGGAAACAACAGTAAGAGTGGGAGCGAAACCAAACCTCCTTCTCCTGGAGCTGGAGCTTGTTTGTTGGGCCCGAAGATTTACTTCAACAGGCAGAGCTTGCTCTCGTTGGTGGTGGTGTCGGGCAGCGTCTTGGTCTTCTCCGCGTACTCCTCAAACTCCTCCTGAAGAACCATTAGGTGAGTCTGTAGCAGCCTATTTAATAAAATCAAACTGAGTTCAATTAGTTCCGACAAAGAGAACACTGAAGTTTATAATCTGTAAATAAGACACGCTTAACAAATACATCCAGCTGAATTAATTGATTAATACATGATATGGTTATAGTCAAACCATTAGGATTTAGGAGTAGTAGTAGTGGTAATTAAATAGTTAGGGATCATTGGATCCAGGGCAATTAGGAGTAGAACCTGTAGTGTTGCATAACCAGTAATAGAAGTGAACCAACACTGCATAACTGAATTTAGCCAACACTTGACAGTTCACTGTCAGAACTGAAATCACATTCAGTTCAATTAACTACACATGTTTTTCTCTCACAAGTAAGCAGCAATTGATAATTAGGTAAAAAACAACTGGTAGATATTCAACCCAAGCCATTAGAACACTAGAATACTAGAACAACTGACAGTAACCACTTAACACTTTATGTCTGACGAAACTGAACTTTAGGTTCAGACAAATTTTGAGACAGAGATGATTAGCTTGAACAAGTAATTAAATTGAACCCTAGAATGAAGTAGAAGCTAGATTAACACCCTAGGAACCCTAAGCTAGTACCCAATTGAACCAGAGCATCATCAACAGGTATGAACCCTAGAACAGGAACCCTCAAATTCGACAGAGAGCTGGCAGCAGAGAGAAGTTAGATTAGAGAAAGAGAGAGGGAGAGGGAGAGGTCGTCAGAGGAGGGCGTTGGAGGAGGTCGTCGGAGGAGGGCGTCGGAGGAGGTCGTCGGAGGAGGGCGTCG
>LR738715.1:55207949-55286101 GCA_902687465.1 Secale cereale
GCACGCTTCGAAGGTATAACCCCGAGACGTGACCCGTGAGATGCATGCTTGCTTGTGTTGTATGAAATGCTCCTCGTGTGTTTCCCGTGTCCGTTTCGTCCCTTTTGTTGTTCCTCGGTTGCCTCGTCACCGACTCGTGGGAACCCGGCAACGGGATCACCCCATCATCTCGTTTGACTCGCTCATGCCATCTTACCTTTTGCATCGGACTCTCAACGAGTTACCGGAACCGAGTTGTTGCCTTTGCATCATTTCGGATCGTTGCCGTGGCACCCTTTCTTTCCACCACGGTGACAAATGCTTCATATCTCCTTTAAGTCAACCTTTTAATAAAACTTGCATAAACTTGATCATGTCATCCGCATCATGTTAACAACATTATATATGTGTGAATTGTTGTTTGCTTATAATTATTTAAACATGCTTATGGGGATTTTCCGGATATGTTGTTGTTTCTTCCGGCCTCATTTAAAATGTCTTATTAGTGTAGTTTCTTTATGTTTCACCTCTTGCCATGCTAAAAACATTTAACCTTGTCTGGTAAATAACAAGAGTCAATTAAATAATTAAATGTGGTGTTTCGTCAATATGCAACTCGTTGCATATTGAGCTCCACTTAACTTGTAGTGTTGTTTGTGCACTTTGCCATGCCTTGCATATTTAAACCGGACATGCATCATACTTGGATGTGCATCGTATGCCATGTTTATGATTGTGTGTTTACCGTGTTGTTTTCTTCTTTCCGGTTGCTTCTCTTGTTAGCTTCGGTTTCGTTCCGGAGTTGTGAGGATCCGCTCGTCTGTTGCTCCGTCTTCTTCATGGATCCGTTCTTCTCCCTTGTGGAATCCCAGGCAAGATGATCATACCCTTGGATACCTTTACTACCATTGCCATGCTTAGTTGTCTCGATGCTGTCGTTACATGTCGCGATACCCATCTTTTATGTCAGCCTCTCCTTGTTGCCATGAAACCTCTAACTTTGAAACCTTCCTAGCAAAACCACTGTTTGGCTATGTTACCCGCTTGCTCAGCCTCGCTTGCTCAGTCTCCCTTATAGCGTTGTTAGTTGCAGGTGAAGATGAAGTCTGTTCCAGGAGGGAACTTGTTGTGGGTTATATCACAATATCTATAATTTATTAACACACCTTATATACTGGGCATGGGTGGAAGGCTTGGCCTTTTGCTCGGTGTTTTGTTCCACTCATGCCACCTTAGGCGCCGATAAACCGGCATTATGTTCCTTGATTTTGCGTTCCTAACACGATGGGTGTAATGGGGACCCCTTGACAGTTCGACTTTGAATAAAACTCCTCCAGCAAGGCCCAACATTGGTTTTATTTGCTCATAATAACAACTTATTTAATTAATTAAATTTGCATAGGGAGTTAGCGCTACCCGAGGATTCTTAATTCTACATAGCAGGGGGGGCCAGTGCTGATGGTGTTGGTCCCAAACTAGAGCCACTTGCGGATACCACCCAGTTCGCTGGGATCTTCGGTATCTGTACGTACTGCTCATCCGGACGTGGCCTGAGACGAGATACGCGCGGCTACTATCAGGGTGTCGGCACGCCGGGAGGTCTTGCTGGACTTGTTTTACCATTGTCGAAATGACTTGTGCTACAGGGATTCCGAGCCTGATCGGATTTTCCCTAAGATAAGGAGTGATGATATTATATTTATCACTTCAGCTAATCGTGAGAGCTTGTGATGGGCTAAGTTGGAACACCCCTGCAGGGTTATGAACTTTCGAAAGCCGTGCCCGCGGTTATGTGGCAGATTGGAATTTGTTAATGTCCGGTTGTAAAAAACTTGACAGATGATCCGAAGTAAAACACACAACTGTGTGAGTAACCGAGACTGTCTCTTTTCACTTTGAGAAGAGAACACGGTGGGGTTATGTTTGAATGTATGTAGTTAGGGTCTTTAGCGATCACCTCTTTTGCGACCGTTTGCGTAGCTTCTCATCTTTTTCTGGTACTCGTAAGTTAGCCACCATATATTGCTTAGCCGCTGCTGCAGCCTCACCACTTTACCTCTTCCTACCCACAAAGCTTTGCTAGTCTTGTTACCCATGGTTATGGGATTGCTGAGTCCTCGTGGCTCACAGTTACTACAACACCAGATGCAGGTTCAGCCGAGTATGAAGCAGGAGCTGGATCAGAACTCCACCAGGAGCTCGATGAAGAGTGTGGCCGTTTGCTTGTGACGTTTCGATGTTCAGTAGTGGTTTCTACTAGGATTCGTTCCTGACCTGTGGCTTTTGTTGTTTTGGTATCTTTCTTTTGGATCTTACCCGTAGTCGGGCTGTGATGTTCTGAATGATGATTGCTTATGTAATGTATTGTGTGAAGTGGCGAGTGTAAGCCAACTATCTCCTTTTGCATTTTAATCCCTCTTTTACATGAGTTGTGCAAAGATACCAAACTTGAGATCATTCTAGGATGGGCTTATACCTTTAAGTCGTGCCTCGACACGTAGGAGGTATAGTCCCATCCTGGGCATTACAAGTTGGTATCAGAGCCTTCTCCGACCTAGAAGCCCCCACTGATTGATCGAATCGTTGACGGTTGAGTCTAGGCACACACTGAAAACTTTTTGAGTCCTATATTATATCGGAGAGTAGGATTTCTTTGCTTCTCATCCCTTTTCTCTCTGGTGAGGACTCCTGACGATTACTCATTTCTCTTCTACTTTCAAAAATTGCACCAAATTTTTTTTAGGATCCCGCGAGTATTCTGGGATTGTTTCGATGTTCTTGTGACAAGGATATTGTTCTCGATGCCTCCTGTTACCGAGGAGTTGAGCTTCGGGGTATCATTGTAACAAGCATATCGCGGCAGTACTAAATACTTAAGACGGCCGACATCGAAAATCTCTCCTATACGGCCAGTGGCAAGATAACCCCGACATCACCCAGTACTGGGGAGGTAGTTCGAGAGTATTGCCATAGCTTGTTATAGTGGATGCTTTTCGAAGGTCCGAGGTAAACAGTTTCCGAGAAAGACTGGTTATGTGTCGAAGGATGGATACACCTGGATGTAGGTTTAGAGTTGATTGCGCGGTGCTTCCCGTGTATCCCCAACACCTGATTGCATAACTGGAAACTTTCGGAAATCTATAGGTGGGTTCATCTAGTAGTTCTAGGCATTCTTCCAACGGATGCTCGATATGAAGTTTGGGGTTCTACATTGAGTGAAGTGGTTTTATGGACTTGTTCTGATCGGGAGTTGCATCTTAAAGGGTCCTTGGCTATGCTGATCCGGGGATGACAAAACCCTTTTGTAACACGTTCCATGAGCTTTCAGCATGAAGATGTCGAACGAAGCTTCTATCTTGTATTTGTTCTATCTGATCTTTGTTCCTTTTATTTTCTTTTGTTCTCCCTAGTGGCTTCTCGTCGAGTTGATGTAACTATGGAATTCATTCGTTCGATCCTCTGTTCGGATGATATTGTGAAGATCATGCTGTATATCTATCCTTTGTTTTGTTTTGATTCTGGTATTCGAGTTGCTTCGATGTCAAATGATGATTCCATACCTCCTTATCGGTGTTCTCATATTTCTATGGGAGTCCTAATTCTTCTTGACCATCAAGATCTTCATGTTAATTCTTTTCAACCGGTGTCCATTTTGCTCATCCCAATTTGTCTTTGTTTTCCCCACCCTCCCACCCTTTTCTGCATTGAGCCAGAAATCTCAGATGAAGTATCCATTTTATTCATGTGATGTTTCTTCTTTCTTTTCCTTCAATGTTCTTATCCGGTGATTTATCGTGAAGATGCTCAAGAGCTTCAAGTTCATCATTCTTTTGTTTTCATATTCTTCCGGTGGATGTAATTCAAGATTTTGGTGTTGATCTTATCCTTTTCCTCTTTCCACAATGCTTTCTTATTCCGGTGCACCAATTAATCATTCTCCTCTTGTTATTCATATCCGGAGTGCTGAAGATTCATAATTCCATTCTTAATCCATTCAAGCTATTTTGAGGATTATCATCTTATTCAAGCCTTTTAATTCAACCGGTGCAATATCTCGTAAGCAATCTTTTTCAACGGTGATTTCTTTTGAGTGGGCCCTAACCCACAGGTCTTTTCCCAGGATCTTACCTGACTCTTCTTTTCCGGAGTTATACTCAATTCTTTTCCATTTGTGACGTAAGGATGATCCCCATCAGTCACATACCTTCTCCAAGTCCGCTTTCAAATTCTTTTCATCATTGGTTCAACCTTTTTAATTCTTCATTCCGGAGTGCTCAACAATTCTTCATAGCATTTCTCGTCTTCATTCTCAACATTTGAAGATCGGAGAAGTGTTTCTCTTAATTCTTGGCCCTTCTCTTGAAGATTCATGGTTCTAGCTTCTTGCCATCCTCATTATTGTTTCGTTTGTGTGAGGAATTCTTTTATACCCATCCAAAGCATTTCTTGAATTCTTTTCTTTGTGATCCTCCGAAGGCCATCATTTCAGAAGATTCTTCGTTCTCAGTTTTCAACTTCGTCCTCCAAATATTCTTCATTGAGGTCTCTTCGTTCGTCTCCTTATTCTTACGGTGGTTCTTTCAAGTTTACTCTTCCCTGTTATCGTTTTAATTCACTTGTTCTTTCATAATGCTACCGGTGCTTTGTTGAAGATTTATCCAAGCTTGTGCTAGTTCTCTCTTAATTCTTTTCAACGAGAATAAGTAGTATGCCAAATCCTTTGGTTGTCATCAATTAAATTGGTGAAGGAGATGCATAACATAATTCTTATTCTTATTCCTTCAAGGTGATTTAATTCTTTTGTCTGGAGCTTGTTCATCATATCATATTCTCGGTCTTAAGTTCTTCATCTTGTTTTCCGGAGCTCCAAGATATTTCGTTTATCATTTCAAACCTCCATCTAATTCATCGCAGGCCTTGATTCATATTCTTCTCATCTTTCACTTCTCATGCTTTTGTTACCGGAGTCCATCTTGGTGGTTCATCAAGATTTAATTCATCCTCGAAGTCTTCATCAAGATTCTTGTTGTAGCTCAAGCATTCTTCATCATGCTTTTCAATTGCAATTCTTTCTCCCGTATCTTTTCAGATGGTGTTATGTCATTCTTGTCAATTCCTTCATGTTGTATGTTTCACGAGTTGTCAAGAACGAGATATTTAAAACCATCATTTTCCTTGTTCAGGAGATCTTTTCAACCCTTCATTTTATCTGTTGGAGTTATCTTGGGTTGTATTTCACCTAAAAGCTTTCCCTAAGGATTGTTGATATTATGGTGCTTATAAATGACCCAAGTTCTTCATTTATCATTCCGGTGATATAAGTTTTTCATCTCCTTGTTGATCTAAATCCAATCAATTGTTTAAGTTAGTGGCTGGTTGTCACCTCATAATTTTGAGATGTTTTCCATAAGCCCACATCAAGAGTTTATTCGTTTCGTTGTTGAGTTTCCAACAACTCCGTTCAACTCTACTTCGTAAGGACGCTCTTTCAAATTCAATTTTGAGAGAAGTTGTCATCTTCTTCTCCATTCTTTTCTTTCGTTGATTTATATGCTATTCTTTCATTCCGGAGGCTTTGTGATGTTGCTCTCTTCAAACCATCATCTTGTTTTCTTTTCAAGATCATGTTCTTTTCTTTTCTAGTCCATTTAACCGGAGTGTTCTATTCCTTATTCAAGTTCCCTCATCTTATCAAGTGTTAACTCTCTTTTAACCGGAGTGCTGTCTGAATCTTTCTTTCCCCTTGTGCCATTCTTTTAATTGTTTCGGAGGCAATATGTTGTTGTTTTCATCAAGTATATTTCCATCTCCTCAAGTTCTTGTCCAATTCCTTCCATTTTCAGACGGAGTGCTGCCGAAATTCTGTCATTATTATTCCTTGGCTATACCATTGAGGTTTCATATTCTTTTGGTTCATGAGCTCTTGTTTCATGTCTTTCAACCTTCAAGGTTCTCATAATGCTCCTTGTTACTAATTTTACCGGAGTGCTCTTAACTTCGTTCATCTCCGTTGTTTTCTTCTTTCATTTTGTTCAACCTCTCAAGGTTCTTGGTTTCACTCGTCTGTCGAAGAAGCAACTTTGTTTTACCTCTTCCTCTTCCGTTTTACCCGGTGATATCTCTAGGATCTCGGGTCGAGATCCTCTGTTAGTGTGGGAGAGTTGTGACGCCCGAGACCGACGTCCCAGAAGATTCCAGAAGATTCCCGAAGATTCCAGATGTTCCGGGTTGCCCGTGTGTTCTTTTGTGCTTGTGTTATTTATTTTTGCATTGCATCATGTCATCATGCCATCATGTTATTTTATTTTGCATCTCAACCTAAATAATTCGTGTGGACCTTCGGTCCATTTAAATCGAGGGAAGGATGTCTTCTCTTTAAAACATATAAAAGCCTCTCAATATTTTAGGGAGCTATATTAAAAATATTCCAATTGTTTGGGATCACCGTAACACACTTGCATAATTTCCCCATGTTTTTTCACTTCAAGTTTGACTTCTTTATCTTGCCAATATTTCGTCTCCGTTGTTTCGAGGCTCCTCCAAAATTCCGGACATTTTTGGACACTTCAATAATCTCGTCTTAGTTCAATCCTATTTGAATTATATTCAAATATGTTTGAATTATTTTCCGTCCTGGCCTTTTGTATTTTTCTCCGGTCGTGCTCATTTTCACGAGCCCGGGAAAATATTCCCTTGTGCAATTCGGCTCCTAACCCCCCTCTTCTTTCTTTCTTCTCTTTTTGTTTTCTGCTAAAAACTAGATAAACAGGAGGGCAGCCCAGCCCTTTTGTTTTTCTCCTCCTTCTCCTCCCAGCCTCCCTCCTCCCTTCGGCCCAACTCCCTCAGGCCTTGCAGCCCCATCCAGCTCCACCATCCCCCCCAGGCCGCAGCCTCTTGGGCCCCTCCTCAACCCGCCGGCCTTAGGCCCATCTGGCCCGACCAGTTCCCTAACCCTAATCCCACCGAGCGCTCTTCCCTCGTCCCCCTCAGCCGCCGCGAGCCCTCTTCTCTCGCTCGTGCCCGACCCCGCACCCTTCTGCCCCGCTCGATCGAATCCCTTCGATCCCCTTCGCTCGCCCCGCACCTCACCCCTCGACCGCCTCCCTCTGGCTCCCTCTCGTTCCTCGACCTCCCTCGCTCGTCTCTCCCTCGAGCCCCTCTGCCTCGCCACCTCTCCTTCTTCCGGCCGCCGCTGCACGCCCGGAGCCGTCTCCCTCCATCCTTGAAGCCCGCCGCGCCGAGGCCTGCAGCTCTCTGCCTCGCCAAGGTCTCACCCTGCGTCCGGTCCTCCTCGTCCAGGCCGGATCCCTGCGCCAGAGCGCCCGATGGCCTCGTCCTCGCGCTGGAGTTTCCACCGCCGTCGCCGTTCCTTGCGGGAACGCCGACCGCACCGAACGAGGGGCTTCCCCTTGCGCGCCCCAGGTCTGCGACCTCCTCCTCCGCGCCAGGAAGCGCCTCCCTGGCCTCCTTCCTCGCCAGGCGCAGCGGCCCGGCGCCCTGCAGCCCCCAGCGGTTCCGTCTCCAGGTGGGAGCCCGGGCAAACGCACCCTTCGGCCCGGAACGCCCCCAAGCCCGCGGCTCCCTCCGCGTTCGTCTCCCTCCGTCCGCGCCCGAGTTCTTGTTGCTGCCGTCGTGGCCTTGTCTCCCTGCCGCTGTTGTTTTTTTTGTTGTTGTTGTGTTTGTTGCCTGTGCTGTACTGTTTGACAGGAGACCCGTGTACCCCTACGAAACATCTTTGGACCCTTGTACCACTACGAACGCCGGAAGCGCCAAGTACCACTACTTCCACTACCGTCGCGAAACGAGAACCCCAAGTACCACGACGTCCGAGCTCGTCCGACCGTGAACCAAGACGTGAACGTGAACAACTACATGACCCGACAAGTACCACTACATGTACAAGTACCTCGACGACCGAACGGCTACGAGCTCGAGAACGACTACTCGGAGACCCAAGTACCACTACCGTCGCCCGAACGTCTACCGTCGCCCGAACGTCTACCGTCGACATGTACATCTACAAAACGACCTCGTGAACGCCTACCGTCGCCGAAGCCCGTGTACCACTACTTCCTCTCCGCCACGGAACGACTTCTTCCACTACGAGTCGAACCGCCCCGAAACGCACGCTTCGAAGGTATAACCCCGAGACGTGACCCGTGAGATGCATGCTTGCTTGTGTTGTATGAAATGCTCCTCGTGTGTTTCCCGTGTCCGTTTCGTCCCTTTTGTTGTTCCTCGGTTGCCTCGTCACCGACTCGTGGGAACCCGGCAACGGGATCACCCCATCATCTCGTTTGACTCGCTCATGCCATCTTACCTTTTGCATCGGACTCTCAACGAGTTACCGGAACCGAGTTGTTGCCTTTGCATCATTTCGGATCGTTGCCGTGGCACCCTTTCTTTCCACCACGGTGACAAATGCTTCATATCTCCTTTAAGTCAACCTTTTAATAAAACTTGCATAAACTTGATCATGTCATCCGCATCATGTTAACAACATTATATATGTGTGAATTGTTGTTTGCTTATAATTATTTAAACATGCTTATGGGGATTTTCCGGATATGTTGTTGTTTCTTCCGGCCTCATTTAAAATGTCTTATTAGTGTAGTTTCTTTATGTTTCACCTCTTGCCATGCTAAAAACATTTAACCTTGTCTGGTAAATAACAAGAGTCAATTAAATAATTAAATGTGGTGTTTCGTCAATATGCAACTCGTTGCATATTGAGCTCCACTTAACTTGTAGTGTTGTTTGTGCACTTTGCCATGCCTTGCATATTTAAACCGGACATGCATCATACTTGGATGTGCATCGTATGCCATGTTTATGATTGTGTGTTTACCGTGTTGTTTTCTTCTTTCCGGTTGCTTCTCTTGTTAGCTTCGGTTTCGTTCCGGAGTTGTGAGGATCCGCTCGTCTGTTGCTCCGTCTTCTTCATGGATCCGTTCTTCTCCCTTGTGGAATCCCAGGCAAGATGATCATACCCTTGGATACCTTTACTACCATTGCCATGCTTAGTTGTCTCGATGCTGTCGTTACATGTCGCGATACCCATCTTTTATGTCAGCCTCTCCTTGTTGCCATGAAACCTCTAACTTTGAAACCTTCCTATCAAAACCACTGTTTGGCTATGTTACCCGCTTGCTCAGCCTCGCTTGCTCAGTCTCCCTTATAGCGTTGTTAGTTGCAGGTGAAGATGAAGTCTGTTCCAGGAGGGAACTTGTTGTGGGTTATATCACAATATCTATAATTTATTAACACACCTTATATACTGGGCATGGGTGGAAGGCTTGGCCTTTTGCTCGGTGTTTTGTTCCACTCATGCCACCTTAGGCGCCGATAAACCGGCATTATGTTCCTTGATTTTGCGTTCCTAACACGATGGGTGTAATGGGGACCCCTTGACAGTTCGACTTTGAATAAAACTCCTCCAGCAAGGCCCAACATTGGTTTTATTTGCTCATAATAACAACTTATTTAATTAATTAAATTTGCATAGGGAGTTAGCGCTACCCGAGGATTCTTAATTCTACATAGCAGGGGGGGCCAGTGCTGATGGTGTTGGTCCCAAACTAGAGCCACTTGCGGATACCACCCAGTTCGCTGGGATCTTCGGTATCTGTACGTACTGCTCATCCGGACGTGGCCTGAGACGAGATACGCGCGGCTACTATCAGGGTGTCGGCACGCCGGGAGGTCTTGCTGGACTTGTTTTACCATTGTCGAAATGACTTGTGCTACAGGGATTCCGAGCCTGATCGGATTTTCCCTAAGATAAGGAGTGATGATATTATATTTATCACTTCAGCTAATCGTGAGAGCTTGTGATGGGCTAAGTTGGAACACCCCTGCAGGGTTATGAACTTTCGAAAGCCGTGCCCGCGGTTATGTGGCAGATTGGAATTTGTTAATGTCCGGTTGTAAAAAACTTGACAGATGATCCGAAGTAAAACACACAACTGTGTGAGTAACCGAGACTGTCTCTTTTCACTTTGAGAAGAGAACACGGTGGGGTTATGTTTGAACGTATGTAGTTAGGGTCTTTAGCGATCACCTCTTTTGCGACCGTTTGCGTAGCTTCTCATCTTTTTCTGGTACTCGTAAGTTAGCCACCATATATTGCTTAGCCGCTGCTGCAGCCTCACCACTTTACCTCTTCCTACCCACAAAGCTTTGCTAGTCTTGTTACCCATGGTTATGGGATTGCTGAGTCCTCGTGGCTCACAGTTACTACAACACCAGATGCAGGTTCAGCCGAGTATGAAGCAGGAGCTGGATCAGAACTCCACCAGGAGCTCGAAGAAGAGTGTGGCCGTTTGCTTGTGACGTTTCGATGTTCAGTAGTGGTTTCTACTAGGATTCGTTCCTGACCTGTGGCTTTTGTTGTTTTGGTATCTTTCTTTTGGATCTTACCCGTAGTCGGGCTGTGATGTTCTGAATGATGATTGCTTATGTAATGTATTGTGTGAAGTGGCGAGTGTAAGCCAACTATCTCCTTTTGCATTTTAATCCCTCTTTTACATGAGTTGTGCAAAGATACCAAACTTGAGATCATTCTAGGATGGGCTTATACCTTTAAGTCGTGCCTCGACACGTAGGAGGTATAGTCCCATCCTGGGCATTACACATCTTCATCACCTTGCTACCGATAGCCATCCATGAAACCCCGCAAGAGCAAGTGGTCCCGCACCTGCCCGGAATCCGGGTCCGCAATAAGGCTCTTCAGCTTGCATCTTCGACACGGACATCTTATCTCCGTCTCGTTCTTTTGAAGCATCTCGGCCTTCGCGGAGCTCAAAAACCTATTTACGATGCCTTCGGTCATCGTGCGGACCATGGTCTCCTGCGGGGTAGAGCAAAATGATATTTTAGAACAAAAAAAAATTTGGCATGACTTTGCCTAAAAATAGGACCAAAAAGAATGCATATAGTGCCAAATTCTCGCCGAAACGGAAATGAATCAACATTCCGGCAAAATATTGGCAACTATCGCATTTCAAATACCGGTACCTGCAAACACAAACATATGCAACACCACAAACATACGTAGATCTCTAGGCCATAAAAAGTGTGTACGTTGTTGGAGACGGAGAGAAAAGTAGATCTAGAACATAAAGAAAGCTTTCCCCTTACTTACCTATCAAAAAAAGGAAATTTAACCACTTAATTTGGGTGAATCTATGGTGCAAATGAGGTGAGGAGGAGGGAGCAAGACGACCAGATCTGTTTTGGTGGAGGGGGGAAAGTGAGTGTGTGGTAGGTGTGGCTGCCTAATTATAGCTACTGCTCCCAGGTTACCAGTGGCGCACCCCTTCACTGGTGCGCCACTAGTAGCCAGGAATACTAGTGGCGCACCAGTGAAGGGGTGCGCCACTGCTATGTTTTTTTTTGGACCACCATGCCCAGCCTTACCAGTGGCGCACCAGGGCAAGGTGCGCCACTACTATCAAAAATAGTAGTGGCGCACCTTGGCCTGGTGCGCCACTGGTAATCCTGGGCATGGCTGGCTACTGTTCAAAAAAATAGTAGTGGCGCACCAGGGCAAGGTGCACCACTACTATCAAAAATAGTAGTGGCGCACCTTGTCCTGGTGCGCCACTGGTAAGCCTGGGCATGGCTGGTTACTGTTCAAAAAAATAGTAGTGGCGCACCCCACACCTGGTGCGCCACTAGTAATGTCACTATTAGTGGAGCACCTGTTTGTGGTGCGCCACTGCTATATAGTAGTGGCGCACCACATCTCTGGTGCGCCACTAACAGTGATATTACCTATAGCTGTTTTTCTAGTAGTGAAAAGGCACTCTCTCATGAAGCCCGTGATCTATACACTTTCTCCCCCTTTGGCAACAAGTTACCAAAAAGTTTTAAAATGTATAGTGCTATACAACACTCTAAGCGCGATCTCCAAAAGCTCCTAAAGGGGTCTTCTGGCTTGTAGCTCCGTTGTGCGTAGATGGCATGGAGATGAGTCCATCTGCAAATGCTTTTGCTTAGTTCTGTGGAGCTGGTGGAGTTGACACTGGAGGGGCAACTGTGGTTGTGGTGGCAGGAGCAGAATGAGCAGGTCTCACATCTGCAACTAGCTCAGCAATGGACCTCTGTGCCCTTGGCATTAACTAGAATCTATCTGTAGTAGGTATGTCATCTCTGTCCCCAGCATCATATCTCAGCTTCTCAACAATGTTCTGAATCTCAGTGACCTTCACATCAAGACTGTACATCTTGTCTTTCACAATCCTCTCTAAGCTCTCCTGATTCTTGGTCAAGTTGGCCAGACTCTTCTCTATTCTCAGGGTTGCTTCTAGCAAGTATGTTAACTGATCTTGCTTGTGCTTGATATTAGCAATTGAATTACCTGTAGCACTTGTTGCCTTTGCTGCTTTAGCAGCCTTTACCTTCTCAATCTTCTCTTGGGCCTCAATAGATGTAGGATGTGATGCATCCATGACAACTTCATTGTCCTCAAACTCTGTCCTAAGAGGTAAGTGCTCTCTTTCATGTAGATATGTCACAGTTCCAACCTTGGAGTTGATCAACATCTGAATATGCGGGGCATATCCGCAAGACCTCTTATGACCGGCTGTTGTCATCTTGACTATCTCAACTATTAAGCTCATGACCTTGAACTTCTGGGGAATGCCAAACAAGTGTAACAAGTTGATTGAATGACTGCGTATCATCTTGTGATCTCCAGACTTGGGCAACAAAGCATGCCTCAAAATGGTGTTCATGGTGGTCAATCCCGCAAGCAGATAGTAGATTGATCCAAACTGTGTGTCTCTAGGCTTCATCAGTAATAGGCTTGTACATATTTGCCATGGAGTTGTGATCCTTCCCGGGTTTTCTATAGACATCAAGATCATCATCACTTTCCTTGGGAGCATTTATGAGCTTAGCCCACTCGGATATTGACGACTAGTACCCGGTGCCCTCAGTCATCCAGGCAATCTTCCAATCTGGGTAGAAGTGGGTAGTGGAGTAAAACTGCATAATCATTTCATCATTCCACTTTGTGAATTCTTGACCAACAAATTTGTCAACTCCGTTCAACCTAAAGCTCTCATTCACATGGGGAAAATAATCTTCATCATTATCAATATACTTCCAATCAACCCATTTAATATCACAAACTATGGGCTTCTTGTCCAACAACACAGTCTCATAGAAGACATGCTACTCTCTGGTATGTAAACGGTAGTCAACAACAGTCCTTCTTCTTGTGGCATATGTATTTTTCTGGCTCCATAGTCTCATACCATGATCCTTCCTCAACTTCATGTTCTCTGCCATAGGATGGTCATCATTATGATCTGGAATCTTGGGCTTCAATTTACTGAGCACTAGTGGCTCATCATCCTCTTGAACCTCAGGCACTGGGGCCTTGTGAAGGAAATATGCCCTAGAGGCAATAATAAAGTTGTTATTTTATATTTCCTTATATCATGATAAATGTTTATTATTCATGCTAGAATTGTATTAATCGGAAACTTGATACATGTGTGGATACATAGACAAAACATCGTGTCCCTAGTAAGCCTCTACTAGACTAGCTCGTTAATCAAAGATGGTTAAGTTTCCTAACCATAGACATGCGTGGTCATTTGAACGGGATCACATCATCCATTAGCTTAGCATAATGATCGTTTAGTTATATTGCTATTGTTTTCTTCATGACTTATACATGTTCCTCAGACTATGAGATTATGCAACTCCCGAATACCAGAGAATGCCTTGTGTGCTATCAAACATCACAACGTAACTATGTGATTATAAATATGCTCTATAGGTGTCTCCTAAGATGTTTGTTGAGTTGGCATAGATCGATAATAGGATTTATCACTCCGAGTGTCGGACATGTATCTCTGGGCCCTCTCGGTTATACACATCATAATAAGCCTTGCAAGCAAATGACTAATGAGTTAGTCATGAGATGATGTATTACTGAATGAGTTAAGAGACTTGATGGTAACGAGATTGAACTAGGTATGAAGATACCGACGATCGAATCTCAGGCAAGTAACATACCGTTGACAAAGGGAACAACGTATGTTGTTATGCGGTTTGACCGATAAAGTTCTTCATAGAATATGTAGAAGCCAATATGAGCATCCAGGTTCTGCTATTGGTTATTGACCGGAGATGTGTATCGGTCATGTCTACATAGTTCTCGAACACGTAGGGTCCGCACGCTTAACGTTCGATGACAATTTGTATTATGAGTTATGTGATGTGATGACCGAAGTTTGTTCGGAGTCCCGGATGAGATCACGGACCTGACGAGGAGTCTCGAAATGTTCGATAGGTAATTATTCATATATTGGAAGGCTATATTCGGACATCGGAAAGGTTCCGAGTGATTCGGGTATTTTTCGGAGTACCGGGGAGTTACACGAATTCACCGGGAGAAGTAATGGGCCTTATTGGGCCATACGAGAAGAGGAGGAGGCATGCCATGGGGAGGTGGTGCCCCCATGGGTCCGAATTGGACTAGGGAAAGGGGGTGGAGCCCCCTTGCCCTTTCTTACTTCCTCTCTCTTTCCCTCTTTCTTTCTCTCTTACTCCGAATAGGAAAGGGTTTCCTACTAGGACTTGGAAGTCCTAGTAGGACTCCCTACACTTGGCGCGCCCTAGGGGGCCGGCCTCTCTCCCTCCCACCTTTATATACGTGGGCACGGGGCACCCCAAAGGAACAATAAACAATCTCTTAGCCATGTGCGGTGGCCCCCTCCACAGTTACACACCTTGGTCATATCGTCGTAGTGCTTAGGCACAGCCCTGCGCCGGTAACATCATCATCACCGTTGCCACGCCGTCGTGCCGACTCAACTCTCCCTAGTCCTCAACTAGATCAAGAGCTCGAGGGACGACATCATGCTGAACTTGTGCTGAACACGAGGTGCCGTATGTTTAGTACTTGGATCGGTTGGATCGTGAAGACGTTCGACTACATCAACCGCGTTACTAAACGCTTCCGCTTTCGGTCTACAAGGGTACATGGACACACTCTCCCGCTCATTGCTATGCTTCTCCCAGATAGATCTTGCCTGATCATAGGAAAATTTTGAAATACTACGTTCCCCAAAAGTGGCATCATGAGCCAGGTCTATGCGTAGGTGATATGCACGAGTAGAACACAAAGAGTCGTGGGCAATATAGTCATACTGCTTACCACCAATGTCATACTTTGATTCGGCGGTATTGTTGGATGAAGCCGTCTCGGACCGACATTACATGACCGCGTTCATGAGACTGGTTCTACCAACGTGATTTGCACACAGGTGGCTGGCGGTATCAGTTTCTCGAACTTTAGTTGAATTGAGTGTGACTACGGCCGGTCCTTGTTGAAGGTTAAAACATCACACTTGACAAAAAATCGTTGTGGTTTTGATGCGTAGGTAAGAATGGTTCTAACTAAAAGCCTGTAGCAACCACGTAAAAGCTGCAACAACAAAGTAGAGGATGTCTAACTTGTTTTTACAGGGCATGTTGTGATGTGATATGGTCAATACGTGATGCGTTATACGTTATTGTATGAGATGATCATGTTTTATAAATTATCGGCAACCGGCAGGAGCCTTATGGTTGTCTCTTTATTGTATGAATTGCAAATGCCATGTAATTGCTTTAATTTATCACTATGAGTTAGCGATAGTAGTAGAAGCAATTGCTGGCAAGACGACCACGATGCTACGATGAAGATCATGGTGTCAAGCCGGTGACGATGGAGATCATGACCATGCTTTGGAGATGAAGATCAAAAGCACAAGATGATGATGGCCATATCATGCACATATTATTATTGCATGTGATGTTTATCTTATTATGCATCTTATTTTGCTTAGAACGACGGTAGCATTATAAGATGATCCCTTACAAAATTTCAAGGTACAAGTGTTCTCCCTGAGTATGCACCGTTGCGACAGTTCGTCGTGCCAAGACACCACGTGATGATCAGGTGTGATAAGCTCTACCTTCACATACAATGGGTGTAAGATAGTTTTGCACATGCAGAATACTCGGGTTAAACTTGATGAGCCTAGCATGTACAGACATGGCCTCGGAACACTGGAGACCGAAAGGTCGAGCGTGAATCATATAGTAGATATGATCAACATAAGATGTTCACCATTGAGAACTACTCCATCTCACGCGATGATCGGAGATGATTTAGTTGATTTGGATCACGTGATCATTTAGATGACTTGAGGGATGTCAATCTAAGTGGGAGTTCTTTAGTAATATGATTAATTGAACTTTAATTTATCATGAACTTAGTCCTGATAGTATGTGCAAATTATGTTGTACATCAATAGCTCGCGTTATAGCTCCCCTTTGTTTTTGACATGCTCCTAGAGAAAACTAAGTTGAAAGATATTAGTAGCAATGATGCGGACTGGGTTCGTGATCTGAGGATTATCCTCATTGCTGCATAGAAGTATTATGTCCTTGATGCACCGCTAGGTGACAAACCTATTGCAGGAGCAGATGCATACGTTATGAACATTTGACAAGCTCGGTATGATGACTACTTGATAGTTTAGTGGGCCATGCTTTACGGCTTAGAACCGGGAATTCAAAAAAGTTTTGAACGCCACAATGCATATGAGATGTTCCAAGAGTTGAAATTAGTATTTCAGACTCATGCCCATGTCGAGAGGCATGAGACCTCTGACAAGTACTTTGCCTACAAGATGGAGGAGAATAGCTCAATCAATGAGCATGTGCTCAGAACGTCTGAGTACTACAATCGCTTGAATCAAGTGGGAGTTAATCTTCTAGATAAGATAATGATTGACATAGTTCTCTAGTCACTATCACCAAAGTTACTGGAACTTCGTGATGAACTATAATATGCAAGGGATGACAAAAATGATTCCCGAGCTCTTTGTGATGCTGAAATCAATGAAGGTAGAAATCAAGAAAGAGCATCAATTGTTGATGGTTAATAAGACCACTAGTTTCAAGAAAAGGGCAAGGGGATGAAAGGGAACTTCAAGAAGAATGGAAAGCAAATTGTCACTCCCGTGAAGAAGCCCAAATCTAGATCTAAGCCTGAAACTAAGTGCTTCTAATGCAAAGGAAATGATCGCTGGAAGCGGAACTACCCCAAATATTTGGCGGATAAGAAGGATGGCGAAGTGAACAAAGGTATATTTGATATACATGGTATTGATGTGTACCTCACTAGTGCTCGTAGTAGCCCTGGGTATTTGATACATGTTCAGTTGTTAAGATTAGTAACTCGAAACATGAGTTGTAGAATAAAAGGAGACTAGTTGAGGGTGAGGTGACGATGCATGTTGGAAGTAGTTCCAATTGATATGATCATCATCGCACACTCCCTGTACTTTTGGGGTTAGTGTAAAACCTAAATAAATGTTATTTGGTGTTTGTGTTGAGCGTGAACAAGATTGGATCGTGTTTATTGCAATATGATTATTCATTTAAGTCAGAGAATAATTGTTATTCTGTTTACATGAATAAAACCTTCTATGGTCATACACCCAAGGTGAATGGTTTATTGAATCTCAATTGTAGCAATGCACATGTTCAAAATATTGAAGCCAAAAGATGCAGAGTTGATAATGATAGTGCAACATACTTGTGGCATTGCCGTTTACGTTATATTGGTGTAAAGCGCATGAAGAAACTCCATGCTAATGTACTTTTGGAATCACTTGATTATGAATCATTTGATGCTTGCAAACCATGCCTCATGGGAAATATGACTAAAACTCCGTTCTCAGAAACAATGGAGCAAGCCAATGACTTATTGGAATTAATGCATACAGATGTATGCGGTCGGATGAGTGTTTAGGCTCGCGGCGGGTATCGCTATTTTCTGACCTTCACAGATGATTTGAGCAGATATGTGTATATCTACTTGATGAAACATAAGTCTGAAACATTTGATAAGTTCAAAGAATTTCAGAGTGAAGTAGAGAATCATCGTAACAAGAAAATAAAGTTTCTACGATCTAATCGCGGAGACGAATATTTGAGTTACGAGTTTGGTCTTCATTTGAAACAATGTGGAATAGTTTCACAACTCACGCCACCTGGAACACCACAGTGTAATGGTGTGTCCGAACATCGTAGCCGTACTTTATTAGATATGGTGCGATCTATGCTGTCTCTTACTGATTTACCACTATCGTTTTGGGGTTATGTATTAGAGACAACTGCATTCACGTTAAATAGGGCACCATCTAAATCCGTTGAGACGACGCCATATTAACTATGGTTTAGCAAGAAACCTAAGCTGTCATATTTTAAAGTTTGGGGTTGTGATGCTTATGTGAAAAAGCTTCAGCCTGATAAGCTCGAACCCAAATCGAAGAAATGCGTCTTCATAGGATACCCAAAAGAAACTGTTGGGTACACCTTCTATCACAGATCCGAAGGCAAGAGTTTTGTTGCTAAGAATGAATCCTTTCTAGAGAAGGAGTTTTTCTCAAAATAAGCGAGTGGGAGGAAAGTAGAACTTGATGAGGTAATTATACCTTCTCTCGAATTGTAAAATAGCTCATCACAGAAAATCGTTCCCGTGATGCGTACACCAATTAGTGAGGAAGCTAATGATGATGATCATGAAACTTCAGATCAAGCTGCTACTAAATCTCGTAGGTCAACCAGAGTACATTCCGCACTAGAGTGGTACGGTAACCCAGTTCTGGAAGCCATGTAACTAGACCATGACAAACCTACGAACTATGAGGAAGCGATGATGAGCCCAGATTCCTCAAATGGCTTGAGGCCATGAAATCTGAGATGGGATCCATGTATGAGAACAAAGTGTGGACTTTGGTTGAGTTGCACGATGATCGGCAATCCATAGAGAATAAATGGATCTTCAAGAGGAAGACATACGCTGATGGTATTGTCACTGTCTAATAAGATCGACTTGTCACAAAAGGTTTTCGACAAGTTCAAGGAGTTGACTATGATGAGACTTTCTCACCCATAGCGATACTTAAGTCTATGCAAATAATGTTAGCAATTGTCGCATTTTATGAAATCTGGCAAATGGATGTCAAAACTACATTCCTTAATGGATTTCTGAAATAAGAATTGTGTATGATGCAATCAGAAAGTTTTGTCGATCCTAAAGGTGCTAACAAAGTGTGCAAACTCCAGCGATCCATGTATGGACTGGTGCAAGCATCTCAGAGTTGGAATATACACTTTGATAAGGTGATCAAGGCATATGGTTTTATACAGACTTATGGTGAAGCCTGTATTTACAAGAAAGTGAGTGGGAGCACTACAATATTTCTGATAAGTATATGTGAATGACATATTGTTGATCAGAAATTATGTAGAATTTTCTAGAAAGCATAAAGGATTGTTTAAAAGGATTTTTTCAATAAAAGACCTCGGTGAAGCTGCTTACATATTGGGCACCAAGATCTATAGAGATAGATCATGGCGCTTGATAAGACTTTTGATTAGTACATACCTTCATAAGATTTTGAAGTAGTTCAAAATGGATCAGTCAAAGAAGGAGTTCTTGCATGATTTGTATGGTGTGAAGTTGAGTAAGACTCAAAGCCCGAACACGACAGAAACATATCGAGAGAATGAAAGTCATACCTTATGCCTCAGCCATAGGTTCTATAAAGTGTGTCATGTTGTGTACCAAACATGTTATGTACCTTGCTATGAGTTTGGCAAGGTGGTACAATAGGTATCCTGGAGTAGATTACTAGACAACGGTCAAAATTATACTTAGTAACTGGAGGACTAAGGAAATGTTTCTCGATTATGGAGGTGATAAAGAGTTCATCGTAAATGGTTACACTGATGCAAGCTTTGACACTAATCCAGATGACTAAGTATCAATCTCGATGCGTATTGAAAGTGGGAGCAATTAGCTAGAGTAGCTTCATGCAGAGCATTGTAGACATAGAAATTTGCGAAATACATATGGATCTGAATGTGACAGACCCGTTGACTAAACTTCTCTCACAAAGCAAAACATGATCACACCTTAGTACTCTTTGGGTGTTAATCACATGGCGATGTGAACTAGATTATTAACTCTAGTAACCCTTTGGGTGTTGGTCACATGGCGATGTGAACTATAGGTGTTAATCACATCACAATGTGAACTATCGGTGTTAAATCACATGGCGATATGAACTAGATTATTGACTCTAGTGCAAGTGGGAGACTGAAGGAAATATTACCTAGAGGCAATAATAAATTTGTTATTTTATATTTCCTTATATCATGATAAATGCTTATTATTCATGCTAGAATTGTATTAATCGGAAACTTGATACATGTGTGGATACATAGACAAAACATCGTGTCCCTAGTAAGCCTCTACTAGACTAGCTCGTTAATCAAAGATGGTTAAGTTTCCTAACCATAGACATGTGTTGCCATTTGATGAATGGGATCAAATCATTAGGAGAATGATGTGATGGACAAGACCCATCTGTTAGCTTAGCATAATGACCGTTTAGTTTTATTGCTATTACTTTCTTCATGACTCATACATGTTCCTCAGACTATGAGATTATGCAACTCATGAATACCGGAGGAACACCATGTGTGCTATCAAACGTCACAACGTAAATGGGTGATTATAAAGATGCTCTACAGGTGTCTTCGAAGGTACTTGTTGAGTTGGCATAGATCGACAATAGGATTTGTCACTCCGAGTGTCGGAGAGGTATCTCTGGGTCCTCTCGGTAATACACATCATAATAAGCCTTGCAAGCAAATGAATAATGAGTTAGTCACGAGATGATGTATTACGAAACGAGTAAAGAGACTTGTTGGTAACGAGATTGAACTAGGTATGATGATACCGATGATCGAATCTCGGGCAAGTAACATACCGATGACAAAGGGAACAACGTATGTTGTTATGCCATTTAACTTCTAAAGATGTTCGTAGAATATGTAGGAGCCAATATGAGCATCCAGTTTCCGCTATTGGTTATTGACCGGAGATGTGTCTCAGTCATGTCTACATAGTTCTCGAACCCGTAGGGTCAGCACGCTTAACGTTCGATGACGATTTGTATTATGAGTTATTAGATTTGTTGAACGAAGTTTGTTCGGAGTCCGGGATGAGATCACGAACATGACGAGGAGTCTCGAAATGTTCGAGAGGTAAATATTCATATATTGGAAGGCTATATTCAGACATCGGAAAGTTCCGAGTGATTCGGTTTTTTTTCGGAGTACCGGGGAGTTACGGGAATTCACCGGGAGAAGTAATGGGCGTCATATGGCCATATGGGAAGAGGAGGAGGTAGGCCAAGGGGAGGTGGCGCGCCCCCCCCGATGGGTCTGAATTGGACCAGGGAAAGGGGGTAGCACCCCCTTGACCTTTCCTACTCCCTCTCTCTTTCCCTCTTTCCTTCTCTTTTACTCCGAATAGGACAGGGTTTCCTACTAGGACTTGGAAGTCCTAGTAGGACTCCCTACACTTGGCGCGCCCTAGGGGGTTGGCCTGTCTCCCTCCCTCCTTTATATACGTGGGCAGGGGGCACCCCGAAGGAACAACAGACAATCTCTTAGCCGTGTGCGGTGCCCCCCTCCACAGTTACACACCTCGGTCATATCGTCGTAGTGCGTAGGCGAAGCCCTGCGCCGATCAAATCATCATCTTGTGCTTTTGATCTCCATCTCCAAAGCATCATCATGATCTTCATCGTCATCGGCTTGACACTTTTATCTCCATCGTAGATGGTTGTCATGCCAACTATTACTTCTACGACTATCGCTAACCCATGGTGATAAATTAAAGCAATTACATGGCGATCGTATTTCAAACAATAAAGAGACAACCATAATGCTCCTGCCATTTGCCGATAATTTAAAAAACATGATCATCTCATACAAAAACGTATAACTCGTCACGTCTTGACCATATCACATCACAACATGCCCTGCAAAAACAAGTTAGACGTGGCTGCTATGGGCTTATAGCAAGAACCGTTCTTACCTATGGCACAAAAACCATAATTGATATTTACCAAGTTTGCTGTTTTAACCTTCAACAAGGAGCGGCCGCAGTCAAATTTGATTCAACTAAAGCAAGAGATACAGACACTCGCCAGCCACCTTTATGCAAACAAGTTGCAAGTAATGGTGGAACCGGTCTCATGAACGCGATCATGTAATGTTGGTCTGGGCCGCTTCATCTTACAATACCGCTGAATCAAAATAAGACGTTGCTGGTAAGCAGCATGAACATCACCGCCCACAAATCCTTTGTGTTCTACACCTGCATATAATCTACGCATAGACCTGGCTCATGGTGCCATTGTTGGGAACATAGCATGTAATTTCAAAATATCCCTACGATCACGCAAGATCTATCTAGGAAATGCATAGCAACGAGATGGGAAGAGTGTGTCTATGTACCCTTGTAGACCGAAAGCGGAAGCGTTAGATTAATGCGGTTGATGTAGTTGAACGTCTTCGCGTTTCAACCGATCAAGTACCGAATGTACGGCACCTCCGAGTTCAGCACCCGTTCAGCTTGATGACGTCCCTCGAGCTCTTGATCCAGTAGAGGGTCGAGGGAGAGTTCCGGCAACACGGCGGCGTGTTGACAGTGATGATGAAGTAGATCGCCCAGGTCTTCACCTAAGCACTATCACAATATGACCTGAGATGTAAACTACGGAGGGGGAACCGCACACGGCTAAGAGAATAACTTGTGCATTGCGGTGCCCCTACCAACGTATATAAATGAGGAGAGGGAGGAGGCCGGCCCCAGGGGTGCGCCATGGGGGGAGTCCCACTAGGACTCCAATCCTAGTAGGATTCGCCCCCCTCTTTTTTTCCTTCTGTGGAGATGGAAAGAAGGAAGGGAGAGGGAAGAGGAGAAGGAAAGGGGGGGGAGCCCCCCTCCCCTAGTCCAATTCGGACTCCTTATGGGAGGGGGCGCGACCACCCCTTGTAAGCTGCCTTCCTCTCCCCTATGGCCCATGTAGGCCCAATACTTCCCTGGGGGGTTCCGATAACCTCCCGGTACTCCGAGAAATACCTGAAACGATCTAGAACCATTCCTGTGTCAGAATATCATAGTCCAATATATCAATATTTATCTCTCGACTATTTCGAGATTCCTCGTCATGTCCGTGATCTCATCCGGGACTCCGAACAATCTTCGGTCAACAAAAACACATAACTCATAATACAAATTGTCATCTAACGTTAGGCGTGTGGACCCTACGGGTTTGAGAACTATGTAGACATGATCGAGCCACTTCTCCAGTCAATAATCCATAACAAAACCTGGATGCTCATATTGGCTCCTACATATTCTACGAAGATCTTTATCGGTCAAACCGTAATGACAACATACGTTATTCCCTGTGTCATCGGTATGTTACTTGCCCGAGATTCGATCATCGGTATCTTCATACCTAGTTGGATCTCGTTACCAGCAAGTCTCTTTACTTGTTCCGTAATGCATCATCCCAAAAATAACTCATTAGTCACATTACTTGCAAGGCTTTTTATGGTGTGTATTACCGAGAGGGCCCAGAGATACCTCTCCGATACTCTGAGTGACAAATCCTAATCTCGATCTATGCCAACCCAACAAACACCTTCGGAGATACCTGTAGAACATATTTATAATCACCCAGTTACGTTGTGACGTTTGATAGCACACAAGGCATTCCTCTGGTATCCGGGAGTTGCATCATCTCATAGTTAGAGGAATATGTATTTGACATGAAGAAAGCAATAGCAGTAAAACTGAACGATCATTGTTCTAAGCTAACAGATGGGTCATGTCCATCACATCATTCTCCTAATGATGTGACCCTGTTAATCAAATGAAAACACATGTCTATGATTACGAAACTCAACCATCTTTGATTAACGAGCTAGTCTAGTAGAGGCTTACTAGGGACACTGTGTTTTGTCTATGTATCCACACATGTATCAAGTTTCCGGTTAATACAATTCTAGTATGAATAAAAGACATTTATCATGATATAAGGAAATATAAATAACAACTTTATTATTGCCTCTAGGGCATATTTCCATCATTGATAGCATCAGCCATCAACTTCTGTGACTTGGCAGGAGGTGCAATAGGCTCTTCTTCCTCCACACCTTCACTCTCATCCCTCATCATGGATGGTCTTCCAATGACTCTGGCAGTGGTCTTCTTGACCCTTTCCTTCCTTTTCTTCCCACCAGCAGCTTCATCTTCCTCTCTGGGCTCAAGTGTGAACTGCATAGATTCTAGAGTTGATGATCTGGCTTTGGACATTGGAGCTCTCTTGATAGGAGGCTTCTTTTAATGACCTGGCTTCATGCTGGCAGTATACACTTTCATGCCCACCTTCTTCTTGGAAGTGACCTCTTCCTCGACCAGAAAATCTTCATCACTGTCAGAATTCTTCTTCTTCCTCTGTCTGGTAGCATCCTTTGGCAAGTTGCTAGGGGAGCTTTTGCTACCATCATCATAGCTATCAGTAGGCCTTGTGCCCTCACTGAGGTTAGCTTGCCCCTCTGACCTGTTCTGGCTATCACTGGCCTCTGACATCTCTGCAACTAACCCTATGAATAAACGGATGTAGGTAGAGTGGATGAGCATTACAAAAGACTGTTGGTTTTTGCAAAAAATGATTCAAAATTTTAACATTAGTTTTTTGAAGAAAGCATTTCAAAGCTACCGATTTGATGTTCTCGGTGACACCGAAGCAAAAATAGAGTCTAAACATGCGAAATCGGTCAGACCGAGTTGCAGTTCGGTGACTCTGAGATGCTAGGGTTTCATGAAGAAATTGCTTTCGGTCTCACTGATCAGTATGTTTCGGTCACACAGAGTTGTACTTAGTGCAATGGCTGGAGCCAATCGCTGGGACCAAAAACTTCATTTTGGTCAGTCCTAGATGAGTTCGGCAAAAACCTAACCCTAAGATTTTGCATCAAATCTAATCAAAGGGAGTTTTGTGTGGATAGGAAGATTTCAATCGTGGCTAGAATACATGCAATAGGTTTTTGCATTGAATCAGAAAAAGGAAGTAGCACAAAGGGGCCGAACCATACCCTAACTTGGTGGTGGTTCGCTACGGCCGCAACGACGGAGACGATTTTGAAGGAAATATGCCCTAGAGGCAATAATAAAGTTGTTATTTATATTTCCTTATATCATGATAAATGTTTATTATACATGCTAGAATTGTATTAACCGGAAACTTAGTACATGTGTGAATACATAAACAAATAAAATGTCCCTAGTATGCCTCTACTAGACTAGCTCATTGATCAAAGATGGTTATGTTTCCTAGCCATAGACATGAGTTGTCATTTGATTAACGGGATCACATCATTAGGAGAATGATGTGATGGACAAGACCCATCCGTTAGCTTAGCAACTTGATCGTTTAGTTTTACTGCTATTGGTTTCTTCATGACTTATACATGTTCCTATGACTATGAGATTATGCAACTCCCGAATACCGGAGGAACACATTGTGTGCTATCAAACGTCACAACGTAACTGGGTGATTAGAAAGATGCTCTACAAGTGTTTCCGAAGGTATTTGTGGTGTTGGCATAGATCGAGATTAGGATTTGTCACTCCGAGTGTCGGAGAGGTATCTCTGGGCCCTCTTGGTAATACACATCATAATAAGCCTTGCTAGAAAATGACTAATGAGTTAGTCACGAGATGATGTATTACGGAATGAGTAAATAGACTTGCCGGTAACGATATTGAACTTGGTTTGATGATACCGACGATCGAATCTCAGGCAAGTGACATACCGATGACAAAGGCAACAACGTATGTTGTTATGCGATTTGACCGATAAAGATCTCGTAGAATACGTAGGAACCAATATGACCATCCAGGTTCCGCTATTGGTTATTGACCGGAGAGACGTCTCGATCATGTCTACATAGTTCTCGAACCCGTAGGGTCCGCACGCTTAACGTTCATTGATGATATAGTATTGAATGAGTTATGTATGTTGGTGACCGAATGTTATTCTGAGTCCCGGATGTGATCACGGACATGATGAGAAACTCCGGAATGGTCCGGAGATAAAGATTGATATATGGGATAATAGTGTTTGGCCTCCGGAAGGGGTTCCGGATGTTTCCCGAAATGTTTGGGTACGACAACACTTTATTTGGGCTAAAGGGGAAAGCCCACAAGGTTTTTGGGAAGCGCAAAAGGAAGTTTTGCGGAGTCCAGGGGCCAGACGACAGGGTCCCTGGTGTCTGGGTGCAAACGTCGGGAACCCTGGCATCTGGTCCTGGAGTCTGAGAAGGACTCTTGCCTTTCGGGTGAAACCAACTTTGTGGAGGCTTTTACTCCAAGTTTCGACCCCAAGGCTCAGGATATAAATAGAGGGGCAGGGCTAGCACCCAAGAAACATCAAGATACACCAAGCCGTGTGCGGGAACCCCGGCCCTCTAGTTTATCCTCCCTCTAGTTTCTGTAGTGCTTAGCGAAGCCCTACGGAGATTGTTCTTCATCATCAACCGCCACCACGCCATCGTGCTACCGAAACTCATCTACTACTTCGCCCGTCTTCCTAGATCAAGAAGGCGAGGACGTCATCGAGCTGAATATGTGCTGAACGCGGAGGTGCCGTACGTTCGATGCTAGATCGAAACGGATCATGAAGGTGTACGACTACATCAACCATGTTGATAAACGCTTCCACTTTGCGATCTTCAACTGTATGAAGATACACTCCCCCTCTCGTTGCTATGCATCACCATGATCTTGCATGTGCGTTGGATTTTTTTTTGAAATACTACGTTCCCCAACATTGGCATCATGAGCCAGGTTTATGCGTAGATGTTATATCACTAGTAGAAAACATGGCTTTGGTTCTGGCCGGGGAGGCCCATTCGTCCCGGTTCAGTCACGAACCGGGACCCATGGGGGCATACGTCCCGGTTCATGCGCCCAGGGGGCCGTCCGGGCCTCGTGGGGCATCTGTTCCGGTTCATCGAGGCCCATTTGTCCCGGTTCCAGGCATGAACTGGGACCAATGGTCGTCACTCCTGGCCCACACTCATTGGTCTCGGTTCGTGGCTGGAACCGAGACGGAATGGGGGCCTTTAGTCCCTATTCCTGTCACGAACCGGGACCAATGGGCTGCCTATATATACCCCATCACCGGCGAGCAGAGCACTCCACACTGCTCTGTTTTTTTCTGGCCGGCGAGGGGGGAGAGCTTTGTGGTGCTCTAGCTCACCTCCTATGCACATGAGGTGTTCGATGAAATGCCCGAGCCACACTGGCTAAGCTTTCTCCTCTCGAAGCTCGACATCCAAACTCCCTTTTCCCCGAGATTTGTCTAGGTTTAGTGGTTCGTCACGTCCCGTCCCCGTCTTCGCCGCCGTCGATCGCCCGTGCCGATCTCGTCGCCGACACTACCGTGGTGAGCCTCTTGTTCTGTCTATGATTTTCTTACTTTTATTATTGCTTGTTATTATTGCTTTAGATAGATATTTGTCTAATTTTCTTACTTTTATTATTGCTTGTTATTATATAGTGCGATGGTTTTGGTATCCGCCCACGTCGGCCCTCGTCTTGTCTATGATTCGGATGTGGTATATTATCTTTAATTTAGAACTATTTGTTTTAGTGTTTATGACAATTATGTCGACCAATGTGACATAGATGTTTTTATCTATGAGGTTGTTGAACCGGAAATTCCAACCGACCCTCTTGTGGAGAGGTTAAATTTAGTTGAAAAGGAAAATATTTACTTGAAGAAAAAATTGGAAAAAACGGAGGTGGAGAAGTTGGAATTGGAGTTGCATGTTGTGGAAGTCGTCGATGATCACAAGATCAAGGTGGACCCTATTGTTAAGAGGTTGTCGGTGTACTAAAGTAGGGGTACCTTAGTATTCCGAACTTGTGCACGGGCAGTTGCAGCGTCCCACGGCAAGGCCTGCCGGGCGACCACCGAGGTCCTTTATGATTCCTTTGGAGCCATTCAAGAACAAAGTATCCAAGGCCCCGGCAAGAGGAGCTTGCCGGGAAGGCCACTCAAGGCACAAGACCCTGGCAAGAGGAGCTTGCCGGGAAGGCCCTCCGAGGCATCTCAAGAAACTTGCCGCGACGCGCCACGCATCCCGGCAAGGCCCGGTGAGCGACAAGCTCCCGGAAGCGACAAGATGGCAACCGCGGCAAGACGCTTGCCGCGGCAAGCTTCCACTCAGTACCCACGCTCTAGCGCATCCACCCACGTGTCGCTCTGGGATCATCCCAGGCGCACGTGGCGGAAGGCTGTGCAGCCAGGGGTACACGGTGGCAAGCAGCGATGACAAGGCTACCGTCGTGGCGGACAGTGGCGCCCATGACGGCCACTTTTTGCACTGTATGGGCGACGGCGATGGGCATTTAATGCCCTTGTCCCCTGCTGTCAGGGTTAGGTATGGGACACTATTCCAACTACCACGCTTTTTACATTTTTACCCTCGACTGCGCTGCCACCTGTCGGTGACCCCTTGAGCATATAAAAGGAGGCCCATGCACACGTAGAGAGGGGGTTAGACATTTCGAACGCTCTCACGCTCGGTCTTGTTAGCCGCTGAAGTGTACTGTAGCTTCTAGCGCTCCCGAGCCAAGAACCCAATACAAACCAAAGCAGGAGTAGGGTTTTACGCATCCGTGCGGCCCGAACCTGGGTAAACTGCTCGTGTGCCTCGCCTCGATCCGCTCTTTGTGCAACCTCCGCCCCCTTGCCGTACCGAAAAGGGGCTCCGTCCCCATAGGTGTTCGTGGGTGGATCAGTTTCCCCGACAGAGGTTAAATTGAGTTGAAGAATAAAACAATTACTTGAAGGAAAAACTAAAAAAATTGAGGAGGAGAAGTTGATATCGGAGTTGCATGTTGCGGATGTCGTCGATGATCACAAGATCAAGATGGATGCCATGCGCTTGAAGATTAGAAAGATTAGAAAATTTGTCATTCATACCGAGGCTTGGTATCATTATGCCGTTGGATCAATTGTTACCTTGGTTGCAATGATGATCGCATTTGTTGTTGCGTTGATATGTTCTACATAGTTTCAATGTATGGTTTAATTAGATGCTCTGGAGAGCTATGTATGTACTATGAATTTAATGTGATGATGAACTTATATTAATTTGATCACTTATCTATCCATGATGTTCTGTAATGGTTTTTGAGACACTTAATTAATGCAAGCAAATGAACCGACAATGGATGTACAGTGACAGACACACCTCCGAGTACATTGATGGCGTGCATAATTTTCTCGAAGTGGCTGAGGCAAACAAGCAGAATGGCTTTATGTGCTATCCATGCACTAGCTGTGGGAATACAAGGTCTTACTCCGACTAAAAAACCCTTCACAGCCACCTGCTTTATAAGGGTTTCATGCCACACTATAATGTTTGGACCAAGGACGGAGAAATAGGGGTTATGACGGAAGACAACGAAGAAGAAGAGGATGATGACAACTATGTGCCCCCGGAATATGGTGATGCTGCAACGGGGGAAGCTGTTGAAGGTCAAGAGGAACCAGACGATGTTGTGCCCAATGATGATCTCCACCGGGTCATTGTTGATGCAAGGAGATAGTGCGAAAGTGAAAGGGAGAAGCTGGAGTTCGATCGCATGTTGGAGGATCACAAAAAAGGGTTGTTCCCCAATTGCGAATATTGCAACACAAAGCTCGGTACCGTACTGGAATTGTTGTAGTGGAAGGCAGAGAATGGTGTGCCTGACAAAGGATTTGAGAAGCTACTAAAAATATTGAAGAAGAAGCTTCCAAAGGATAACGAACTGCCTGACATTACGTACGAAGCAAAGAAGGTCGTATGCCCTCTAGGATTGGAGGTGCATAAGTTACATGCATGCCCTAATGACTGCATCCTCTACCGCTGTGTGTACGAGGATTTGAACGCATGCCCAGTATGAGGTGCATTGCGGTATAAGATCAGACGAGATGACCCTGGTGATGTTGATGGCGAGCGCCCAAGGAAGAGGGTTCCTGCCAATGTGATGTGGTATGCTCCTATAATACCATGGTTGAAACGTCTGTTCAGAAACAAAGAGCATGCCAAGTTGATGCGATGGCACACAGAGGACCGTAAGAAAGACGGGAAGTTGAGAGCGCCCACTGACGAGTCGCAGTGGAGAAAAATCGAGAGAATGTACTGGGAGGAGTTTGCAGGTGATGCAAGGAACGTATGGTTTGGTTTAAGCGTGATGGCATTAATCCTTTTGGGGAGCAGAGCAGCAATCACAACACCTGGCCCGTGACTCTATGTATCTATAACCTTCCTCCTTGGCTGTGCATGAAGCGGAAGTTCATTATGATGGCAATACTCATCCAAGGCCCTAAGCAACCCGACAATGACATTGATGTGTACCTAAGGCCATTAGTTGAAGAACTTTTACATCTGTGGAATGGACAAGGTGTACGTGTGTGGGATGAGGCCAACAAGGAGGAATTTGACCGACATGCGTTGATGTTTGTAACCATCAATGGTTGGCCTGCTCTCAGTAACCTTTCAGGAGAAACAAACAAGGGATACCACGCATGCACGCACTGTTTAGATGACACCGAAAGTACTGGACAAATGTAGGAAGAATGTGTACCTGGGGCATCGTCGATTTCTTCCGACCAACCATCAATGTCAAAAGAAAGGCAATCATTTCAAAGGCGAGGCAGATCATCGAAATAAGCCCGCCATGCATACCGATGATCACGTACTTGCTATGGTCAATGATTTATAGGTAATCTTTGGAAAGGGTCCCGGCGGACTATCTGTTCCGAATGACGCTGAGGGACGCGCACCCATGTGGAAGAACAAATCTATATTTTGGGACCTACCGTACTGGAACGACCTATAGGTCCGCTCTTCAATCGACGTGATGCACGTGAAAAAGAACCTTTGCATGAACCTGCTAGGCTTCTTGGGCGTGTATGGGAATACAAAAGATACACCAGAGGCATGGGAGGACCTGCAATGTTTGCACGAAAAAGACGGCATGCCTCCAATGCAGTATGAAGGTCCTGCTAGCTCCCCGATAACTCCGACATGAGGGGGGGGGAGGGGTCGCCAAGGGTTTGAGGGGCGAGGGTCGGGAACTAGCTAGGGTAGAGGGTGGAGGGTCACGGAGGGGTCAAGGGTCGCCGAGGGTTCGAGGGTCAAGGGGTCGAGGGTCGAGGGTACGAGGGTCGTCGAGGGGCCGAGGGTCGAGGGGTCGAGGGCCGAGGATCGACGAGGGGTCGAGTGGTTGCCTAGTGTCAAAGTATTGAAGAAATCCATGCCTTCATCATTTGCGGCAAGTAACCGGGGCATGATGGTACGAAGCTCTTCAAAGTTATTCTTGAACGGAGTCCCGGATAGGATAATCCGCTTTTTCGTACGAATTTCACCAAAGGCCTTCCAGATAGCGATATTTGGAAGGCTCTTGCTGAACTTTGTATGAAAAACCGAATTATCTTATCTCGGACTCCGTTCCAGAACAACTTTGAAAAGCTTCGTACCATCGTCATGCGCCTGTTACTTTCACCTAATGATGAAGACATGGTTTTGTTTAATCCTTTGACACTAGACAAACGTGACATGAGGGGGTCGAGGGTCATGGATCGTCAAGGGGTCGAGGGTCGAGGATCGCCGAGGGGTCGAGAGGTTGCCTAGTGTCAAAGTATATGTGACGGTATTTTATACTTAATGGTTTCCTTCATTTGCTTACTAGCTAGCATGTCGAGTCCTCGTGATCTATACGTATAGTACGTAGTGTCGACCAAGCACAGAGATAAAAGAGGACACTTCTCTCTATTAGCTAGCTAACTCAATATATGAAACCCCTAAATTAACCCTACAAACCCCCCCAAACCCCCTCCCCCCTTTCAGAAAAAACCCTAGCCCCTGAACTGCTGACGCGTGGAAGCTTATTTGTCCCGGTTGGTGCTACCAACCGGAACAAAAGGCCCCCCTGCCTGGGCAAGCCGCAGTGGACACATGGAGGCCCATCTGTTCCGGTTGGTATAAGAACCGGGACTAAAGGTCTAGGGCATTTGTATCGACCGTTTAGTTCCGGTTCCCCAACCGGGACAAATGGCCCTTATGAACCAGGACAAATGGCCCTTATTCTACTAGTGTACGCACGAGTAGAACACAAGTGAGTTGTGGGCGATACTAGTCATACTGCTTACCAGCATGTCATACTTTGATTCGATGGTATTGTTGGATGAAGCGACCCGGACCGACATTACGCGTACACTTCCGCGAGATTGGTTCTACCGACGTGCTTCGCACACAGGTGGCTGGCGGGTGTCAGGTTCTCCAACTTTTGTTGAATCGAGTGTGGCTACGCCCAGTCCTTGTGAAGGTTAAAACATCACATACTTGACGAAATATCGTTGTGGTTTTGATGCGTAGGTAAGAACGGTTCTTGCTTAGCCCATAGCAGCCACGTAAAACTTGCAACAACAAAGTAGAGGACGTCTAACTTGTTTTTGCAGGGCATGTTGTGATGTGATATGGTCAAGACATGATGCTAAATTTTATTGTATGAGATGATCATGTTTTGTAACAGAGTTATCGGCAGCTGGCAAGAGCCATATGGTTGTTGCTTTATTATATGAAATGCAATCGCCATGTAATTGCTTTACTTTATCACTAAGCGGTAGTGATAGTCGTAGAAGCAATAGTTGGCGAGACGACAATGATGCTACGATGGAGATCAAGGTGTCGCGCCGGTGACTATGGTGATCATGAAGGTGCCTTGGAGATGAAGATCGTGATGGCCATATCATATCACTTATATTGATTGCATGCAACATTTATCTTTTATGCATCTTATTTTGCTTAGATCGACGGTAGCATTATAAGATGATCTCTCGCTAAATTTCAAGGTATAAGTGTTCTCCCTGAGTATGCACCGTTGCGAAATTTCGTCGTGCCGAGACACCACGTGATGATCGCGTGTGATAAGCTCTACGTTCACACACAACGGGTGCAAGGCAGTTTTGCATACGCAGAATACTCGGGTTAAACTTGACGAGCCTAGCATATGCAGATATTGCCTCGGAACACTGGATAACGAAAGGTCGAGCGTGAATCATATAGTAGATATGATCAACATAAGATGTTCACCATTGAAAACTACTGCATCTCACGTGATGATCGGACATGGTTTAGTTGATATGGATCACGTGATCACTTAGATGATTAAAGGGATGTCTATCTAAGTGGGAGTTCGTAAGTAATTTGATTAATTGAACTTTAATTTATCATGAACTTAGTACCTTATACTATTTTGCATGTCTATGTTGTTGTAGATAGAGGGCACGTGCTATTGTTCTGTTGAATTTTAAAGCGTTCCTAGAGAAAGGTAAGTTGAAAGATGATAGTAGCAACTACACGGACTGGGTTCGTAACTTGAGGATTATCCTCATTGCTGCACAGCTCGGTGACAGGCCTGCTACAGTAGCAACTCTGGACGTTATGAACGTTTGACAAGCTCGTTCTGATGACTACACGATAGTTCGGTGTGCCATGCTTTACGGCTTAGAACCGGGACTTCAACGGCGTTTTGAACATCATGGAGCATATGAGATGTTCCAGGAGTTGAAGTTAATATTTCGAGCAAATGCCTGGATTAAAAAATATGAAATTTCCAAAAAGTTCTACAGCTGCAAGATGGAGGAGAACAATTCTATTAGTGAACACTTGCTCAGAATGTGTGGGTACTACAATCATATGAGTCAACTTGGATGCAAAGTTGACGAAGATATTGTTATTGTTTGAGTTCTTCAATCACTGCCACCAAGCTATAAAGGCTTAGTGATGAACTATAACATGCAAGGGATGCAGAAAACAATTCCTGAGCTCTTAGCTATACTCAAAGCTGCGAAGATAGAAATCAAAAAGGAGCATCAAGTGTTGATGGTTAACAAGACCACTAGTTTCAAGAAAAAGGGCAAGGGAAAGAAGGGGAACTTCAAGAAGAATAGCAAGATAGTTGCTACTCCCACGAAGAAACCCAAGTCTGGAGCCAAGCCTGAAACTGAGTGCTTCTACTGCAAAGGGACTGGACACTGGAAGCCGAATTGCCCCAAGTATTTGGCGGATAAGAAGGATGGCAAAGTGAACAAAAGTATATTTGATATACATGTTATTGATGTGTACCTTACTAATGCTTGTAGTAGCGACTGGGTATTTGATACTGGTTCAGTTGCTAATATTTGCAACTCGAAACATGGGCTACGGATTAAACGAAGATTAGCTTAGGACGAGGTAACGATTCGCATGGGAAATGGTTCCAAAGTCGATGTGATCGCCGTCGGCACGCTACCTCTACATCTACCATCGGGATTAGTATTAGACCTAAATAATTGTTATTTGGTGCCAATGTTGAGCATGAACATTATGTCTGGATCTGTTTGTTGCAAAACGGTTATTCATTTAAATCAGAGAATAATGGTTGTTCTATTTATATGAGTAATATCTTTTTTGGTCACGCACCCTTGAAGAGTGTTCTATTCTTGTTGGATCTCGATCATAGTGATACACATATTCATAATATTGAAGCCAAAAGATGCAAGGTTAATAATGATAGTGCAACTTAGTTTTGGCACTGCCGTTTAGGTCATATTGGTGTAAAGCGCATGAAGAAACTCCATATTGATGAACTTTTGGAATCACTTGATTATGAATCACTTGGTGCTTGCGAACCATGCCTCATGGGCAAGATGACAAAGACTCCATCCTCCGGAACAATGGAGTGAGCAACAGATTTATAGGAAATCATACATACTGATGTATGTGGACCAATGAGTGTTGAGGCTCGCGGCGGGTATCGTTATTTTTTGACCTTCACAAATTATTTGAGCAGATATGGGTATATCTACTTGATGAAACACACGTCTGAAACATTTGAATAGTTCAAAGAATTTCAGTGTGAAGTAGAGAATCATCGTAACAAGAAAATAAAGTTTCTATGATCTGATCTTGGAGGCGAATATTTGAGTTACGAGTTTGGTCTTCATTTGAAACAATGTGGAATAGTTTCACAACTCACGCCACCCGGAACACCACACCGTAATGGTGTGTGATACGTCACCAACGTATCTATAACTTTTGATTGTTCCATGCTATTAGTTATGATGTTTTGGATGTTTAATGGGCTTTGTTATACAGTTTTATAATATTTTTGGGACTAACCTACTAACCCAAAGGCCCAGTCCAGATTGTTGTTTTTTGCCTGTTTCAGGGTTTTGGAGAAAAGGAATATCAAACGGAGTCCAAACGGAATGAAACCTTCGGGAGAGATATTTTTGGAGAAAATCACGCATCTGAGACTTGAGAACCACGGAGTAGGGGCCACGTGGTGCCCACGAGGGTGGGCGGCCCCCTTGGGCGCACCCCCTGCCTCGTGGGTCCCACGTAAGGCCCCCGGTGCCCTCCTTCCTCCTATATAAGCCTACGTACCCCGAAACCATCAGAGCAACAGAGAAAACCCTAGTTCCACCGCCGTAACCTTCTATTCCCGTGAGATCCCATCTAGGGGCCTGTTCCGGAGCTCCACCGGAGGGGGGATCTACCACGGAGTGCTTCTACATCATCATCATTGCCTCAACATGAGTTGTGAGTAGTTTACCATAGACCTTCGGGTCCATAGCTAGTATCTAGATGGCTTCTTCTCTCTCTTTGGATCTCAATACAAAGTTCTCCTCGGTCTTCGAGGAGATCTATTTGAAAGTGCCACTAATCCCCGGGTGGTTTTGGTAATTAATAACAACATATATATCATTGAACTAATATTTACTTGAGAATCATTTCAGAGAAGTTCGATGATATGGGTATAAAAATGTCTGAAGAAGTGGACCCCTCAAAATGCTAAGACAAGCATTGGCAAAAGCTCAAGACTCCATTTTTGGTTTAGTGATCCAAGATCACATTGAGTCCATAGGAAAAGCCAATACTATTAAAAGGGGATGAGGTTGTGTTGATGATCTGGTTGCTCAAGTGCTTAGTGATTTAGCTCCTTCAACTATCAGCAATCTTCACTACTTAACACACTCATAAGTAATCTCGGACAAACCGATTCTTCCAACTCAGTCCCACCGAGATGAACCACCTCAGTTATTTTCCAAACCCTAGATATTTCGGTCCATCCGATTTTGAGTTCGGTCTCACCGAAACTGGACTGCCAACCTTCTGTAACCGTTTGTCATCATTTCGGAATATCCGAGTTGTTGATTTCGGTCCCACCGATTCTGGCAAGCTGCTACCTTTGACTCATATCGGACACACCGAGATGGTATTTTCGGTCCCACCGAAAACCCCAACGTTCACTATATTTGAACTTTCGGTCTGACCGAGTTTTCACTTCGGTCTCACCGAGATTGCTCAATTATGTGTGTAACGGTTGGATTTTGTGTGGAGGCTATATATACCCCTCCACCCCCTCTTCATTCGTGGAGAGAGCCATCAGAAAGTACTACCACTCCTACCTTACACTTTCTAAGAAGAGAACCACCTACCCTTGTGTTGAGATCAAGTCATTCCATTCCTATCATTTGAAACTTGATTTCTAGCCTTCCCAAGTTGCTTTCCACTCAATCCTTCTTCCACCACAGCCATATCAGTGAGGAGAGTTGAGTGTTGGGGAGATTATCATTTGAAGCACAAGAGCAAGGAGTTCATCATCATCAACCACATCTATTACCTTTTGGAGGGTGGTGCCTCCTAGATTGGTTAGGTGTCGCTTGGGAGCCTCCGTCTTCGAGATGTGGAGTTGAACCAAGAAGTTTGTAAGGGCAAGGAGATCGCCTACTTCGTGAAGATCTACCCCGAGTAAGGCTAGTCCTCCGTGGGCGTAGGCCATGATGGAATAGACAAGGTTGCTTCTTCGTGGACCCTTCGTGGGTGGAGCCCTCCATGGACTCGCGCAGCCGTTACCCTCCGTGGGTTGAAGTCTCCATCAACGTGGATGTACGATAGCACCACCTATCGGAACCACGACAAAAATCTCCGTGTCTCCAAACTGCGTTTGATTTTCTCCACCTCTCTTTACTACATGTGCAATTTACTTTCCGCTGCTTATACTCTAGAATTGCATGTGTAGGGTGATACTTGAATTGATCATAATTGTGAAACTGCCAAAAACTGTTCATGATCTAAAGGCAGATCTTTTAGATTGTCAAGTAGTCTAATCACCCCCCCTCTAGACATACTTTCGATCCTACAAGTGGTATCAGAGCTTTGGTCTCCATTGTTTTGGTTTCCATTGCAATTGGACTCCATAAGCTTGGTTTCACAACCTAGGAGAGTATGGCGTCTAGTGAGGGTAATTATCGTAGAGGTCCTTACTTTGATGGTACAAATTTTGCTAGTTGGAAGCATAAAATGAAAATGCATATTCTTGGTCATAACCCAGCCGCATGGGGCATTATTTGTGTTGGTATGCAAGGTGATTTCTTCGAGGAAGGAAAAGTTCCGGATCGCGAAGCTACACCGGAAGAGTTGCGGATGTTGCAAAACAATGCTCAAGCTTGTGACATTCTCTTCAATGCTTTGTGTCCCGAGGAGTTCAACAAAATCAGCCGTCTTGAGAATGCCAAAGAGATTTGGGATACTTTGGATGAAATGCACGAAGGTACTGAATCTGTGAAGGAATCAAAGCTAGATATTCTTCAAGGTCAACTTGACAAGTTCAAGATGAAGGATGGTGAAGGAGTCGCTGAAATGTACTCTAGGCTTGCTCTCATCACAGATGAGATTGCCGGCTTAGGAAGCGAAGAAATGACCGGCCGTTTCATCATCAAGAAGATTCTAAGAGCTTTGGATGGAAAATATGACACCGTGTGCACTTTGATCCAAATGATGCCAAACTACAAGACTCTCAAGCCAACTGAAGTCATTGGAAGAATTATTGCTCATGAGATGACACTTAAGGATAAGGAAGAGCTTCACAACAAGTCAAGTGGTGCTTACAAAGCTACAAGTGATGCTCCCACTACCTCAAGTGACAAGTTAATTTCCAATGAAGAGATAAGCCTAATGGTTAAGAACTTCAACAAGTTCTACAAGAATAGAGGCAAAGAAAGAAGCTCAAAGTCTAGATCATATGATGAAAAGAGATCTTCTAGTCGTGATCGAAACTGCTACAATTGTGGAAGACCCGGACACTTCTCAAATGAGTGTACGGCTCCCCACAAGAGAAGAGAAGAATCTCCAAGAAGAAGAGCAAGAGATGAGTCACCTCGGAGAGAGAGAAGGAGTAGAGATGATCGTTATGAACGAAGACCCTCTCGGAGAAGCAAGGATTCAGAGAGGAAGGACAAGTCATCAAGGAGCTACACAAGAAGAAGACATCAAGCTCATGTAGGTGAATGGGTCTCCGGCTCCGACTCCGAAAATCAATCCGATGGAAGCTATCACTCCGACTCCGACTACAGTCAAGATGAAGGTGTTGCCGGACTTGCACTCGTATCCTCCAACTCCAACTCCTACGACTTATTTGATTCACCAAATGAGGGAATTGGAAGATGCTTCATGGCTAAAGGCCCCAAGGTAACACACCCTGAATTCATTGACTTTGATAGTGATGAGGATGACTTGCTTGGTGAAGATGAGCTCTTGCATGATAAATCTAGTGAGCTTAGTAATGATGAAAATGCTAGTAGTCTTTATAGTCGAGAAGAGTCGAATGACAATGCTATGAAGGAGATTGAGCATCTAACTAAAGAACTAAACACTCTTAAGTTAGCTCATGAAACAACTCAAGAAGATCATAGAGAGCTCCTAAGAACTCATGAGAAGCTACGCTTCGAGAAGCTCACTCTAGAGCAAGAACATGAGTTTCTAAAAGCGATCAATGACGATCTTCGAAAGAAGAGTTCTTCATATCTTGCCAAACGACTTCTCTTGTCTAATTTCTTGCCACCTATTAAGACTAAGCATGACAAGCATAAGAAAAATTCTTCCTCTAGTAGTAACAATAACAATGTTAAATCCAATATTGTTACTTCTAGTAGTTCTCTTGATTCCACTAACAATGTTTCAAGCCAAGTTACACTTGAGCAAGAAAATAGCTTATTGAAGGAAATCATAGAGAAAGGTGTCTACAAGAGTCTTGCCGGAAGCAAGAACTTTGAGGAAATTGTTCGCAAACAAGGAAGGCACCGGAAGAATCAAGGGATTGGTTTTGAGCGAAAGTTCAACGCCGAAGGATTTGAGTGGGAAGAAGGTCAATACCCTACTCCACAGTTTGTTTCACAAAAGGAGAAGTATGATCCTACTTCTTCCAATGTGGAACAAGCTCAAGATGACCTTCCACCACAAGACCACAAGCTAAAGGCCAAGGACAAGCTTCAAGAGGAGATTGATGCATTCATTGAAGCACCTCAAGCCATGGTCAAGTGGGTTCCCAAGGACACATCAAGTTCTACTTCGTCCAGCTCAACTACAACTCCAAGGATTCCCATCAAGATGATGTGGATCCCAAAGAAGAAGAACTAGAAGGTTCTTGAGGGTGACTCCGCCAACATACTTCACTCATATTCTTTTTGGCAAGAACTTGTGCAATCAACTTCCACATCATGCACTAGTTCATGGAGTCACAAACCCTCTTGTTGGTAAGTCAAGGGAGAAGGTAATCATTGCTTTCATGGACATCATCTTTTGTGAACTTCAATCTATGTGTATGGATATCCTTGTTTGTTCCTTGTGGGACTAACCCATGTAGGTATTGAAAGTGCCCTAATCCAAAGGATAGCTCCCAACTCTTGATGATCTACATCAACTTTGAGCATCCACATCTTCAACATCTACATGAAGTCTTCTACGACAACCCAAGGTTAGTTTGACCCTTTAAAAGGGGTTCTCACATCTAGGGGGAGCTTTGCTCTAAAAATTGAGCTAAAGCATCTTCAAATGATGTGAACACATAAATGCTTTATGTAAAAGTGGTAACCCCACTTGTGCTTAAACGATGAGTATGACCTATGATCAAATGTTCTCATTTGACTCCTAAGTCAAAATACTCATATATAGATGACCTAGCCATCGACAAATTGTGTGCTAGTAGCTAGAGTTTTGGTTGTGCATGTTTGACACATATTTCAGTTGCTATCTTATTGTGTGAGCATGTTGAATGCATGATTTTATCCATTCAAGGACATCCATTTGTTGTTTTGATTGTTTTGACTTTTCTGGCCAAATGGATGGACAAGAATGCCTAAGCACCTTCCCTAGCTATCTATGCTTTCTTGTCTCAAACTCTATTCATGCTCATATCACAACTTTGAACAAGTCATTTTCGGACCCTCCGAGTGAGGAGCACTCGGAGCCACCGATCCGTCTAAGACTGACTTCCAAAACCTTCTAAGTCCATTTCGGTCTGACCAACTTTTCCATCTCGGTCCAACCGAAACGCTTAGAATGATCTAGGTTTCATCTCGGTGAAACCGAGTTATAAATCTCGGCGTGACCGATATGTGTAACTGCACAGCAGTTAGCCATTTCGGTGTCACCGAGTTTTTCAACTCGGTCCCACCGACAGTATGGGGATATATATACTGAGGGCAGCGCGCGATTTAATTCTTCAAACCGTTTCGCCCCCAAGTCCCTTGCTGCCGTCGCCCTGGTCTTCGGATCGTCGCCGTCGTCGCCTGTGCGCCCTCGCCGCAGGTCTCCGCCGCCGTCAACGGTAATCTTCTCCGCGCCGTTGCCGCCGTAGAGGGACTCCACCAAGTTAGGGTGAGTCCCGATCCCTCTCGTGCTCCCCATCTGATTCTTGCACGATTGGTTTGCCATGTATCTATCCACGTTTGAGATATTCCTTAAACATCAGATCATATCCTTTTAGTTTCGAGCGAAATTCTTAGGTTTAGGTTTCCACGGAACACATCTCGGTGAAACCGATTTTGAAAACTCGGAATGACCGATTTGGCCTCTGGCCATTGCACTGCACCGTTCGGTCTAACCGATTCGTGCAAATTGGTGTGACCGATGTAGAGTCTCAGTGAAACCCTAGTGTTTCGGTAGGACCGAAACCCACTTCGGTCTGACCGAAAGTGGTGTGATAAGCCTCTGTATACACTTCGGATTCACCGAAACTGATAATCGGTTTGACCGAAATGCATTCTGTGAAAACTCAAAACTAAGATTTGAACTCATTTTTTTTTTGCAAAAACCTCTGCAGTTGTGATAACTCTTCTACTCTGCCTATACTATCTTTTCACAGGTTGTCAGCCATGTCAGATGTCAGTGACAGCCAGAACAGGTCTGAGTCACCGTTTGCAGAGATTCCTGAGGCAGATACTAGTCCTGAGGCTAGTAGTTCCAGTGATGATGGTGAGAGGAGCACCCCTAGTGGTTTGCCTCCTGCAGCCACCAGGACCAGAAAGAAGAGAAATTCTGATGATGAGGACTCTGACTTCGTTGCTGAGGAAGTTACCTCCAAGCCCAAAAGGAATGTTGTTGCCAAAGAGCACCAAGGGCAGCAGTTGAGGAAAGGCACCAGCATGGTCAAGCAATCAGCTGTTGCAAAGAAGCTGAACTTGGAAGAGCCAGCTCCAAGTAAGGTGAAGAAAACTTCCAAAAGGAAGAGGGTAGTATATGCTGAACCTCATGTTGATGCAGCTGCTGAAGAAGAAGAGGAAGATGCACCCCAGCCTCCTCCTCAGAAGGCTAAGTTCATGGGTGATGCTATTAGGGCTCAAGCCACTTCTAAGCCCAAGAAGCCTGCTCAAGCCAAGGCAGCTCCAGCCAAGCCCAAGAGGACAACCAGGAGCATTCCAGCTTCTGAGAAGAACAAAGGTGAGATGCCACCGTCTGAGTCAGATGAAGAACATGTGTTGCTGAAGCTCCGTCCTAAGTTGTCACTTCACAACGATGCTCATCCTCAAGCTGAGGACATGAAGGCAAGGAAGGATAGAGGTCTCAGGCTATGGAGACAGTCTGATCCATATGCCGTGAGGAGAAGGACTGCTGTGGACCCCAGATTCCACACCAGAGAGCAGCAGGACTTCTATGAGACCGTGCTGATGGATAAGAAGCCTATTGTTGCTGACACCAGATATGTTGACTGGAAGTACATTGACAGCGAAGAGCACCGAGACTTCTTTCCCCATGTGCATGAGAGCTTCACTGCATGTGGAGTTGCTGATTTTGTGGGTCAGGAGCTGACAGCTTGGAATGACGAGATGATCATGCAGTTCTACGCCACAGCCCACTTCTATCCTGATGGCAAGATCACCTGGATGACTGAAGGTCAAAGGTTTTCTTCGTCTGTTGAAGAATGGGCAGAACTTCTGAATGCTCCAGTGCAGAGAGAGGACGACATTGATGTCTATGGGATTCCTAAGAAGAGCCATGATTCCATGAAGAACATGTACAAGGAAATCCCCGCTGCTGATTTGGAAGGGTGGAAGCTTGGCTCAGTGTACTATCTCCAGGCAGGTCTGACCACAACAAACACTATTTTGAGGCATACCTTGATGCCCAAGTCTGGAGACCACCGCATGATTCGAGGCTATTCTATCAACATGCTGCACAATCTTGATGAGAAGGCACCTTTCAAGGTGATGGACTTAATGGTAGAGACCATTAAGAGGACTGCAGCTGACTAGAAGAGGTCGTGTGGATTTGCCCCGCAGATTCAGATGCTCATCAATGCCAAGTTTGGCACGGGCAAATTCATGTTGGATAGGAAGCACTTGCCACTGCAGCCAGAGCATGAGGATAACGTAGTTGTGATGGATGAGGAGGATCCAACCTCAGTTGAAGGACAAGCCAAAATTGAAGCTGCGAAGAAAGCCAAAGCTGACAAAGAGGCAGTAGCAGCAGCAGCTAAACCAAAGAGCTTCGGAGAGCAGATTCTTGAAGCTACCCAGAGGATTGAACAACGCCTGGCCAGCATTGAACAATCTCAGGAAAGCCTAGAGAGGATTGTTGAGGACAAGATCCACGCTCTGGACGTGAAGCTGACTGAGATTCAGTTGTCCGTCAACAAGCTTGAGGCAGACATGGAGGAAGCAAGGCAGGAGAGAGCAGAGCTTATGCAGGATGATCTAGTCCAGGACTCTCATCGCCAGACTGCTCAGGTTCCCAGAGGATCCCGATCTGCAGCTATCCCAGTGACTGACTCCAGGGCTACCACTTCAGCACCAGCTACAGCTCCAGCTCCAGCATCCACTCCTCCAGCGCAGACATCAGCAGAAGTCTTCGCCGATGCCGTCATTTCTACTCCGACATCTACCCAGACGGGAGCCGCCAGCAGAGCCCACAGTGATGTTTAGCTCTATGCTTTTTCAAACTTTTTGGTAACTTGTTGCCAAAGGGGGAGAAATTGTATAGATCATAGGGCTTCAAGAGAGAGAGTGCTCTTTCGTTCTTTTGCCGGTTTCCTTTGAGATACATTTGTTTCTTTTGGTCTTTCGATACTTTCAGTGTGCTTGCTACTACGTTTGATGCTACCTTAATGAGTGCTTGGTCATACCATGCTTTAATGTGTGCTTAATGCTTATCATATGCTATTCCTTCTTGTATGATCATTTACTCATGTCTTGGTGATTGGGTGCATGTTATTCATTCTTATCATTTTGTGCGCTCCACCAAGATGTATGTGACATGTAAGAGTGACCCATAATCCTAATCGATTGTGCATTTGCATTCAAACGCAAATTTTAAATAATGCACAAATTTAGGGGGAGCTCTTGTTTATCACATACTTCTCAAAGCGACGATATTATTCATTGATTATATCTTTTGTCGAAGCTTTGATCTATATGTTGTCATCAATTACCAAAAAGGGGGAGATTGAAAGTGCAACTAATCCCCGGGTGGTTTTGGTAATTAATAACAACATATATATCATTGAACTAATATTTACTTGAGAATCATTTCAGAGAAGTTCGATGATATGGGTATGGAAATGTCTGAAGAAGTGGACCCCTCAAAATGCTAAGACAAGCATTGGCAAAAGCTCAAGACTCCATTTTTGGTTTAGTGATCCAAGATCACATTGAGTCCATAGGAAAAGCCAATACTATTAAAAGGGGATGAGGTTGTGTTGATGATCTGGTTGCTCAAGTGCTTAGTGATTTAGCTCCTTCAACTATCAGCAATCTTCACTACTTAACACACTCATAAGTAATCTCGGACAAACCGATTCTTCCAACTCAGTCCCACCGAGATGAACCACCTCAGTTATTTTCCAAACCCTAGATATTTCGGTCCATCCGATTTTGAGTTCGGTCTCACCGAAACTGGACTGCCAACCTTCTGTAACCGTTTGTCATCATTTCGGAATATCCGAGTTGTTGATTTCGGTCCCACCGATTCTGGCAAGCTCCTACCTTTGACTCATATCGGACACACCGAGATGGTATTTTCGGTCCCACCGAAAACCCCAACGTTCACTATATTTGAACTTTCGGTCTGACCGAGTTTTCACTTTGGTCTCACCGAGATTGCTCAATTATGTGTGTAACGGTTGGATTTTGTGTGGAGGCTATATATACCCCTCCACCCCCTCTTCATTTGTGGAGAGAGCCATCAGAAAGTACTACCACTCCTACCTTACACTTTCTGAGAAGAGAACCACCTACCCTTGTGTTGAGATCAAGTCATTCCATTCCTATCATTTGAAACTTGATTTCTAGCCTTCCCAAGTTGCTTTCCACTCAATCCTTCTTCCACCACAGCCATATCAGTGAGGAGAGTTGAGTGTTGGGGAGATTATCATTTGAAGCACAAGAGCAAGGAGTTCATCATCATCAACCACATCTATTACCTTTTGGAGGGTGGTGCCTCCTAGATTGGTTAGGTGTCGCTTGGGAGCCTCCGTCTTCGAGATGTGGAGTTGAACCAAGAAGTTTGTAAGGGCAAGGAGATCGCCTACTTCGTGAAGATCTACCCCGAGTAAGGCTAGTCCTCCGTGGGCGTAGGCCATGATGGAATAGACAAGGTTGCTTCTTCGTGGACCCTTCGTGGGTGGAGCCCTCCGTGGACTCGCGCAGCCGTTACCCTCCGTGGGTTGAAGTCTCCATCAACGTGGATGTACGATAGCACCACCTATCGGAACCACGACAAAAATCTCTGTGTCTCCAAACTGCGTTTGATTTTCTCCACCTCTCTTTACTACATGTGCAATTTACTTTCCGCTGCTTATACTCTAGAATTGCATGTGTAGGGTGATACTTGAATTGATCATAATTGTGAAACTGCCAAAAACTGTTCATGATCTAAAGGCAGATCTTTTAGATTGTCAAGTAGTCTAATCACCCCCCCTCTAGACATACTTTCGATCCTACACTATTCGATGTAATCTCTTTTTGAAGTGTGTTTGTCGAGATCCGATGAATTATGGGTTTATGATCAAGATTATCTATGAGAAATATTTGGCTCTCCTCTAAACTCTTTATGTATGATTATAATATCCTCGCAAGTCTCTCCGAATTATTAGTTTGGTTTGGCCTACTATATCTATAGTTCTTACAATGGGAGAAGTGCTTGGCTTCGGGTTCAATCTTGCTGTGTCCTTTCCAAGTGACAGTAGGGGCAGCAAGGCACGTATTGTATTGTTGCCATCGAGGATAAAAAGATGGGGTTTATATCATATTTCTTGAGTTATCCCTCTACATCATGTCATCTTGCTAAAGGCGTTACTCTGTTCTTATGAACTCAATACACTAGATGCATGCTGGATAGCGGTCGATGTATGGAGTAATAGTAGTAGATGCAGAATCGTTTCGGTCTACTTGTCTCGGACGTGATGCCTATATATAATGATCATGCCTAGATAGTCTCATAATTATTCACTTTTCTATCAGTTGCTCGACAATAATTTGTTTACCCACCGTAGAATATTGCTATCATGAGAGAAGCCACCAGAGAACACTATGGCCCTCGGGTCTATTCTCTACATAGCAATTTACATCTACTTTACTTTTTCCGCTTTTACTTTCTGTTCTTATAATCAAAAATACCAAAAATAGAAACTATCATCTCTATCAGATCCCACTTTTGTAAGTGACCCTAAATTGATTGACAACCCCTTATCGCGTTGGCTGTGAAGTTCTTATTTGTTTGTGCAGGTGCGAGGGACTCGCGCATGGTCTCCTACTAGATTGATACATTGGTTCTCAAAAACTAAGGGAAATACTTACGCTACTGTGCTGCATCTCCCTTTCCTCGTCAAGTGAATACAACGCAAGCTCGAGATGTAGCAAGAAGAATTTCTGGCGCCGTTGCCGGGGAGGCTTACGCAAAAGTCATATACCAAGTACCTATAACAAACCCTAATCCTTCGCATTACATTTTTTGCCTCTCATTTTCCTCTCCCCCACTTCACCCTCGTCGTTTGATTTGCCTTCTTCTGCCGTGTGTTTATCGTTCGCTTGCTTCTTGTTTGCTTGTGTGTGTTGGATTGCTTGCTTGTCACTATGGCTCAGAACAATACCAAATTGTGTGACTTCTCCAATACCAACAATAATAATTTTATTAGCACTCTGATTGCTCCTATTACCGATGCTGAATCTTGTGAGATCAATGTTGCTTTGTTGAATCTTGTCATGAAAGATCAATTCTCTGGCCTTCCTAGTGAAGATGCCGCTACCCATCTAAACAACTTTGTTGATTTGTGTGATATGCAAAAGAAAAGGGATCCGGATAATGATATTGTTAAATTGAAGTTATTTCCGTTTTCACTTAGAGATCGTGCTAAAACTTGGTTTTCCTCTTTGCCTAGAAATATTATTGATTCGTGGAATAAGTGCAAAGATGCTTTTCTCTCTAAGTATTTCCCTCCTGCTAAGATCATCTCTCTTAGAAACGATATTATGAATTTTAAGCAACTAGACCGTGAGCATGTTGCACAAGTTTGGGACAGAATGAAATTAATGATACGTAATTGCCCTGCACATGGTTTGAATCTATGGATGATTATTCTGAACTTTTATGCTGGCTTGAATTTTGCTTCCAGAAATCTTTTAGATTCGGCCGCAGGAGGCACTTTCATGGAAACTACCTTAGGAGAAGCTACCAAACTCCTAGATAATATTATGGTTAATTATTCTCAATGGCACACCAAAAGATCTACTAGTAAAAAAGTGCATGCTATTGAAGAAATTAGTGTTTTGAGTGGAAAGATGGATGAACTTATGAAATTATTTGCTGCTAAGAGTTCTTCTTCTGATCCTAATGATATGCCTTTGTCCACTTTCATTGAAAATAATAATGAATATTTGGATGTGAATTTTTTTGGTAGGAATAATTTTGGTAACAATGCTTATAGAGAGAACTTCAATCCTATGTCTTTTCCTAGTAATTCCTCTAATAATTATAGTAATTCCCACAACAACTCTTATGGAAAGATGCCTTCTGAATTTGAAACCAGTGTTAAGGAGTTTATGATTTCGCAAAAGAATTTTAATGCTTTGCTTGAAGAAAAATTGCTTAAGATTGAGGAATTGGCTAGAAGTGTGGATAGAATTACTCTTGATGTTGATTCTTTAAAACTTAGATCTATCCCACCTAAGCATGATATCAAGGAGTCTCTCAAAGCCATGAGAATTTCCATTGATGAATGCAAAGAAAGAACCGCTAGGATGCGTGCTAAAAGAGAGAATTATATAAAAGCGTGTTCTTCTCGCTATCATGAAAATAAAAATGAAGATCTGGAAGTTATTAATGTGTCTCCTATTAGATCCTTGTTTTCCAGCATAAATCTTGATGAAGATAGGAATGGAGATGATTCTTCTTTAAGGTGTCCCAATGATTCAGAGTTTTTAGATCTTGACGCTAAAATTGTTAAAAGTGGGAGTGAAGAGATTAAAACTTTGCATAGTGATGAACCCACTACTTTGGATTTAAAGGGATTCAATTATGATAATTGCTCTTTGATTGATTGTATTTCATTGTTGCAATCCGTACTAAACTCTCCGCATGCTTATAGTCAAAATAAAGCTTTCACCAAACACATAGTTGATGCTTTGATGCAATCTTATGAAGAAAAACTTGAGTTAGAAGTTTCTATCCCTAGAAAGCTTTATGATGAGTGGGAAACTACTATCAAAATAAAAATTAAAGATCATGAATGCTATGCTTTGTGTGATTTGGGTGCAAGTGTCTCCACTATCCCAAAAACTTTGTGTGATTTGCTAGGTTTCGATGAGCTTGATGATTGTTCTTTAAACTTGCATCTTGCGGATTCCACTATTAAGAAACCTATGGGAAGGATTAATGATCTTCTTATTTTTGCCAATAGGAATTATGTGCCCGTAGATTTAATTGTTCTTGATATAGATTGCAATCTTTCATGTCCTATTATTCTTGGTAGACCTTTCCTTAGAACGATTGGTGCAATTATTGATATGAAGGACGGAAATATTAGATTCCAATATCCGTTAAGGAAAGGCATGGAACACTTTCCTAGAAAGAAAATCAAATTACCATATGAATCTATTATGAGAGCCACTTATGGATTGCCTTCCAAAGATGGCAATACCTAGATCTATCATGTATCGCGCCTAGCTAGGGGCGTAAAACGATAGCGCTTGTTGCGAGGCAACCCAATTTTATATTTTTTGTTTTTGCTGATGTTAGGGAATAAATATTGCATCTAGCTTCTGTTTAGATGTGGTTTTGTGTTTTGTTTAGTGTTTGTGCCAAGTAGAACCTTTGGGAAGACTTGTGTGAAGTTTATGTGATCTTGCTGTGAAAAACAGAATAGTTAGCGCTCGCTAGAATGGTCATGAGATTTTACTGAAGCTTGTAATTTAGTTTATTCCTTTTGAAGATGATTAATAGAAAAATTCCTCACCTTTACAAATTTAGTTTGAATTTTTTGGAGTTACAGAAGTATGCGAAACCTGCAGATTACTACAGACTGTTCTGTTTTTGACAGATTCTGTTTTTCGTGTGTTGTGTGCTTATTTCAATGCATCTATGAGTAATATTGGGAGGTATGAACCATAGAGAAGTTGGAATACAGTAGGTTTAACACCAATATAAACAAAGAATGAATTCATTGCAGTACCTTTGAGTAGTGGTTTGCTTTCTTATACTAACAGAGCTTACGAGATTTTTGTCTAAGTGTTGTGTTGTGAAGTTTTCAAGTTTTGATTATTGCTTTGATGGACTATGGAACAAAGAGTGGCAAGAGCCTAATCTTGGGGATGCCCATGGCACCCCAAGGTAAAATTCAAGGACAACCAAAAGCTTAAGCTTGGGGATTCCCCGGGAAGGCATCCCCTCTTTTGTATTCATCCATCGATAACTATACTCGGAGCTATATTTTTATTCACCACATGATATGTGTTTTGCTTGGAGCGTCTTGTATATTTTGAGGCTCTGCTTGTTAGTTTGCCACAATTATACTTGCTTGACACACCTAATTGAGAGAGTTAAATATGGCCAAGGAATTGTTAGAACACTCTATGTGCTTCACCTTATATCTTTTGAGTTGAATATTTTTGCTCTAGTGCTTCACTTATATCTTTTAGAGCATGGTGGCGATAATATTTTGAAGAAATTGTTGAACTCTCATGCTTCATTTATATCTATTTGAGATTCTATTAAAACATCATGGTAATGTGTTTAGGCTATAAAACTAGTCTTCACATGATAGACATCCAATATCAATGTAGTAAAAACTTTCACACTAAGTGCAATGAATATGATAAGAAGTTGATGCTTGATATATGTTTTGAGATACGAGGATAGTGATATTAGAGTCATGCTAGTGGAGTTATTATGAAATTGAGAAATACTTGTGTTAAGGTTAGTTATTCCCGTAGCATGCACGTATGGTGAACCGCTATATGACGAAGTTAGAGCATGAGGTATTTGTAAAGTGTCAACCTTTGTGTGGAGGTCTAGGGCGCGCGATGGTTAACTCCTACGAACCTCCCCCCTAGGAGCATGCATTGATTGCTTTGTTTTGATGACTCGTAGATTTTTGCAATAAGTATATGAGTTCTTTATGACTAATTTTGAGTCCATGGATTATACGCACTCTCACCCGTCCACCATTGCTAGCCTCTCTTGTACCGCGCAACTTTCTCCGGTACCATACACCCACTATATATCCTTCCTCAAAACAGCCACCATATTATTCCTCAAAATAGCCACCATACCTACCTATCATGGCATTTCCATAGCCATTCCGAGATATATTGCCATGCAACTTTCCACCGTTCTGTTCTTATGACACGCATCATATTGTCATATTGCGATGCATGATCATGTAGTTGACATCGTATTTGTGGCAAAGCCACCATGCATAATTTTTCTTACATGTCACTCTTGATTCATTGCACATCCCGGTACACCGCCGAAGGCAATCATATAGAGTCATATTTGTTCTAGTATCGAGTTGTAATATCGAGTTGTAATTCAATGAAAGTGTGATGATCATCATTAGTATCTTTATTTAGCCATAGTGTGATGATACATATTTAGCTCTACTGCATCCATTGCATGGCAATCCCTACTCACTCACATTGATATCTATTGATGGGCATCTCCATAGCCCGTTGATAGGCCTAGTCGATGTGAGACTATCTCTCTCTGTCGGGGGAAACTGTCCACCACGAGCACCTATGGGACCGGAGCCCCTTGTTCGTGCGGTAAGGGAGCGGAGGGAGCACAAAGAGCAGATCGTAGAGCTCACGCAGGCAGCTTACCCAGGTTCGGGCCGCGCGGACGCGTAAAACCCTACTCTTGCCTTGGTTTGTATTGAGTTGGGGAGCTCGGGAGCTTGAAGAACTAGCTACACCGAGCAAGAGAGCTATCAAGGTTCCGAACCCTTTCTACGTTGGGCATGGGCCTCCTTTTATAGCTCAAGGGGTCACCGACAGGTGTCAACGTAGAAGAAAGGGGCAAAAATGTAACTTTGGTGGTAGTTGTAACAGTGCGGGAACAGTGGATGAACAGTGGATGAACAGTGGTCATCACCTACTTTGACAGTGGGGGACAAGAGCATTAAATGCCCGTCGCCGTCGACCCCAAAAGCGCCCGCCCTTGCGTCTCCGTTTGCCACGGCAGTAGCTTCGTCACCGTGGAGTGCCACCGTGTCCCCCAGGCTGCACAACCATCCGCCACGCGTCCCTGGAATGGCCCCAGGGCGACGCGTGGGCCGATGAGCTGGAGCGCGGGCACACAGTGCAGACTTCCCCCGGCAAGCACCTTGCCGGGGGGCTTGATCTTGTCGGGCCGGGAAGCTTGTCGCTCCCCGGGTCTCGCCGGGGCGCAGAGTGCGCCGGGGCTTGTCTTCTAGATACAGTCTTCTGGTCTTCCTGGCAAGCTCCTCTTGCCAGGGCCTTGTGTTGATGACATAGTCTTGAGCCTGGAACGGCCTTCCCTGCAAGCTCCACTTGCCGGGGCCTTGATCTTCTTGCTTGTATACTTTGTTTTTGAATGGCTTAATAAGGACCAGAGAGGTTTCCGGCAAGCACGTGGTAGACCCTGCCGCGGGAAGCTGCTACTGCCCGTGCACAAGTTGGGGTACTAAGGTACCCCTATCTTAGTACACCGACAGGAGCCCCCGGGCCTGGGCCACACACGGTGCCCAGCGCTGTTGGGCCAGGCCCAAAACAGTGCACGGGCACGCGCGGCCCACGGCGAGCCGTAATTCCCCTTCCGCATCCGCCGCATCCCTCCCTAACGGCACGCGTCGATTGCGGCGTCGTGGGAGAGATCGTGGCCACGTTCTTTAATGGGAAATGCGGAGCGTCCCCCACTTCCCCCTTAAAAACAGAGGAAGCAGGGGCAGTTACCTTACTTCGTCTTCATTGCTTCTTCCACCTCCAGAAATCCCCCTCTGCGCTCCGCCTCCTCATCTCCTCCGCCCTCTTCCGCATCCGAGGCGCCGTCGAGCTTCCCGCCCCTTCCTCCGCCGCCTCCGCCATGGCTCCGAAGGCCGAGAAGGCGAAAGCGGAGAAGACCAAGAGGGAGAAATCCGAGCAGGCGGCAAAGCTTGTCGCCCTGCGGAAGAGGAACGTCATCTTCGCGCCGAGGCTCAGCGCGAGGGAGCTCTGGAACAAGTACTATCTGTTCTGGGCCAAGAAGACCAAGGCGCATCCCCGCACCCGAGTCTACCCGGCCGCCGCCAGAGATCTGTACCCCAGCGGGTATTTCTTCTTTGCTGTCTTCTTCCACTGCGGCCTGTGTCCCCCATTCTCTGAATTTTTCTGCGATATCATGAATACATACAACCTCCATCTCTTAGACTTCACCCCCAACGCCATCCTCACGATGGCGGTTTTCGCACATCTGTGCGAAAACTACATAGGGATCCATCCAAACGTAGCGCTCTTTAGGCATTTCTTCATGCCTAGAGCAGAGGTCGGCGCCCCCCTCTCCGGAGGTATCTCTTGGGTCTTTCGCTTGAACAAGAAGGAATCTTATCTGAAAGGGGAGCTCCGCGGCAAGTGGGAGGAGTGGCGCGCGGACTGGTGCTGGATAGTGGAGGACGAGCCGCAGCCTTTCACTGCGCCGCGCACAACTGCTATAGTGCGCGGCAGGGACTGGAGCGAGTTGGCTCCGGATGATGTCAAGCTCAACGCTGCCCTTGTTAGGATTCTTCGTCTCCGGGTAGCCAAGTTGACCATCGGAGAGGTAGGAGCAGACTTCCTCCGCCGCCGCATTGCTCCTTTACAAGAAAGGAAAAGGCCAGCATGGGAGTTTGGCAATGCGGCGGACATAATGAGGTTGCGCCCGGGGCTGAATTACAACTTCACGGCGCTGGAGTTGAAGGGGATGCTCCGGGAGCTTTTCAAGCACGACCCGGCTCACCCAGAGTGGTTTAGACCTCCCCGGGGAGTAGTACCTCTATGCAACAGCACCGCCCGGGACGCCTTGCGGGCGATGATGCCTGCGTGTGACTCTCATGGCGTTGACCCAACATGGATAGTGCCCACGCCGGATGCCATCATGAGTTTCTTCGATAACTTGGTCGAGGTGCCGAAGAACACCGATGAGATCAAGGGTCTCACCCGGGCCACCACGGATCGGGAGATAGCTTATATCGCTACCCGGGTAGAAGAGGCCGCCGCAGCCGCAGCGGTAGGAGAATTTGGGTTCACCGTCGACGAGGCAGAGGCCGACGACGCGTCGTGCCAGGCCGAGGAGGCAGAGATCCGGAGACTTCTCAAACTTCCGCCCGACGAGCTCGCCGGGGTCCCTTCCCTGAGGCATGCCGGGATCCCCGGGGTTGTGAGCGAGGCCGCGGCAAGAGGCGAGGTTGCCGGAGGAAGCATAGGTGCCGGAGGGAGCGGAGCCACCGGAAGGAGCAAGGCCGCGGGGCAGGGTGCTGGGCCCAGTGAGCCCACCGAGGAGGAGGAGGAGGAGGACGCCGGAGCTGACGAGGATACTGGAGGATCTCTGGGGCTCGACGACGACATCTCCTCGTCCTCGGAGAGCTCCTCGCCCCGGGCGAGTCCCAAGCGAACACCGCCGAAGCGCCTCCGCAAGGCGGCTACGGCGACGAGAACGCAGGCGCCCCGACAGCAGCCCGCTTGCCAGGCGGCGCGCGCCACCAGAGCGAGCCAGACCGCGACGGAGGCGCCCCGCGCACCAGTGCCAGGCGGAGGAGGAGCCTCCCAGAGCGGAGCGGCTGCTCCGCCTGCTCCCCGGGCCTCGGCGCCAACAGAGGCTGGGTCTTCGCAGCCCCCAGCCCCGGGGACCGCCAAGCGCCCGAGGGAGCCTTCTCCTCCCGCTCCTCGCGCGGAAGCGCCTCAGGTGGAGTTCGACTTCTCCGCCCTGAGCGATGACGACGACGAGGAACAGGAGTAAGTACTTGCGATTTTGTAGCTTCTTTGATCCAGTCTTGATTCTTTCTTTGATGATTCTGATTTGGCTTCTCGCTTTGATTCCAGGACCCTGGCCCAGCGAGCGGCGAAGAAGGCCAAGGTTCCCGTGGTAGTGGTCGAGGACGACTCGCCCGTCGGGGCGACAGGGGACACGCCGGCGACGGACTTGCCGGACCCAACCGCTGCTCCGAGGAGCAGCCCCTAGCGCAGCCCCCAGCGTAAGTCTGGTTTTGAACTTCCTACTTGTCGGGCGCGCCTGAGGTTCCAGCTTCGTATTGATGTTTTGTTGTCTTGCTTGTCTTGTGCAGAAACGGAGCTGCAGCCGCAGGAGCGCCCGGAGACTACTCCCGAGGAGCCGCAGGTCCCGCCATCCCCGCCAAGGACGAACTCTCCGGCGAGGGAGAGCGCTCCGCCAAGGGCAGGTACTCCGCCAAGGGTGAGTACCCCGCCAAGGGCGAGCAGCCCGGCGAGGGTGGCCACCCCGCCAAGGGTGAACTCCCCGGCGAGGGAGCCAGTTGTCGACGAAATCCGCGAAGGTAAGTCTTGCAACCTTGTCTTCTTGGACTCGTCTTTTTTTTTGGATATTTGCTTGAACCTTTTCTTTTCTTTTTCTTCTTCTTCTAGATCCTCCCGCGCCGGACCGGATGGAGACCGAGGTCGTCGGCGAGGGAGGCGCGCAGGGCGACGACGGCAACGCCCCTGTCGTCGAAGACATGGTAGGAGCCGACGAACCCGCGGCTGAGGAGACTGCCCCGACCGCAGACGCAGCGGCCGGGGAGGGGGACGGCGGCCACACTGCCGGCCCGGAGGCGGCAGGAGCGTCTAGCGCTGCGCCGGCCGCCGACCCCTCTACCGAGGAGCAGTCCGCCTTCTATCTTGAGGCTCCCAACGGCGTCTTCATACAGGTGCCGTGGGGATCCTTGTCGCGAGCCCCCGAGGAGGGAGAGACCTTTGATGGGGAGGTCCTCGCCTCCGCGGGGCTGAAGATCTTCGAGGCGCCCGGCGGGAGCGACGATCCCGAGGAGGAGAAGCTGCTTCACCAGGCAGGCGAAACTTGAGTCTCGGGAAGCCCTCACCGCCAAGGCCACAGCAGATATGGAGAAATGCTCCACGGAGCTCCGCGCCGCCAACCAGGCGGCCCTCCGCGACTTGGCGGAGGAGCGCGAGAGGCTTGCTGGAGAGTACCAAGAGTGGCTCCTAGAGAAGGCCGAGGCCGAGGAGCAGCAGCGACTCGCCGGAGAAGCGCTGTCCCAGCGAGAAGGAGCGCTCAACCAGCGGAAGGTCGACCTCGACTCTCACGAGGATGACCTTGCCGCCCGGGAGCAGGCCCTTGGCGGAGAGCTGAAGGAAGCGAAGGCGGCCGCAGCCACCGCGGAGACCGCCAAGAAGGACCTCGAAGCTAAGGTGGTGCAGCTGGAGGAGTACCTGAAAGCGAGCACGGAGAGGGTCACCGTGCTCAACATAGAGCGCGAGAAGGACGCCCATACCAACTCAGAACTCCAGGTACGCCTCTCCAAGCAGGGCGACGAGCTCAAGGCCGCCAAGGACTCGATTGCAGATCTGGAGCTGAAAGTCTCTACGCTGAAAGATTCACTCGACGCCGTCCGGGACCGCGAAACCAAGCTGAAGGACGAGCTCCGCAAGGAGCGAGGCCTGGTGGAGAGCGCCGCCACTTCAGCTGACAACTTCCGCCGGACCGTCGAAGTATGGACTGAAGATCTGGTGGCTTCTGCAGCTAGCATCGACAAGGAGCTGATGGCGCTGAAGGTGGAACACCTCATATATTCTCCGGATCCAAATCTCCCACACAGCGCCAATCTTAGTCTCTTCTTCAGAGGGATCGCGCCGGCACTCGCAAGTCTACAAAAGAAGCTCCCCGCGCAACTGGCCGATGAGTCACGCCAGCTCTGCGCGGGTACCTTGGAGCGCGTCCTGACGAAGATCGTCTACCGCAATCCTGGTATAAATCTCGTCAACGTCCTCCGCAGCTTGCCGGCCGACACAGATATGGAGGCGCTTAAGGCGCAGGTCGCCCACATCATCGCCAAGGTGAACAAGATTTCCAGGCGTGAAGGCGATCGCGTAGACTAGGCCTCTTTCTTTTGTTGCTGCAAAGTGTGTCACGAACATGAACTCATTAGCCATGAACTTATTAGCCATTGCGACAAGCTATCTCTGTAATATATTTATCTTATTTTCGAGCAATTGATGCAGTGTTATCTCCCTTGTTTTGGTCCTTTACTTTGTATGCTTTTTACCCTACGCTTTTAGGGAACTCGCCGACAAGGGACCCTTGCCGCGAGCGCTAAGTGCTGGACTCTGAGCAGCCTGCTGGCAAAGGCCTCACCGGCAAGCAACCTTGCCGCAGCTAGTCGCAACGCACTTAGCTTGCTGAGCGAACTCGAAAACGAAGCAAGGGCGCGACACTTGTCGCAGCTCACTTAAGTCGTTGAGCGTACTCGAAAACAAGATAAGGGTGCGGCTAGCCACGGGTAGGTTCCTCCGCGCACAGGTTTTCCATACAAAGTGTGGCTGTTCAAGGAAGATAACTAAAATTTAAAAATTTGAACTGCTCAAATTCTGGTAACTTAGCTCTCATAGTCTGTTCGTTCTCCGGCAAGCTTCTCTTTCTTGAACAGCACTTGGTTCATCCTCCACCTCCTTCCCCCCCGGCAAACTTGTGCGCGAGGAACATTCTTCCTGCTTAAGAGGGAAAGAAAAAGGAGAAGAGGAAACAAGTATAGGGTTCCTCGGCATGGTAATGCTTACCGGATATGTGTGTTGCACAAAATGCCAAATAATGCATGCAAATATCGAAGAAAAGCATGGAAATGGCAAATAGTGCAAAAACACAAAGCTTTACTGATGCGCGGGATCTGCGCCCGGCTTTGTACAAAGGTTTACATGAAACAGCGGCAAGACTCGTACAAAAGGTGGTTGCTGGAGCGGGTCACGGCAACCGCGCCTTATGGGTGAAACTTTCGAAGATGCTCTATGTTCCAGGAGTTGCTCACCGGTAAGCCTTCTTCGTTCTCAAGGCGGACAGCGCCGGGCCTTGTAACTTGTCTCACCCGATAAGGGCCTTCCCACTTCGGCGTCAACTTGTTGGAATTCTTGGCGGACTGAACACGCCGAAGAACAAGGTCGCCTTCCTCGAGACTCCTGGCCTTGACCTTGCGGCTATGGTAGCGGCGCAAGGCTTGCTGGTATCGAGCAGCTCGTACAGCAGCCTGGAGACGTTCCTCCTCGAGGAGCAATGCATCATCTTGTCGCAGTTGCTCTTGCTCGAGCTCATCATAAGCGAGCACTCGAGAAGATCCGTATACGAGTACCGTGGGGAGAACTGCCTCTGCCCCATAGACAAGGGCAAAGGGTGTCTGTCCGGTGGCTCGACTTGGTGTCGTCCTGATTGACCAAAGAGCCGCCGGCAACTCCTCTATCCAGTTTCTTCCGCACTTGCGCAGCCTGTCAAAGGTCCTTTTCTTGAGTCCGCGCAGCACTTCAGCATTTGCCCTCTCCGCTTGACCGTTGCTTCTCGGGTGAGCAACAGACGCAAAGCAGACCTTGGCGCCAAGGTCTTGGACGTACTGCATGAAGGTGCGACTAGTGAATTGTGTACCGTTGTCGGTGATGATCCTATTAGGGATCCCGAAACGGCAAACAATTGACCTGAAGAACCTGACCGCTGACTGTGTTGTCACCTTTCTCACCGGTTCCACTTCTGGCCACTTTGTGAACTTGTCGATTGCAACGTACAAGTACTCAAAGCCCCCGACAGCACGGGGGAAAGGGCCGAGGATATCGAGCCCCCAGACCGAGAAGGGCCAGGACAAAGGGATCGTCTGGAGAGCTTGAGCTGGCTGATGAATTTGTTTGGCATGGAACTGGCACGCTTCACACTTGGTTACTTGTGCAGTTGCATCTTGGAGGGCTTCTTGCCAGAAGAACCCTTGCCGGAATGCCTTCCCGGCAAGTGCCCTTGCGCCAATGTGGTGGCCACATATGCCTCCATGTATTTCTGCCAACAGCTTCTGTCCATCTTCTCTGGAAATGCACTTCAACCTGACACCATTGAGCCTTCTTCTGTACAGTTCGTTGTCCACGAACTGGTACATACTTGACTGCCTGGTTATTTTCTCTATCTCTGCTGGGTCGTCGGGAAGTTCTCCAGTTTGCAGAAAACGGACGATCTGCTGTGCCCATGCCGGAGCCCGGGGCTCGGCGGCAAGGACTAAAGGCATGAGGGCCGCTGCGGGAACCCCAGCTTCTACGGCAAGAGCCTCTGGTTCTGCCGGAGCTGATGGTCCCCCGGCAAGCTCGCCGGGGCGAGGCTTGTCGGGAACGTTTGCTTCAACTGTACAGACCCTTGGATCTGCAGGAGCAAACTGTTCCTCAGCGTTCTGGCCGTTGATCTTGGGGACCTTGGCGGCGGCCTCGGGGAGATCCGCCGGCAAGTAGTCGCCGGAGACCAACTTTCTCTTCTTACTTTGCCCAATTGATGGTGTAACGGATGGCTGAGTCAGCTTGAGCAGGAAGGTCCCTGGTTCCACAGGTAACTTCATTGCAGCACACTTTGAAAGGCCATCTGCAATTTCATTCTGAGCTCTTGGAACGTGCTCCATTTGCAGACCTTCAAAGTGTTCTTCAAGCTTCCTCACTTCATCTACATAAGCTTCCATCAAAGGGCTCTGGTAACTCTTGTTGACTTGTCGGACCACCAACTGAGAATCTCCCCGCACAATTAGCTTCTTAATCCCAAGTTCGGCCGCAATCTTGAGGCCGGCGAGCAAGCCTTCATACTCAGCAGTATTGTTTGTCGCTTGCTCCCTGGGAAAGTGCATCTGGATAACATACTTGAGGTGCTCTCCGGTGGGCGCGATGAGTACCACGCCGGCACCGGCGCCTTGCAGCGAGAAGGCACCATCAAAGTACATTACCCATTCACTCGTCGCTTCTTGTATGGGTACACTTGTTTCTAGAACTTCTTCATCGGGCGTTGGGGTCCATTCAGCTATGAATTCTGCCAAAGCTCGGCTCTGGATAGTTGAAGTACTCTCAAACTTGAGACCAAAGCTTGACAGCTCCAGTGCCCACTCGACGATCCTGCCTGTTGCTTCTGGATTGTGCAATATCCTCTTCAGCGGAAAGCGAGTGACCACTGTTATCTCGTGTGCTTGGAAGTAATGGTGCAGCTTTCTCGAGGCCATGAGGAGGCCGAAAAGCAACTTTTGCACCCCGGAGTATCTTGATCTAGCCCCCTGCAAGAGGGAACTCACAAAATACACCGGGCGCTGCACCATCTTTCTTCGCACTTCTCCTTGTTCCTGCGCAGAGTTGTCCTTGTCGGGGCCAGAGCTTGTCGGAGCAGCCCCCTGCTTGTCGCTGGATTCGCTTGCCGGTGGTATAGACTCCTCGTCGGCCTCCCTCTCCGCTACTAACGCAGCACTAACCACTTGATTGGTTGCTGCTAAGTATAGCAGCAACTTCTCTTGTGGCCTAGGTGCGACAAGTATTGGAGTGGAGGATAGGTATCCTTTCAAGTCTTGCAGCGCTGCCTCCGCTTCCGGAGTCCATTTCATAGGACCTGCCTTCTTCAAAATTTTGAAGAAAGGCAGGGCGCATTCTGCAGACTTTGAAATGAACCTACTGAGGGGGGCCACACAACCTGCAAGCCTCCTTACGTCCTTGACGCGCTTCGGGGCTTCGATCTGCTCGATGGCTTTAATCTTGTCGGGATTAGCTTCAATCCCCCTCTGAGACACAAAGAACCCGAGAAGCTTGCCGGAGGGGACTCCAAAAACGCACTTCTCGGGGTTCAACTTAAGCTAGATCTTGCGCAGATTTGCAAAAGTTTCTTCCAGATCTTGGATCAGGGTATCCTTGCTCTTGCTCTTCACCACTATGTCATCCATGTAAGCTTCTACATTTCTGTGGATCTGTGGCTCAAAAGCAGTGTGCACCACCCTTGCAAATGTTGAGCCTGCATTCTTCAATCCGAAAGGCATGCGAATAAAGCAATTGGTGCCACATGGAGTAATGAATGCAGTCTTCTCTTCATCTTCCTTGGCCATAAAAATCTGGTGGTAACCTGAATATGCATCAAGAAAGGAGAGCATCTCACATCCAGCAGTGGAGTCAACAATCTGGTCAATGCGCGGCAAGGGAAATGGATCTTTGGGACATGCTTTATTCACATCAGTGAAGTCTATACACAACCTCCACTTCCCGTTAGCCTTACGCACGACAACTGGGTTTGCTAACCACGTCGGATGGATCACGCCTCTAACCAGGCCCGCTGCTTCTAACTTCTTGATTTCTTCGGCAATGAATTCTTGGCGCTCCACGGCTTGCTTCCTGACCTTCTGCTTGATGGGCCGCGCATGAGGGCAAACAGCAAGCTTGTGCTCAATTACCTTCCTGGGAACGCCGGGGATGTCAGATGGTTGCCATGCAAACACATCGACATTCGCCCGCAGGAAGGCAACGAGCGCGCTTTCCTATTTGCTATCAAGCGTAGCACTGATGGTGAAGGTACCACCAGTGCCATCCTCATTGGCGGACACTTTCTTGGTTGCCGGTGGAGCGGCCATGCCCTTCTTGCACTTGCCAGTGGAGCTCGATGGAACATCCTCGACGGCAGCGCAGCACTCCGAAGAGGTGCGTTTGCCGGAGTCGGCCCCAGAGCACTTGCCGGACTTGGTCTTGGTCTTCTTCCCCCCGGGAGCTTCAGCGGCAAGTGTGTTGCTCTCCGCTGCGGCTGCTGCGTCCCGGTATATCTTGTCGGCGCAGATAAGCGCGTCCTTCTTGTCGCCGTGGACAGAGATGACGCTTATCGGCCCTGGCATCTTGAGTACATTGTAGGCGTAGTGGGAAGCTGCCATGAACTTGGCGAGGGCAGGTGGTCCAAGTATCCCATTGTATGGCAATGGGATATCGGCAACATCAAAGGTTATCCTCTCCGTCCTGAAGTTAAGCTCCCCGCCAAAGGTCACTGGCAGAGTGATCTTCCCCTTGGGCTTGCTTCTTCCCGGGTTTATTCCTTGGAAAGAACCGGTCTCTTCGAGCTCGCCATCTGGGATCTGGAGTTTCTTGATCACAGCTGAGGAGATCAAGTTCAGCCCGGCCCCGCCGTCAACCAACATTTTGGTGACCTTGAGGTTGCGGATGGTGGGTGAGACCAGCATCGGCAAGCACCCGACCGCAGTGGTGCGGTCAGGGTGGTCCTCAAGGTCAAAAATGATGGGCGTGCTGGACCATTTCAGCAGCTTGCGCGACTCCACGGGCGGCTCTGCCGCGTTCACTTCCCGCACCCACTGCTTGAGTTGGCGGTGGGAAGTGTGCAGAGATGCGCCCCCGTCAACGCACAACACCTCTGTGGCCTTCTGGAACTCCTGCTCGCTGTTATCACCTTCATCCATGTCATCGTCGTCGTCTTCCTCTTCATCCTTGTCGCGGCCCCGGGGAGGTCGATCACTTTGCCGCTGCTTGGCCTTGCCGCGGCGTCCTCCCCGGCCATTGAATGGCTGCTTCTTGCTTGGCTCTCCCCCGCCACCTTGGGCCTTTTCCTTGTCGCGCCGCTTGTACTCAGCTTTCTGCTGCTCGACGAGGTACTCGACGCGCTTGCAGTTGGAGAGATCATGACCCTTTGGTGCGGTGGATCTTGCAATATTGCTTGTCGGAGCCGTCCTGCTTGTCGGCTGCCGCCACAGGGGCAGGCTCCTTGCCGGAGCCGCTAGCCTGCGCTTGCTTGGCGGGAGCCTCCTTGCCGGACTTCTCGACGACAAGTACCTCCTTACTCTTCTTCTTTCTATTGTTCCGCCGCCGGCTCTTCCTTGCCGGGGCGGCATCCTCGCTGTCGCTTCCCCCTGCGCCAGCATCCTCTCCGGGGAGTCTCCTCCCCTCTTCGGCGCGCGCGCACTTGTCAGCTAGAGCATAGAGCTCGCTGACATCCCGTATCTTGGTCATGGCCATCTCCTCACGCATGCGGCGGTTACGCACGTTCTGGTGGAACGCGCTAATAACCGCGGCAGGGTGGACGTCGGGGATGTTGTGCTGCACGCGGCTGAAACGCTGGATGTACTTGCGCAGAGGTTCTCCTTCCTTCTGGGCCAAGATGTGGAGATCGCTCTCCTGGCCGTGGGGTTTGTGGCCGCCCGTGAAGGCGCCAACAAATTGGTGGCAAAGGTCTGTCCATGAAGAAATGGAGCCTTCCGGCAAGTGCATAAGCCAAGAACGAACGTTCGGCTTAAGCACCAGCGGGAAGTAGTTCGCCAGTATCTTCTCGTCGCGCCCCCCGGCAGCCTGCACCGCGATGGTGTAAATGCTGAGGAATTCCGAGGGGTGCGTCTTGCCGTCGTACTTCTCCGGTACGTCGGGCTTGAAGTTTTTCATGCTGGGCCACTGGACGCGCCGCAGCTCACGGGGAAACGCAGGGCAGCCTGCCGCGTACGGCAAGTCGCCTGGTTCACCGGGCGCGTGCGTGTCGACAGCGGTCCCGGCACGTTGGTCTGATTGTCGCCGGGCTTCTCGGCGGCGCTCGATTGTGGTCCGAGCGTCTTCTTGTCGCCGGTCGTCAAGGACTTGGCGCTGGTCCCGACGAGCCCGCGGATCCGACGACGCCGTGGAGTCGTCGTCGACGTTAATCCGGCGGGGAGGCGTCTTCTGCTTCCGCGGCGGGGAGTGCACCGTAGTTGCACCCCCGGCGGTCTTGTCGCCGTCGGCCTTCGTCTTCTCGACTTGCCGCGGCCGCGAGGTCGCCGGCTGCTGCGGCGTGTCGTTGTTGGCGAAGGCGATCAAGCTTTGAATTGTTGCCCTCCAGTCCTCGGCCTTGTCTGCCGCTGGAGGGAAGTCGAGAAGCAGTTGCGCTCTCGCGAGTGCTTCTGCTGGAGAGGAGGGGAGCGGGGGCGAGCGGTGCAAGGAGCGGGATATGCTCGGACTCCTAACAGGGTTAGAAGGAGCAGGGTCCCGCCCCGGCGACCGCGCCTTGCTCGTGCTAGGACGATGGCCCGGAGCATCCCGCGAGCCTCCGGTTTGTCCTTGGCCCAGCAAGCGGAAGGCACCTCCTGTGCCATGGCGCTGCTGGCCTGTCGTCTGGTGAGATGGACGTGGCGTATCTACGGAGACCGAGGCCTTGGAGTTGGTCCGGCCGTCCGCCTTGTCCTTGGATTTAGCGGTGCCGTGAGTCTCCTCACCGGCGACCACCCTTCCGCCGGCGTCTCCTCCACCCACCGTTGGTTCTGGTGGCGGTGGAACAGACGCAGACGAGCCTGCGACCTCCGAAGCCTTCTTCTTCGGGGCCATGTTGCTGTTGCTGATGAAGCTAACGAAGTTGGAGAGGTTGATGAAGAATGCGCCCGCGTGAACGCCGGATCAGGTTCGCACAACCTCGACGCCCCCTACCCGGCGCGCCAAAGATGTCGGGAGAAACTGTCCACCACGAGCACCTCTGGGACCGGAGCCCCTTGTTCGTGCGGTAAGGGAGCGGAGGGAGCACAAAGAGCAGATCGTAGAGCTCACGCAGGCAGTTTACCCAGGTTCGGGCCGCGCGGACGTGTAAAACCCTACTCCTGCCTTGGTTTGTATTGAGTTGGGGAGCTCGGGAGCTTGAAGAACTAGCTACACCGAGCAAGAGAGCTACCAAGGTTCCGAACCCTTTCTACGTTGGACTGAGCTATCTGGTTGCTCAAGTGCTTAGTGATTTAGCTCCTTCAACTATCAGCAATCTTCACTACTTAACACACTCATAAGTAATCTCGGACAAACCGATTCTTCCAACTCAGTCCCACCGAGATGAACCACCTCAGTTATTTTCCAAACCCTAGATATTTCGGTCCATCCGATTTTGAGTTCGGTCTCACCGAAACTGGACTGCCAACCTTCTGTAACCGTTTGTCATCATTTCGGAATATCCGAGTTGTTGATTTCGGTCCCACCGATTCTGGCAAGCTCCTACCTTTGACTCATATCGGACACACCGAGATGGTATTTTCGGTCCCACCGAAAACCCCAACGTTCACTATATTTGAACTTTCGGTCTGACCGAGTTTTCACTTCGGTCTCACCGAGATTGCTCAATTATGTGTGTAACGGTTGGATTTTGTGTGGAGGCTATATATACCCCTCCACCCCCTCTTCATTCGTGGAGAGAGCCATCAGAAAGTACTACCACTCCTACCTTACACTTTCTGAGAAGAGAACCACCTACCCTTGTGTTGAGATCAAGTCATTCCATTCCTATCATTTGAAACTTGATTTCTAGCCTTCCCAAGTTGCTTTCCACTCAATCCTTCTTCCACCACAGCCATATCAGTGAGGAGAGTTGAGTGTTGGGGAGATTATCATTTGAAGCACAAGAGCAAGGAGTTCATCATCATCAACCACATCTATTACCTTTTGGAGGGTGGTGCCTCCTAGATTGGTTAGGTGTCGCTTGGGAGCCTCCGTCTTCGAGATGTGGAGTTGAACCAAGAAGTTTGTAAGGGCAAGGAGATCTCCTACTTCGTGAAGATCTACCCCGAGTAAGGCTAGTCCTCCGTGGGCGTAGGCCATGATGGAATAGACAAGGTTGCTTCTTCGTGGACCCTTCGTGGGTGGAGCCCTCCGTGGACTCGCGCAGCCGTTACCCTCCGTGGGTTGAAGTCTCCATCAACGTGGATGTACGATAGCACCACCTATCGGAACCACGACAAAAATCTCTGTGTCTCCAAACTGCGTTGGATTTTCTCCACCTCTCTTTACTACATGTGCAATTTACTTTCCGCTGCTTATACTCTAGAATTGCATGTGTAGGGTGATACTTGAATTGATCATAATTGTGAAACTGCCAAAAACTGTTCATGATCTAAAGGCAGATCTTTTAGATTGTCAAGTAGTCTAATCACCCCCCCTCTAGACATACTTTCGATCCTACACTATTCGATGTAATCTCTTTTTGAAGTGTGTTTGTCGAGATCCGATGAATTATGGGTTTATGATCAAGATTATCTATGAGAAATATTTGGCTCTCCTCTGAACTCTTTATGTATGATTATAATATCCTCGCAAGTCTCTCCGAATTATTAGTTTGGTTTGGCCTACTATATCTATAGTTCTTACAATGGGAGAAGTGCTTGGCTTCGGGTTCAATCTTGCTGTGTCCTTTCCAAGTGACAGTAGGGGCAGCAAGGCACGTATTGTATTGTTGCCATCGAGGATAAAAAGATGGGGTTTATATCATATTTCTTGAGTTATCCCTCTACATCATGTCATCTTGCTAAAGGCGTTACTCTGTTCTTATGAACTCAATACACTAGATGCATGCTGGATAGCGGTCGATGTATGGAGTAATAGTAGTAGATGCAGAATCGTTTCGGTCTACTTGTCTCGGACGTGATGCCTATATATAATGATCATGCCTAGATAGTCTCATAATTATTCACTTTTCTATCAGTTGCTCGACAATAATTTGTTTACCCACCGTAGAATATTGCTATCATGAGAGAAGCCACCAGAGAACACTATGGCCCTCGGGTCTATTCTCTACATAGCAATTTACATCTACTTTACTTTTTCCGCTTTTACTTTCTGTTCTTATAATCAAAAATACCAAAAATAGAAACTATCATCTCTATCAGATCTCACTTTTGTAAGTGACCCTAAATTGATTGACAACCCCTTATCGCGTTGGCTGTGAAGTTCTTATTTGTTTGTGCAGGTGCGAGGGACTCGCGCATGGTCTCCTACTAGATTGATACATTGGTTCTCAAAAACTAAGGGAAATACTTACGCTACTGTGCTGCATCTCCCTTTCCTCGTCAAGTGAATACAACGCAAGCTCGAGATGTAGCAAGAAGAATTTCTGGCGCCGTTGCCGGGGAGGCTTACGCAAAAGTCATATACCAAGTACCTATAACAAACCCTAATCCTTCGCATTACATTTTTTGCCTCTCATTTTCCTCTCCCCCACTTCACCCTCGTCGTTTGATTTGCCTTCTTCTGCCGTGTGTTTATCGTTCGCTTGCTTCTTGTTTGCTTGTGTGTGTTGGATTGCTTGCTTGTCACTATGGCTCAGAACAATACCAAATTGTGTGACTTCTCCAATACCAACAATAATAATTTTATTAGCACTATGATTGCTCCTATTACCGATGATGAATCTTGTGAGATCAATGTTGCTTTGTTGAATCTTGTCATGAAAGATCAATTCTCTGGCCTTCCTAGTGAAGATGCCGCTACCCATCTAAACAACTTTGTTGATTTGTGTGATATGCAAAAGAAAAGGGATCCGGATAATGATATTGTTAAATTGAAGTTATTTCCGTTTTCACTTAGAGATCGTGCTAAAACTTGGTTTTCCTCTTTGCCTAGAAATATTATTGATTCGTGGAATAAGTGCAAAGATGCTTTTCTCTCTAAGTATTTCCCTCCTGCTAAGATCATCTCTCTTAGAAACAGTATTATGAATTTTAAGCAACTAGACCGTGAGCATGTTGCACAAGTTTGGGACAGAATGAAATTAATGATACGTAATTGCCCTGCACATGGTTTGAATCTATGGATGATTATTCTGAACTTTTATGCTGGCTTGAATTTTGCTTCCAGAAATCTTTTAGATTCGGCCGCAGGAGGCACTTTCATGGAAACTACCTTAGGAGAAGCTACCAAACTCCTAGATAATATTATGGTTAATTATTCTCAATGGCACACCAAAAGATCTACTAGTAAAAAAGTGCATGCTATTGAAGAAATTAGTGTTTTGAGTGGAAAGATGGATGAACTTATGAAATTATTTGCTGCTAAGAGTTCTTCTTCTGATCCTAATGATATGCCTTTGTCCACTTTCATTGAAAATAATAATGAATATTTGGATGTGAATTTTTTTGGTAGGAATAATTTTGGTAACAATGCTTATAGAGAGAACTTCAATCCTATGTCTTTTCCTAGTAATTCCTCTAATAATTATAGTAATTCCCACAACAACTCTTATGGAAAGATGCCTTCTGAATTTGAAACCAGTGTTAAGGAGTTTATGATTTCGCAAAAGAATTTTAATGCTTTGCTTGAAGAAAAATTGCTTAAGATTGAGGAATTGGCTAGAAGTGTGGATAGAATTACTCTTGATGTTGATTCTTTAAAACTTAGATCTATCCCACCTAAGCATGATATCAAGGAGTCTCTCAAAGCCATGAGAATTTCCATTGATGAATGCAAAGAAAGAACCGCTAGGATGCGTGCTAAAAGAGAGAATTATATAAAAGCGTGTTCTTCTCGCTATCATGAAAATAAAAATGAAGATCTGGAAGTTATTAATGTGTCTCCTATTAGATCCTTGTTTTCCAGCATAAATCTTGATGAAGATAGGAATGGAGATGATTCTTCTTTAAGGTGTCCCAATGATTCAGAGTTTTTAGATCTTGACGCTAAAATTGTTAAAAGTGGGAGTGAAGAGATTAAAACTTTGCATAGTGATGAACCCACTACTTTGGATTTAAAGGGATTCAATTATGATAATTGCTCTTTGATTGATTGTATTTCATTGTTGCAATCCGTACTAAACTCTCCGCATGCTTATAGTCAAAATAAAGCTTTCACCAAACACATAGTTGATGCTTTGATGCAATCTTATGAAGAAAAACTTGAGTTAGAAGTTTCTATCCCTAGAAAGCTTTATGATGAGTGGGAAACTACTATCAAAATAAAAATTAAAGATCATGAATGCTATGCTTTGTGTGATTTGGGTGCAAGTGTCTCCACTATCCCAAAAACTTTGTGTGATTTGCTAGGTTTCGATGAGCTTGATGATTGTTCTTTAAACTTGCATCTTGCGGATTCCACTATTAAGAAACCTATGGGAAGGATTAATGATCTTCTTATTTTTGCCAATAGGAATTATGTGCCCGTAGATTTAATTGTTCTTGATATAGATTGCAATCTTTCATGTCCTATTATTCTTGGTAGACCTTTCCTTAGAACGATTGGTGCAATTATTGATATGAAGGACGGAAATATTAGATTCCAATATCCGTTAAGGAAAGGCATGGAACACTTTCCTAGAAAGAAAATCAAATTACCATATGAATCTATTATGAGAGCCACTTATGGATTGCCTTCCAAAGATGGCAATACCTAGATCTATCATGTATCGCGCCTAGCTAGGGGCGTAAAACGATAGCGCTTGTTGCGAGGCAACCCAATTTTATATTTTTTGTTTTTGCTGATGTTAGGGAATAAATATTGCATCTAGCTTCTGTTTAGATGTGGTTTTGTGTTTTGTTTAGTGTTTGTGCCAAGTAGAACCTTTGGGAAGACTTGTGTGAAGTTTATGTGATCTTGCTGTGAAAAACAGAATAGTTAGCGCTCGCTAGAATGGTCATGAGATTTTACTGAAGCTTGTAATTTAGTTTATTCCTTTTGAAGATGATTAATAGAAAAATTCCTCACCTTTACAAATTTAGTTTGAATTTTTTGGAGTTACAAAAGTATGCGAAACCTGCAGATTACTACAGACTGTTCTGTTTTTGACAGATTCTGTTTTTCGTGTGTTGTGTGCTTATTTCAATGCATCTATGAGTAATATTGGGAGGTATGAACCATAGAGAAGTTGGAATACAGTAGGTTTAACACCAATATAAACAAAGAATGAATTCATTGCAGTACCTTTGAGTAGTGGTTTGCTTTCTTATACTAACAGAGCTTACGAGATTTTTGTCTAAGTGTTGTGTTGTGAAGTTTTCAAGTTTTGATTATTGCTTTGATGGACTATGGAACAAAGAGTGGCAAGAGCCTAAGCTTGGGGATGCCCATGGCACCCCAAGGTAAAATTCAAGGACAACCAAAAGCTTAAGCTTGGGGATTCCCCGGGAAGGCATCCCCTCTTTTGTCTTCATCCATCGATAACTATACTCGGAGCTATATTTTTATTCACCACATGATATGTGTTTTGCTTGGAGCGTCTTGTATATTTTGAGGCTCTGCTTGTTAGTTTGCCACAATTATACTTGCTTGACACACCTAATTGAGAGAGTTAAATATGGCCAAGGAATTGTTAGAACACTCTATGTGCTTCACCTTATATCTTTTGAGTTGAATATTTTTGCTCTAGTGCTTCACTTATATCTTTTAGAGCATGGTGGCGATAATATTTTGAAGAAATTGTTGAACTCTCATGCTTCATTTATATCTATTTGAGATTCCATTAAAACATCATGGTAATGTGTTTAGGCTATAAAACTAGTCTTCACATGATAGACATCCAATATCAATGTAGTAAAAACTTTCACACTAAGTGCAATGAATATGATAAGAAGTTGATGCTTGATATATGTTTTGAGATACGAGGATAGTGATATTAGAGTCATGCTAGTGGAGTTATTATGAAATTGAGAAATACTTGTGTTAAGGTTAGTTATTCCCGTAGCATGCACGTATGGTGAACCGCTATATGACGAAGTTAGAGCATGAGGTATTTGTAAAGTGTCAACCTTTGTGTGGAGGTCTAGGGCGCGCGATGGTTAACTCCTACGAACCTCCCCCCTAGGAGCATGCATTGATTGCTTTGTTTTGATGACTCGTAGATTTTTGCAATAAGTATATGAGTTCTTTATGACTAATTTTGAGTCCATGGATTATACGCACTCTCACCCGTCCACCATTGCTAGCCTCTCTTGTACCGCGCAACTTTCTCTGGTACCATACACCCACTATATATCCTTCCTCAAAACAGCCACCATATTATTCCTCAAAATAGCCACCATACCTACCTATCATGGCATTTCCATAGCCATTCCGAGATATATTGCCATGCAACTTTCCATCGTTCTGTTCTTATGACACGCATCATATTGTCATATTGCGATGCATGATCATGTAGTTGACATCGTATTTGTGGCAAAGCCACCATGCATAATTTTTCTTACATGTCACTCTTGATTCATTGCACATCCCGGTACACCGCCGAAGGCAATCATATAGAGTCATATTTGTTCTAGTATCGAGTTGTAATATCGAGTTGTAATTCAATGAAAGTGTGATGATCATCATTAGTATCTTTATTTAGCCATAGTGTGATGATACATATTTAGCTCTACTGCATCCATTGCATGGCAATCCCTACTCACTCACATTGATATCTATTGATGGGCATCTCCATAGCCCGTTGATAGGCCTAGTCGATGTGAGACTATCTCCCTCTGTCGGGGGAAACTGTCCACCACGAGCACCTATGGGACCGGAGCCCCTTGTTCGTGCGGTAAGGGAGCGGAGGGAGCACAAAGAGCAGATCGTAGAGCTCACGCAGGCAGTTTACCCAGGTTCGGGCCGCGCGGACGCGTAAAACCCTACTCCTGCCTTGGTTTGTATTGAGTTGGGGAGCTCGGGAGCTTGAAGAACTAGCTACACCGAGCAAGAGAGCTATCAAGGTTCCGAACCCTTTCTACGTTGGGCATGGGCCTCCTTTTATAGCTCAAGGGGTCACCGACAGGTGTCAACGTAGAAGAAAGGGGCAAAAATGTAACTTTGGTGGTAGTTGTAACAGTGCGGGAACAGTGGATGAACAGTGGATGAACAGTGGTCATCACCTACTTTGACAGTGGGGGACAAGAGCATTAAATGCCCGTCGCCGTCGACCCCAAAAGCGCCCGCCCTTGCGTCTCCGTTTGCCACGACAGTAGCTTCGTCACCGTGGAGTGCCACCGTGTCCCCCAGGCTGCACAACCATCCGCCACGCGTCCCTGGAATGGCCCCAGGGCGACGCGTGGGCCGATGAGCTGGAGCGCGGGCACACGGTGCAGACTTCCCCCGGCAAGCACCTTGCCGGGGGGCTTGATCTTGTCGGGCCGGGAAGCTTGTCGCTCCCCGGGTCTCGCCGGGGCGCAGAGTGCGCCGGGGCTTGTCTTCTAGATACAGTCTTCTGGTCTTCCTGGCAAGCTCCTGTTGCCAGGGCCTTGTGTTGATGACATAGTCTTGAGCCTGGAACGGCCTTCCCGGCAAGCTCCACTTGCCGGGGCCTTGATCTTCTTGCTTGTATACTTTGTTTTTGAATGGCTTAATAAGGACCAGAGAGGTTTCCGGCAAGCACGTGGTAGACCCTGCCGCGGGAAGCTGCTACTGCCCGTGCACAAGTTGGGGTACTAAGGTACCCCTATCTTAGTACACCGACACCCTCATTTTTGTCTTCTCCACAACCACCTCTCTATTCCACCGATAGTGCTATGTCCATGGCTCACGCTCATGTATTGCGTGAAAGTTGAATGGTTTGAAAGAATAGAGTATGAAAACAAGTGCTTGGCTGAAATCGGGGTTGTGCATGATATGAATATTTTGTGTGATGAAGAGGGAGCATAGCCAGACTATATGATTTTGTAGGGATAACTTTATTTAGCCATAGTATTTTAAGAAGACATGATTGCTTTGTTAGTATGCTTGAAGTATTATTATTTCTTATGTCAATATAGACTTTTGTCTTGAATCTTTCAGATCTGAACATTCATGCCACAATTAAGAGAATTACATTGAAAAACTATGTTTGTTTGCATTCCACATAAAAAAATCTGTTTTTATCATTTACCTACTCGAGGACGAGAAGGAATTAAGCTTGGGGATGCTTGATACGCCTCCAACGTATCTATAATTTTTGATTGTTCCATGCTATTATTTATGATGTTTTGGATGTTTAAAGGGCTTTTTCATACACTTTTATATTGTTTTTGGGACTAACCTACTAACCCAAAGGCACAGTCCAGATTGCTGTTTTTTTCCTATTTCAGGGTTTTGCAGAAAAGGAATATCAAACGGAGTCCAAATGGAATGAAACCTTCGGGAGAGATATTTTTGGAGAAAATCACACACGGCAGACTTGAGAACCACAGAGTAGGGGCCACATGGTGCCCACGAGGGTGGGGGGCGTCCCCCTAGGGCGCGCCCCCTGCCTCGTGGGTCCCACGTAAGGCCCCCGGTACCCTCCTTCCTCCTATATAAGCCTACGTACCCCGAAACCATCAGAGCAACAGAGAAAACCCTAGTTCCACCGCCGTAACCTTCTGTTCCCGTGAGATCCCATCTTGGGGCCTGTTCCAAAGCTCCGCCGGAGGGGGGGTCTACCACGGAGTGCTTCTACATCATCATCATCGCCTCACCATGAGTTGTTAGTATTTTACCACTGACCTTCGGTTCAATAGCTAGTATCTAGATGGCTTCTTCTCTCTTTTTGGATCTCAATACAAAGTTCTCCTTGGTCTTCGAGGAGATCTATTCGATGTAATCTCTTTTTGCGGTGTGTTTGTCGAGATCCGATGAATTGTGGGTTTATGATCAAGATTATCTATGAGAAATATTTGGTTCTTCTCTGAACTCTTTATGTATGATTATAATATCCATGCAAGTCTCTCCGAATTATTGGTTTGGTTTGGCCTACTAGATCTATAGTTCTTGCAATGGGAGAAGTGCTTGGCTTTGGGTTCAATCTTGCGGTGTCCTTTCCCAGTGACAGTAGGGGCAGCAAGGCACGTATTGTATTGTTGCCATCGAGGATAAAAAGATGGGGTTTATATCATATTGCTTGAGTCTATCCCTCTACATCATGTCATCTTGCTTAAGGTGTTACTCTGTTCTTATGAACTCAATACGCTAAGGATATGTTTCTCATTTATGGAGGTGACAAAGAGCTCGTCGTAAATGGTTACGTCGATGCAAGCTTTGCCACTGATCCCGATGACTCTAAGTCACAAACCGGATACATGTTTTTATTGAACGATGGAGCTATCTGTTGGTGCAGTTCTAAGCAAAGCGTCATGGCGGGATCTACATGTGAAGCGGAGTACATAGCTGCTTCAGGAGCAACAAATGAAAGACTCTGGATGAAGGAGTTCATATCCGATCTAGGTGTCATACCTACTGCATCGGGTCCAATGAAAATCTTTTGTGACAATACTGGTGCAATTGCCTTGGCAAAGGAATCCAGATTTCACAAGAGAACCAAGCACATCAAGAGACGCTTCAATTCCATCCGCGGTCAAGTCAAGGAGGGAGACATAGAGATTTGCAAAATACATACGGATATGAATGTTGCAGACCCGTTGACTAAGCCTCTCTCACGAGCAAAGCATGATCAGCACAAAGACTCCATGTGTGTTAGAATCATTACTGTATAATCTAGATTATTGACTCTAGTGCAAGTGGGAGACTGAATGAAATATGTCCTAGAGGCAATAATAAAGTTGTTATTTATATTTCCTTATATCATGATAAATTTTTATTATTCATGCTAGAATTGTATTAACCGGAAACTTAGTACATGTGTGAATACATAGACAAACAAAGCGTACCTAGTATGCCTCTACTAGACTAGCTCATCGATCAAAGAAGGTTATGTTTCCTAGCCATAGACATGAGTTGTCATTCGATCAACGGGATCACATCATTAGGAGAATGATGTGATGGACAAGACCCATCCATTTGCTTAGCAACTTGATCGTTTAGTTTTACTGCTATTGCTTTCATCATGACTCATACATGTTCCTATGACTATGATATTATGCATCTCCCGAATACCGGAGGAACACCTTGTGTGCTATCAAACGTCACAACATAACTGGGTGATTATAAAGATGCTCTATAGGTGTTTCCGAAGGTATTTGTGGTGTTGGCATAGATCGATAATAGGATTTGTCACTCCGAGTGTCGGAGAGGTATCTCTGGGCCCTCTCGGTAATACACATCATAATAAGCCTTGCAAGCAAAAGACTAATGAGTTAGTCACGAGATGATGTATTACAAAACGAGTAAAGAGACTTGCCGGTAATGTGATTGAACTAAGTATGATGATACCGACGATCGAATCTCGGGCAAGTAACATACCGATGACAAAGGGAACAACGTATGTTGTTATGTGGTTTGACCGATAAAGATCTTCATAGAATATGTAGGAACCAATATGAGTATCCAGGTTCCACTATTGGTTATTGGCCGGAGAGATGTCTCAGTGTCTACATAGTTCTCCAACTCATAGGGTCCGCACGCTTAATGTTCGTTGGCGATATAGTATTGAATGAGTTATGTATGTTGGTGACCGAATGTTATTCGGAGTCCCGGATGTGATCATGGACATGACGAGGAACTCCCGAATGGTCCGGGGATAAAGATTGATATATGGGATAATAGTGTTTGGCCTCCGAAAGGGTTCCGGAATTCACCGGAAGGGGTTCCGGATGTTTCCCAAAATGTTTGGGTACGAGAACACTTTATTTGGGCCAAAGGGGAAAGCCCACAAGGTTTTTGGAAAGCGCAAAAGGAAGTTTTGCGGAGTCCAGGGGCCAGACGATAGGGTCCCTGGCGTCTGGGTGCAAACGCCGGGAACCCTGGCATCTGGCCCTGGAGTCCGAGAAGGACTCTTGCCTTTCAGGTGAAACCGACTTTGTGGACGCATTCACTCCAAGTTTCGACCCCAAGGCTCAACATATAAATAGAGGGGCAGGTCTAGCACCCAAGACACATCAAGATACACCAAGCCGTCTACCGACAACCCCGACCCTCTAGTTTATCCTCCCTCTAGTTTCTGTAGTGCTTACCGAAGCCCTGTAGAGATTGTTCTTCATCATCAACCGTGACCACACCGTCGTTCTGCCGGAACTCATCTACTACTTCACCCATCTTGCTGGATCAAGAAGGTGAGAACGTCATCGAGCTGAAAGTGTGCTGAACGCGGAGGTGCCATACGTTCGGTGCTAGATCGGGACGGATCATGAAGGTGTACGACTACATCAACCGCGTTGATAAACACTTCCGCTTTGCGATCTTCAAGGGTATGAAGATACACTCCCCCTCTCGTTGCTATGCATTACCATGATCTTGCGTGTGCGTAGGAATTTTTTTGAAATACTACGTTCCCCAAAAGATTTATGTTGATGGTAGAGGAGACCTGCGACGATGGCGCAGAGGTGGAGACGACGATGATCCAGACACCAAGAGCAGCAGCAATGGGGGCGTGGGCTCCAGTGTTTGAAGAATTTTTCGAACATCGGTTCGTGGAGTATATGTATCCATTGGCTGTCGGTGGCGCTAAGTGGAACATCTCAGTGGCATCGAGATGCAAAACCGCTTGCAGTTGCTGCAACTCGCCGAGACCGAATCATTCTAATCGGTAGCACCGAGGTGAAAACCTAGATCAACCTAGTGGTTTCGGTGGGACTGAATGGGAATGAGCTGGTCTGACTAAAATTCACTAAGAGGTTTTGGAATTCAGCTCTTAACGGATCAAGGGCTCCGAGTGATCCTCACTCGGAGGGTCTGAAAAAGGACTTGTTCAAATTTTGTGATGTAGCGTGAATAGAATTTGAGACAAGAAGAGCATAGATATCTAGAGAAGGTTCTTAGGCATTCTTGTCCATCCATTTGGCCAAATAAAAACCAAACAACCAAAGCAACAAATGTATGTCCTCGAATGGAGAAAATTATGCACATAACATGCTCACACAATAAGATAGCAAATAAAATATGTGTCAAAGCGTGCACAAACAATTCTAGCATCTATCAAGCAATTGGCGATGACTAGGTCATCTATATATGATTATATTGACTTAGGAGTCAAATGAGAACCTTTAATCATTTGTTATACTCATCGTTTAAGCACAAGTGGGGTTACCACTTTTACATAAAGCATTGTTGTGTTCACACCATTAGAGTTGCTTTAGCTCAATTTTTAGAGCAAAGCTCCCCTAGTTGTGATAACCCCCCTAAGAGGGATGAACTAACCTTGGGTTTTGTCGATGATGAATTCATGTAGATGTGGATGCTCAATGTTGATGTAGATCTTTTGGAGCAATCCATTGGAGTGTTGCGCTTTCAATGCCTACATAGGTTAGTCCCACAAGGAACATACAAGCATATCCATAGACATAGAGTGGAACACACATATAATGATGTCCATGACAACATTAGGTTATCTTGTACCTTGTCTTACCAACAAGAGGGTTTGGGACTCCATGAAATAGTGAAAGATTTGAAAGTTGATTGCACATGCCCTTGCCAAAATGAATATGAGTGAAGTATGTTGGCAAATTCACCCTCAAGAACAATCTAGTTCTTCTTCTTTGGAATCCTTGGAGTTGTAGTCGTACTTGATGAAGTAGAACTTGATGTAGTCTTGGGAACCCACTTGACCATGGCCTTAGGAGCTTCTTCAAATGCATCAATCTAATCTTGAAGCTTGTCCTTGCCTTTTAGCTTGTGGTCTTGTGGTGGAAGATCATCTTGAGATTGTGTTCCCTTGAAGGAAGTGGGTTCATACTTCTCTTGATGAGGAACAAACTTCGTCTTGGGTATTGACCTTCTTCCCACTCAACTCCATTGGCATTGAACTTTCGTTCAAAACCAACACCTTGATTCTTCCGGTGCCTTCCTTTCTTGCGTACAATTTCCTCAAATTGCTTACTTCAGGCAAGGCTCTTGTAAACACCCTTCTCTATAATTCCCTTCAATAAGCTATTTGTCGGGGAAACTGATCCACCCACGAACACCTATGGGGATGGAACCCCTTTTCGGTATGGCATGGGGCGGAGATCGCACGAAGAGCAGATCGAGGCGAGGCACACGAGCAGTTTACCCAGGTTCGGGCCGCACCGATGCGTAAAACCCTACTCCTGCTTTGTGGTTTGTATTGATGTTCTTTCTCGGGAGCGCTGAGAGCTACAGTACACTTCAGCAGCTAACGAGACCGAGTGTGGGAGTGTTCGGATGTCTAACCCCCCTTTACGTTGCGCATGTGCCTCCTTTTATATGCTCAAGGGGTCACCGACAGGTGGCAACGCAGTTGAGGGTAAAAATGGAAAAAGGGGTGGTAGTTGGTACAGTGTTTTATACCTAACCCTGACGGCAGGGGACAAGGGCATTGAATGCCCATCGTCGTCGCCTAAATAGTGCAAAAAGGGGCCGTCAGGGGCGCCACCGTTCGCCACGACGGCAGCCTTGTCAGCGCCGCTTGCCACCGCGTACCCCTGGCTGCACAGCCTTCCGCCACGTGCGCCTGGAAGGGTCCCAGGGCGACACGTGGGTGGATGTGCTGGAGCGCGGGTACTGAGTGGAAGCTTGCCGCGGCAAGCGCCTTGCCGCAGTCGCTATCTTCTCGCTTCCGGGAGCTTGTCGCTCACCGGGTCTTGCCGGGACGCGTGGTGCGTCGCGGCAAGTTTCTTGAGATGCCTTGGTTGGCCTTCCCGGCAAGCTCCTCTTGCCATGGTCTTGAGCCTTGAGTTGTCTTGTGCCTTGAGTGGCCTTCCCGGCAAGCTCCTCTTGCCGGGGCCTTGTCACCTTGGCTTGGATACTTTGTTCTTGAATGGCTCCAAAGGAACCACGGAGGTCCTTGGCGGTTACCTGGCCAGCCTTGCCGCGGGACGCTGCGACTGCCCGTGCACAAGTTCGGGATACTAGGGTACCCCTACTTTAGTACACTGACACTATTTTCTTGCTCAAGTGTGACTTGGTGATACGTCTCTGTCGTATCTACTTTTCTAAACTCTTTTGCCCTTGTTTTGGAGTCTAATTTGCATGATTTGAATGGAACTAACCCGGACTGGCGTTGTTTTCAGTAGAATTGCCATGGTGTTATTTTTGTGCAGAAATCAAAGTTCACGGAATGACCTAAAAATTTATGGAGAATATTTGTGGAATATATAAAAAATACTGGTGCAAGAAACAACCAAAAGGGGCCACCCCAGAGGCCACAAGCCCTGGGGGCGCCCCCCTAGGGCATGCCCTGCAGGTTTGTGGGCCCCCTGGAGCTCCTATGACCCTAATTCCAACAATATATATTCACTTTCGGGGAGAAAAATAATAAAGGATAAGGATTCATCGCGTTTTATGATACGGAGCCGCCGCCACCTCCTGTCCTTCATCTGGAGGGCTGGTCTGGAGTCTGTTCGAGGCTCTAGAGAGAGGAATCCGTCACCGTCGTCATCATCAACCTTCCTCCATTACCAATTTCATAATGCTCACCGCCGTGTGTGAGTAATTCCATCATAGGCTAGCTGGACGGTGATGGGTTGGATGATATTTATCATGTAATCGAGTTAGTTTTGTTAGGGCTTGATGCCTAGTATACACTATGTCTTCAGATTGATGTTTCTATAACTTTGCTATGCTTAATGCTTGTCACTCTGTCCCGAGTGCAATGATTCCAGATCCGAACCTATTATGTTTTCATGAATATACATGTGTTCTTGATCCGATCTTGACAGTTGTAGACACCTATTACGTGTTATGATCCGCATACCCCAAGGTGACAATAATTGGGATTTTTTCCCTATGATTATCGTAGTTTGAGGAGTTTATGTATTAACTAAGTGTTAATGCTTTGTTCCGGCTCTCTATTGAAAGGAAGCCTTAATATCCCTTAGTTTCCATTAGGACCCCGCTGCCACGGGGGGGGGGGGGGGG
>LR738715.1:55293558-55318772 GCA_902687465.1 Secale cereale
GGGGGAGAAGAAGAAATGAATAGAGGAGAAGGAGAAGAAAAAATAGAAGAAAAAAAAGAGGAGAAGAAGAAGGAATAGAGGAGAAGAAGAAAAAATAGAAAAAAAAATCTATTTTTTCTTCTTCTCCTGTATTCCTTCTTCTTCTCCTCTTTTTTTTCTTCTACTTCTTCTTCTTATTTTTTTCTCCTCTTCTTCTCCTTCTTCTTCTCCTTCTTCCTTCTTCCTCTTTTCTTCTGTTTCCTTATTTTCCTACTTCCTCGACGACCCTAACCCTAAACAGTACAACTTCATCGACGTCCCCGCCTCTCTCATGAACAAAAAAAATCATATATATGAACAAAAAAATTATGAAAAAATACGCATACATATCCATACATCAACATACATCCATACATCAACATATATACATCCATACATCAACATAAATCCATACATCAACATATATTTTAGAAAAATAATATGAATACATATCCATTTACTAAAAATTTATATCAAAAAAATGCAGAGGCCGGCGGCGGGGGGGTGTCATGGGAGCGGTGGAAGGCGGGGTGCTCACCGGGGGCGGCGTCGGTGACGAGGAGCGAGAGGCGATGGCGAGGTCGGGGCTGAGGCAGAGGCGCGGGGCAGGGCAGGGGCGTGGGGAGGCGTCGGGGAGGTGATGGCGAGGTCGGGAGACGTCGGCGACGACGAAGTCGGGAAGGTGTCGGCGACAGCGAGTAGGAGCGGGCGGCGACGGGGCAGGGCGCCGCGACGGTGACGACGAGGAGGAGCAGCCTGGCAGCGTCGTCGGGAAGAGGAAGACGAACTGAAACGAAAATTTCACAAGTTCTACTTATATAGACGGAGCATTGGTCCTGGTTCGTGGCACCAACCGGGACCAATGCCCCCTTTAGTCCCGGTTGGTGCCACCAACCGGGACCAAAGGTCTCTTTTCAGTAGCCCAAAGAGCAGGAAGGAGAGACCTTTGGTACCAGTTGGTGGCACCAACCGGGACTAAAGGGGGCATTGGTGCCGGTTGGTGCCACCAACCGGGGCCAATGCACCCCTTTAGTCCTCGTTGGTGGCACCAACCGGGACCAAAGGCCTTGTGCTGCCCCGTGGCCAAAAACTTTAGTCCCACCTCGCTTGTTGTGAGGGACTCGGAGTGGTTTATTAGCTCCACTGCCGCTGCCCTCCCGAGCTCCTCTCAAATGCAGGCTTACGGGTCTAAACTCATTGTATCTGCTTATGGGCCTACTGGGCCTTCTGCGGGCCTGAATCCTGGCCCACGGTTGGGTTTCTAGTCGTATTCAGGCCGTGCTGGCCCAGTAGGTGGCATTTTTTATTTTTTCCATGTTTTTCTTTGTTGCTTTATTTTTTAATTTTGTTTCTACTTTCAACAAAACACTGACTGTCGCTATTTTTATTTATTTTATTGATATTTATTTATTTTACTTTATTAAAGTTTATTTTGTTTCTACTTATTTATTTTATTTTTATTCTACTTATTTACTGTATTTTATTTTTTGCTTTTTTATTTATTTTATGAAAATTCTTTTTTGCTTTTAATGTTTTGAATAGAAAATACTTTGATAATTTTAGTTGCATAAATTTTATATAATTCTAGTTTCACTAATACTAGAGGTTTATAAAAGCTTTTTGGTTGATTCCTTTAGCTATTAGAGTTTCATTAAAGTTTTCTAGTTCATTCTTTTTTCTATTAGAGTTTCATTAAAGTTTTCTAGTTAATTATTTTAGTTTATTATTTTAGTTAATTAGAGTTTCATAAAAGTTTTCCAGTTCATTCTTTTTTATATTAGTTCATTCTTTGAGCTAAATGACCCTGAAACTAAAAAGCATTTCAAATGAACTCGGAAAAGGTTGAAAGTTGGCATGGCATCATCATTTCACCCACATAGCATGTGCAAAAAAGTTGCGAGGGTTACGGCAAAAACTAGATGCACTTCATGTGCAAAATGGACAATCTCTTTCGAAATATCAGGGTTTCAGACGGAAACTCATCTGTTACAAAGGGATTCCATTTTTTAAAACTTATTTGAAGTCCAGACTTTTTGTGTGTTCAAATTGCACCATTCAAAGCCACATCATCAATTTTCAACCCTCTCTGACTTCATTTGGTATTTTTCATGCTTGTACTGATATTTTTGAGCTAAATGGCCCTGAAATTGAAAAGCATTTCAAATAATGAACTCTGAAAAGGTTGAAAGTTGGCATGGTATCATCATTTCACCCACATAGCATGTGCAAAAAAGTAGAGAGGGTTACGGCAAAAACTGGATGCACTTCGTGTACAAAACGGACAATCTCTTTCGAGGTTGAAAGTTGGCATGGTATCATCATTTCACCCACATAGCATGTGCAAAAAAGTAGAGAGGGTTACGGCAAAAACTGGATGCACTTCGTGTACAAAATGGACAATCTCTTTCAAGGTTTGAAAGTTGGCATGGTATCACCATTTCACCCACATAGCATGTGCAAAAAAGTAGAGAGGGTTACGGCAAAAACTGGATGCACTTTGTGTACAAAATGGACAATCTCTTTCGAGGTATCAGGGTTTCATACGGAAACTCGTCTGTTACAAAGGGATTTCATTTCTTCACAAGTAACTACAGTGATATTCTAGATCAAAGGCATCATCATAATAGTTGTGGAGAGAAAGTCTTCACTTTTTCGTCGCTTGTGTCCTTTGCTTATTGCGATGTAACCATGGATAATCTTCATCGTTTATTAGGGTGCTTGGGTCAGCCTTGACTTTGAAGGGGGAATTTCATGAAACTTTTCATAATCTTGAGAAATCTGTGTCTTGCCCTCCACTCCCATGATGTCTCTTTATCCTGGAAGAACTATGTGGCACTTTGGCTCATCGTATGATGTGTTCGCTTCCATATCTTTTCTTTTTCTGGTTTTTGTAGACATGTCCATCACGTAGAAAACCTGCACCACATCATTGGCTAGGACGAACGGTTCGTTTGTGTACCCAAGATTGTTCAGATCCACTGTTGTCATTCCATAATCTGGGTCTACCTGTACCCCACCTCCTGACAGATTGACCCATTTGCACTTAAACAAAAGGACCTTAAAATCAGGTATGTAGTCAAGTTCCCATATGTCCACTATGTAACCATAATATGTGTCCTTTCCCTTCTTGGTTGCTGCATCAAAGCGGACACTGCTGTTTTGGTTGGTGCTCTTTTGATCTTGGGCGATCGTGTAAAATGTATTCCCATTTATCTCGTATCCTTTGTAAGTCAATACAGTCGAAGATGGTCCCTTGGACAATGAGTACAGCTCATCACAAAACAGTGTTGTCACCTCTGAGACGTGTTTCCAACCAATTGCCGAAAGTCTTGATGTGCTCACATGTAATCCAGTCGTCACACTGCTCCGGGTGTTTGGAGCGCAGACATTTCTTGTGTTCATCGACATACGGGGTCACCAGGGTAGAGCTCTATAGAACTGTGTAGTGTGCTTCAGACCAAGAATGCTCGTCCCTACATATTATTGATTCCCCTCCAAGTGTGCCTTTTCCAGTCAGATCTCCCCTCATACCGCGATTTAGGGAGACCAATCTTCTTAAGGCCAGGAATGAAGTCAACACAAAATCCAATGACATCCTCTGTTGGATGGCCCATGGAGATGCTTCCTTCTGGCCTAGCGCGGTTACGGACATATTTCTTTAGGACTCCCATGAACCTCTCAATGGGGAACATATTGTGTAGAAATACGGGGCCCAGAATGACAATCTCGTCAACTAGATGAACTAGGACGTGCGTCATGATATTGAAGAAGGATGGTGGGAACACCAGCTCGAAATTGACAAGACAATGCGCCACATCACTCCTTAGCCTTGGTATGATTTCTGGATCGATCACCTTCTGAGAGATTGCATTGAGGAATGCACATAGCTTCACAATGGCTAATCGGACGTTTTCCGGTAGAAGCCCCCTTAGTGCAACCGGAAGCAGTTGCATCACAATCATGTGGCAGTCATGAGACTTTAGGTTCTGGAACTTTTTCTCTGCCATATTTATTATTCCCTTTATATTCGACGAGAAGCCAAACGGGACCTCCATACTGAGCAGGCATGCAAACAAGATTTCCTTCTCTTCTTTTGTAAGAGCGTAGCTGGCAGGACCTTCATACTACTTTCGCGGCAGGCCGTCTTTTTCGTGCAAATGTTGTAGGTCCTCCCGTGCCTCTGGTGTATCTTTTGTCTTCCCATACATGCCCAAGAAGCCTAGCAGGTTCACGCAAAGGTTTTTCGTCACGTGCATCACGTCGGTAGAAGAGCGGACCTCTAGGTCTTTCCAGTAGGGTAGGTCCCAAAATATAGATTTCTTCTTCCACATGGGTGTTCGTCCCTCAGCGTTATTCGGAACAGATAGTCCGCCGCGACCCTTTCCAAAGATTACCTGTAAATCATTAACCATAGCAAGTACGTGATCACCGGTACACATGGCGTGCTTCTTCCGGTGATCTGCCTCGCCTTTGAAATGCTTGCCTTTCTTTCGACATTGATGGTTGGTCGGAAGAAATCGAAGATGCCCCAGGTACACATTCTTCCTGCATTTGTCCAGGTATATATTTTCGGTGTCATCTAAACAGTGCATGCATGCGTGGTATCCCTTGTTTGTTTGTCTTGAATGGTTACTAAGAGCAGGCCAATCATTGATGGTTACAAACAGCAACACACGTAAGTCAAATTCCTCCTGGTTGGCCTCATCCCACGCACATACACCTTGTCCTTTCCACAGCTGTAAAAGTTCTTCAACTAATGGCCTTAGGTACACATCAATGTCGTTGTTGGGTTGCTTATGGCCTTGGATAAGTATTGGCATCATAATGAACTTCTGCTTCATGCATAGCCAAGGAGGAAGGTTATAGATACATAGAATCATGGGCCAGGTGTTGTGATTGCTACTCTGCTCCCCAAAAGAATTAATGCCGTCTGCGCTTAAACCAAACCATATGTTCCTTGCGTCACCTACAAACTCCTCCCAGTATATTCTCTTGATTTTTCTCCACTGCGACCCGTCAGCGGGTGCTCTCAACTTCCCATCTTTCTTACGATCCTCTGCGTGCCATCGCATCAATTTGGCATGCTCTTTGTTTCTGAACAGACGTTTCAACTGTGGTATTATAGGAGCATAACACACCACCTTGGCAGGAACCCTCTTCCTTGGGCGCTCGCCGTCAACATCACCAGGGTCATCTCGTCTGATCTTATACCGCAATGCACCGCATACCGGGCATGCGTTCAAATCCTCATACACACCGTGGTACAGGATGCAGTCATTAGGGCATGCATGTATCTTATGCACCTCCAATCCTAGAGGGCATACGACCTTCTTTGGTGCGTATGTACTGTCGGGCAATTCGTTATCCTTTGGAAGCTTCTTCTTCAATATTTTTAGTAGCTTCTCAAATCCTTTGTCAGACACACCATTCTGTGCCTTCCACAGCAGCAATTCTAGTACGGTACCGAGCTTCGTGTTGCCATCTTCGCAATTGGGTTACAACCCTTTTTTGTAATCCTCCAACGTGCGATCGAACTTCACCTTCTAGTTCTCACTTTCGCACTGTCTCCTTCCATCAACAATGACCCGGCGGAGATCATCATCGGGCACAACATCTTCTGGTTCCTCTTGACCTTCAGCATCTTCCCTCGTTGCAGCATCATCGTATTCCGGGGGCACATAGTTGTCATCGTCCTCTTCTTCTTTGTTGTCTTCCATCATAACCCCTATTTCTCCGTGCTTGGTCCAAACATTATAGTGTGGCATGAAACCCTTGTAAAGCAGGTGGGTGTGAAGGGTTTTCGAGTCGGAGTAAGACCTCGTATTCCCACAGCTAGTGCATGGACAACACATAAAACCATTCTGCTTGTTTGCCTTAGCCACTTCGAGAAAATTATGCACGCCATTAATGTACTCAGAGGTGCATCTGTCACCGTACATCCATTGCCGGTTCATCTGCTTGCATTTATATATAATTAAGTGTGTCAAAAACCATTATAGAACATCATGGATAGATAAGTGATCAAATTAATATAAGTTCATCCTCACATTAAATTCAAAGTACATGCATAGCTCTCTAGAGCATCTAATTAAATCATACATTGAAACTATGTAATAACAAGCAATAATAAAAGTAAGAAAAGCATAGACAGAACAAGAGGCTCACCACGGTGGTGCCGGCGATGAGATCGGCGTGGGTGATCGACGGCGGTGAAGACGGGGACGGGACGTGATGGACCGCTAAACCTAGCGAAATCTCGGATAAAATGGAGCCTGGAGTTCGAGCTTCGAGAGGAGAAAGCTTAACTAGTGTGGCTCGGGCATTTCATCGAACACCTCATGTGCATAAGAGGTGAGATAGAGCACCACAAAGCTCTCCCCTCGTCGTCCAGGAAAAATGGAGCAGTTTGGAGTGCTCTGCTCGCCGGCGATGGGGTATATATAGGCAACCCATTGGTCACAGTTTATGGCTAGAACCAGGACTAAGGCACCCCTTCTGTCCCGGTTCATGCCACGAACCGGTACCAATGGGTGTGGGCCAAGAGCGAGGCCCATTGGTCCCGATTCGTGCCTAGAACCGGGACAAATGGGTCCAGACGAACCAGGACAGATGCCCCACGAGACCCGGCCAGCTGATAACCCTCAACCGTAAGGGATCGAGATAGTCTTCGCGGGTAAGAATAACCCAATTTATTGATTCAACACACGGGGAGCCAAAGAGTATTTATAAGCTTTGATAGTTGAGTTGTCAATTCAACCGCACCTGAAATATACTTACTTGCAACAAAAGATAAGTGGTAACAGTGATATGATAGTGATGATGGTGATAGTAAAAGTAAACAGCAAAAGTAAATAGCAAGAGTAAATGGCAAAAGTAGCAACTAGTAACCAGCAGGATTTAAAACACTGTAGGCTAGGGAGATGGATGGTTGGGCGCTGCATGGATGAGATATATCATGATTCCAACTTGGGGCAAGGCACATAGAAAAGTAATGATCATCTAGGCAAATATCAAACATTAGGCATGTATCCCGTAGGTAGTTGTACGTGCTTGCAATAAGAACTTGCACAACATCTTTTGTCCTACCATCCCGCTACGAACGGGGCCAAAAGGAACTTATGGAGATTAAGGTGCTCCTGTCAAAGAGCACCGGAACAAAGCAATAAACTCAATGGATACATGTAATCCTCAAACTACGGACCATCCCCTTTGGTGTCCCAAGCTGTCACTTTTGGGATCGCCGGCTCTGAACCGTAATAGGTGCAAACAACTCATAGATAGGATCAAGAACACAAATATATTCATGCAAACACATATGGTTCAGATCTGAAATCATGGCACTCGGGCCCTAAGTGACAAGAATTAAGAATAACAAGTTGAAGCAAAGATGATAAACACCATAGTAGATGATAGGCAACATGCCCCCAACGATCTGACAAACTATTACATGATCTAACTCATCCAATCCCTACCACCCCTTTGCCTACAGCAGGGGATTACTCACACATGGAAGGAGAAGTCATGGAGGGAGGATGGAGTGGTGATGATGATGACGATGGCGACGATCTCCCCTCTCCGGAGGCCAAATCAGCCTCCAGATTAGCCCTCCCGAAGAAGAACAGAGGGTGGCGGCGGCTCCGCGACGAAAACTGCGAAAACAACTTCTATTCTTGGATTTTTCCGTCACGAGCTAAAATACGGGTCGAAGTAGGGCACCAGGGGAGGTGGGGCCCACCCAGGCGACCCCCCGGCGCGGCCAGGGGGTGGGCCGCACCACCAGGGCGCCTGGGGCCCCCCTGGCCCCCCTCTGGCCCCTCTTCTGGCTCCGGGTTCCTTCGGGTGCGTGGATTTTCTATGATTTTTCGTGGAATTTTCTGAGATACCTAAAAATCCGTTTTCCTGCACACAATAAAACCATACAGGCAGCTCTGCTGAAAACAGCGTCAGTCCGGGTTAGTTTAGTTCAAATCATGCAAGAATGAGGTCAAAACAATATCAAAAGTGTTTGGAAAAGTAGATACGTTTGAGACGTATCACCAGCCCCCTGGGCACACGAACCGAGACGTATGCCCCCATGGGCCCTAGTTCGTGAGTGAACCGGGACTAATGGGCTTGCCTGGCCCAGACCAAAGCCCTGTTTTCTACTAGTATGCGCACGAAGATCTCTCCTTTATGCTCTAGTTCGCTCTCGCACCGATTCCTGGGCCTAGCTCGCTGAACCCGAAGAACAAGAGACATGAGGATTTATACTGGTTCGGGCCACCGTTGTGGTGTAATACCCTACTCCAGTGTGGTGTGGTGGATTGCCTTGTAGGCTGGGGATGAACAGGTCCACGGGAAGAACAGCCTCCTGAGGAGAGCTGTTCTTGGGCTCGTTGAGCTAGTGGGTGTAAGGGTGGTCTCAATGATCCTCTCCCTGTATGGTGGTGGCTAGTCCTATTTATAGGTGCCCGGGTCCTCTTCCCAAATATTGAGCGGGAAGGAATCCCACAACGGCCAAGTTTAAAGGGGGACAACTAGTACAAGCTATCCTGACAAAAGGTGGTCTCCGCCTGCCAAAGGCTCTGGTGGTGACGTCGTCGTGGGCTCCGTGGTGACCTTCGCCAATGCCGTCCTGCTGGTCTTGGTCTCATGGCACACATATGGGAACCTTTGCCTGACGCCTTGATACGCCTCCAACGTATCTGTAATTTTTGATTGTTCCATGCTATTATATTATCTGTTTTGGATGTTTAATGGGCTTTAATATGCACTTTTATATTACTTTTGGGACTAAACTATTAACCGGAGGCCCAGTGCCAGTTGCTATTTTTTTTGCCTATTTCAGTGTTTCGCAGAAAAGGAATATCAAACGAAGTCCAAACGGAATGAAACCTTCGTGATAATCTTTCTTGGACCGAAAGCAATCCAGAAGACTTGGAGTTGAAGTCTGGGAAGCCACGAGGTGGCCACGAGGCAGGAGGGCGTGCCCCCACCCTCGTGGCCCCCTCATAGCTCCACCCACGTACTTCCTTCGCCTATATATACCCTTATACCCTAAAAACATCCAGGAGAGCAACGAAACCACTTTTCCACCGCCGCAACCTTCTGTACCGATGAGATCACATCTTGGGGCCTTTTTCGGCTCTCTGCCGGAGGGGGAATCAATCACGGAGGGCTTCAACATCAACACCATAGCCTCTCCGATGATGTGTGAGTAGTTCAATTACCACAGACCTTCGGGTCCATAGTTATTTGCTAGATGGCTTCTTCTCTCTCTTTAGTTCTCAATACAAAGTTCTCCTCGATGTTCTTGGAGATCTATTCGATGTAATTCTTTTTGTGGTGTGTTTGTCGAGATCTGATGAATTGTGGGTTTATGATCAAGATTATCTATGAACAATATTTGGTTCTTCTCTGAATTCTTATATGCATGATTTAATATCTTTGCAAATCTCTTCGAATTATCAATTTGGTTTGGCCTACTAGATTGATCTTTCTTGCAATGGGAGAAGTGCTTAGTTTTGGGTTCAATCTTGCGATGTCCTTTCCTAGTGATAGTAGTGGCAGCAAGGAACGTATTGTATTGTTGCCATCGAGGATAAAAAGATGGGGTTTATATCATATTGCTTGAGTTTATCCCTCTACATCATGTCATCTTGCTTAAAGCGTTACTCCGTTATTATGAACTTAATACTCTAGATGCATGCTGGATAGCGGTCGATGTGTGGAGTAATAGTAGTAGATGCAGAATCATTTCGGTCTACTTGACACGGACGTGATGCCTATATTCATGATCATGCCTAGATATTCTCATAACTATGAGCTTTTCTATCAATTGCTCGGCAGTAATTTGTTCAACCACCGTAATACATTCTATCATGAGAGAAGCCACTAGTGAAACTTATGGCCCCCGAGTCTACTTTATAAGATCTCACTTTTGCAAGTGGCCGCGAATGGATTGACAACCCCTTTATCGCGTTGGTTGCAAAGTTCTTGATTGTTTGTGTAGGTACTAGGCGATTTGCGTGTAGTCTCCTACTAGATTGATACCTTGGTTCTCAAAAACTGAGGGAAATACTTATGCTACTTTGCTGCATCACCCTTTCCTCTTCAAGGGAAAACCAATGCATGCTCAAGAGGTAGCAAGAAGGATTTCTGGCGCCGTTGCCGGGGAGATCTGCGCTCAAGTCAAGACATACCAAGTACCCATCACAAACTCTTCTCCCTCGCATTACATTATTTGCCATTTGCCTCTTGTTTTCCTCTCCCCCACTTCTAAAAATATTTTCGAAAACCTTTGCATTTTCCTCGCCTCTCTTCCGTTCGCCTCTTTTCAACTCGCTTGCCTCTCGTGTGCTTGTGTGTTGGATTGTTTGTTTGTCACGATGGCTCAAGAAAATACCAAATTATGTGATTTTTCCAAAACTAATAATAATGACTTTATTTGCACTCTGATTGCTCCCGCTACTAATGCGGAATCTTGTGAAATCAATGTTGCTTTCTTGAATCTAGTCATGAAAGATTAATTTTCTGGCCTTCCTAGTGAAGATGTCGCATCTCATCTGAATAATTTTGTTGATTTATGCGATATGCAAAAGAAGAGAGCTGTAGATAATGATCTTGTTAAATTAAAACTATTCCCTTTCTCACTTTGAGATCGGGCAAAATCTTGGTTTTCTTCTTTGCCTAAAAATAGTATTGATTCATGGAATTAGTGCAAAGATTGTTTTATTGCCAAGTATTTTCCTCCTGCTAAAATCGTCCCGCTTAGGAACGATATCATGAATTTCAAACAACTTGATCATGAGCATGTAGCACAATCTTGGGAGAGGGTGAAACTTATGGTAAGAAATTGTCCCAGACATGGTTTGAATCTATGGATGATTCTACAAAAAAATTATGCCGGTTTGAACTTTGGTTCTAGAAATCTTTTAGATTCGGCCGCGGGAGGTACCTTTATGGAAATCACCTTAGGAGAAGCTACTAAACTCCTAGATAATATAATGGTTAACTATTCTCAATGGCACACCGAGAGATCTTCCACTAGTAAAAAAGTGCATGCGATTGAAGAAATTAATGTTTTGAGTGGAAAGATGGATGAACTTATGAAATTGTTTGCTAGCAAGGGTGCTAATGTTGATCCTAATGATATACCCTTATCCACTTTGATTGATAATACTAATGAATCTATGGATGTGAATTTTGTTGGTAGGAATAATTTTGGTAACAATGCTTATAGAGGAAACTTTAATCCTAGGCCTTTTCCTAAGAATTCCTCAAATAATTATGGAAATTCCTACAACAATTCCTATGGAAATTATAATAAGATGTCTTCTGATTTTGAGAATAGTGTTAAGGTATTTATGATTTCACAAAAGAGTTTTAATGCTATGATTGAAGAAAAATTGCTTAAGATTGATGATTTGGCTAGGAACATGGATATAATTTCTCTTGACGTTGATTCTTTGAAACTTAGATCTATCCCACCTAAGCATGACATCAATGAGTCTCTCAAAGCCATGAGAATTTCCATTGATGAGTGCAAAGAAAGAACCGCTAGGATGCGTGCTAAAGAAGATTGCTTTGTGAAAGCATGTTTTTCTAGTTTTCATGATAATAATGATGAACATCTAAAAGTGATTGTTGTGTCTCCCATTAAATCTTTGTTTTCCAATATGAATCTTGATAAATATGGGACTTGAGATGAGTGAACTTTAGTTAAAAGGCGTCCCAATGATTCAGAGTTTTTAGATCTTGATGCTAAAATTAATAAAAGTGGGATTGAAGAGGTCAAAACTTTACATAACAATGAACCCACTATTTTGGATTTCAAGGAATTTAATTATGATAATTGCTCTTTGATATATTGTATTTCCTTGTTGCAATCCGTGTTAAATTCTCCTCATGCTTATGATAAAAAAATGCTTTTATTAAACATATCGTTGATGCTTTAATGCAATCTTATGAAGAAAAGCTTGAATTAGAAGTTTCTATCCCTAGACAAATTTGTGATGAGTGGGAACCTACGCTTAAAATTAAGATTAAAGATCATCAATGCTATGCTTTATGTGATTTGGGTGCTAGTGTTTCTACTATTCCAAAAACTTTGTGTGATGTCTTAGGTTTCCGTGAATTTGATAATTGTTCTTTAAATTTGCATCTTGCCGACTCCACCATTAAGAAACTTATGGGAAGGATTAATGATGTTCTTATTGTTGCAAATAGGAATTATGTGCCCATAGATTTCATCGTTCTTGATATAGATTGCAATCCTACATGTCTCATTATTCTCGGTAGACCTTTCTTTAGAACGATTGGTGCAATTATTGACATGAAAAAATGGAAATATAAGATTCCAATTTATGTTAAGGAAAGGCATGGAACACTTTCCTAAAAATAAAATTATATTGCCTTATGAATCTATTATGAGAGCCACTTATGGATTGCCTACCAAAGATGGCAATACCTAGATCTATTCTTGTTTTTATGCCTAGCTAGGGGCGTTAAACGATAGCGCTTGTTGGGAGGCAACCCAATTTTATTTTCTTTGCTTTTTTCTTCTGTTTAGTAATAAATAATTCATCATGCTAGTGCTATGATTGTTTTTTTGTGTAATAATTAGTGTTTGTGCCAAGTAGAACCTTTGCGAAGACTTGGGTGAAGTCTTTGCGATCTTGCTGTAAAAAACAGAAACTTTTGCGCTCACATGATTAGCTGCCATTTTTTACTGGAGAGTGATTTTAAGTTGATTCTTTTTGAAGATGATTAATAGACAAATTACACACGTCCACCAATTTATTTCAGAATTTTTAGAGTTACATATGTATTCAAAAGTTATAGATTGCAACAGACTGTTCTGTATTGACAGATTCTGTTTTTCGTGTGTTGTTTGCTTATTCGGATGAATCTATGGCTAGTATTGGGGGGTATGAACCATAGATAAGTTGGAATACAGTAGGTTTAACACCAATATAAATAAAGAATGAGTTTATTACAGTACCTTAAAGTGGTTGATTGTTTTCTTATACTAATGGAGCTCACGAGATTTTCTGTTAAGTTTTGTGTTGTGAAGTTTTCATGTTTTTGGGTAAGGATTTGATGGACTATGAAATAAAGAGTGGTAAGAGCCTAAGCTTGGGGATGCCCAAGGTTCCCCAAGGTAAAATTCAAGGACAACCAAAAGCCTAAGCTTGGGGATGCCCCGGGAAGGCATCCCCTCTTTCGTCTTCGTCTATCGGTAACTTTACTTGAGACTATATTTTTATTCACCACATGATATGTGTTCTGCTTGGAGCGTCTTCTATGATTTGAGTCTTTGCTTTTTAGTTTACCACAATCATCCTTTCTGTACACACCTTTTGGGAGAGACACACATGAATCAGAATTTATTAGAATACTCTATGTGCTTCACTTATATCTTTTGAGGTAGATAAATTTTGCTCTAGTGCTTCACTTATATTTTTTAGAGCACAATGGTGGTTTTATTTTATAGAAATTATTGATCTCTTAAGCTTCACTTATATTATTTTGAGAGTCCTTTTAGAATAGCATGTTAATTTGCTTTGGCTATAAAATTAGTGCTAATATGATAAGCATCCAAGATGGGTATAATAAAAACTTCCATATAGAGTGCATTGAATACTATGAGAAGTTTGATACTTGATGATTGTTTTGAGATATGAAGATGGTGATATTACAGTCATGCTAGTAGAGTAATTGTGAATTTGAGAAATACTTGTGTTGAGGTTTGCAAGTCCCGTAGCATGGACGTATGGTAACCGTTGTGTAACAAATTTGAAGCATGAGGTATTTTATCGATTGTCTTCCTTTGTGTAGACGTCCGGATCGCGCGATGGTGAACTCCTACAAACCCTTCCGCTAGGAGCATGCGTGTAGTGCTTGGTTTTCATGCCTTGTACATTTTTGCAATAAGTATGTGGGTTCTTTATGACTAATGTTGAGTCCATGGATTATACGCACTCTCCCCCTTCCACCATTACTAGCCTCTTTAGTACCGCGCAACTTTCGCCGGTACCATACACCCACCATATACCTTCCTCAAAATAGCCACCATACCTACCTATTATGGCATTTCCATATCCATTCCAAGATATATGGCCATGCAACTTTCCACCATTCCGTTTATTATGACACGCTTCATCATTGTCATATTGCCTTGCATGATCATGTAGTTGACATCGTATTTGTGGCAAGGCCAGCATGCATAATTATTCATACATGCCACTCTTGATTCATTCCCATCCCGGTGCACCGCCGGAGGCACTCATGTAGAGTCATATCTTGTTCTAGTATCGAGTTGTAATCCTTGAGTTGTAAATAAATAGAAGTGTGATGATCATCATTATTAGAGCATTGTCCCATCTGAAAAAAAACCAAATAGAATAAAAAAAGAGAAAGGCCAAAAAAAGAGAAAGATTCTCAAAAAAAGAGGAGTCTCGAAAAAAATGAGAGAAAAAGAGAGAAGGTACAATGCTACTATCCTTTTTCCACACTCGTGCTTCAAAATAGCACTATGATCTTCATGATAGAGAGTCTCTTGTTTTGTCACTTTCATATACTAGTGGGAATTTTCATTATAGAACTTGGCTTCTATATTCCAACAATGGGCTTTCTCAAAATGCCTTAGGTCTTCGTGAGCAAGCAAGTTGGATGCACACCCACTTAGTCTCTTTTGTTGAGCTTTCATACATTTATAGCTCTAGTGCATCTGTTGCATGGCATTCCCTACTCACTGACATTGATATCTATTGATGGGCATCTCCATAGCCAATTAATACGCCTAGTTGATGGGAGACCATCTTCCTCCTTTTTGTCTTCTCCACAACCACCACGCTATTACACCTATAGTGCTATATCCATGGCTCACGCTCATGTATTGCGTGAAAGTTGAATTTTTTTGAGAATACTAAAGTATGAAACAATTGCTTGGCTGAAACCGGGGATGTGCATGATTTGAATATTTTGTGTGACGAACATGGAGCATAGCTAAACTATATGATTTTGTAGGGATGAACTTTTTTTGGCCATGTTCTTTTGAGAAGACATAATTGCTTTGTTAGTATGCTTGAAGTATTATTATTTTTATGTCAATATTAAACTTTGTCTTGAACCTTTTGGATCTGAATATTCATGCCACAATAAAGAAAATTACATTGAAAATTATGTTAGGTAGCATTCCACATCAAAAATTCTGTTTTTATCAATTACCTACTCGAGGACGAGCATGAATTAAGCTTGGGATGCTTGATACGTCTCCAACGTATCTATAATTTTTTGTTGTTCCATGCTATTATATTATCTGCTTTTGGATGTTTAATGGGCTTTAATAAGCACTTTTATGTTACTTTTGGGACTAACCCATTAACCGGAGGCCCAGTGCCAGTTGCTGTTTTTTTGCCTATTTTAGTGTTTCGCAGAAAAGGAATATCAAACGAAGTCCAAACGGAACGAAACCTTCGTGGTGATCTTTCTTGGACCGAAAGCAATCCAAAAGACTTGGAGTAGAAGTCTGGGTAGCCACGAGGCGGCCACAAGGTAGGAGGGCGCGCCCCCACCCTCATGGGCCCCTCGTAGCTCCACCGACGTACTTCTTCCGCCTATATCTAACCTTATACCCTAAAAAATCTAGGAGAGCAACAAAACCACTTTTCCACCGCCGAAACCTTCTGTACCCGTGAGATCACATCTTGGGGCCTTTTCCGGCGCTCTGCCAGAAGGGGAATCGATCACGGAGGGCTTCTACATCAACACCATAGCCTCTCCGATGATGTGTGAGTAGTTTACCATAGACCTTCGGGTCCATAGTTATTAGCTAGATGGCTTCTTCTCTCTCGTTGGTTCTCAATACAAAGTTCTCCTCGATGTTCTTAGAGATCTATTCGATGTATTTCTTTTTGCAATGTGTTTGCTGAGATCCGGTGAATTGTGGGTTTATGATCAAGATTATCTATGAAAAATATTTGGTTCTTCTCTGAATTCTTATATACATGATTTAATATCTTTGCAAGTCTCTTCGAATTATCAGTTTGGTTTGGCCTTCTAGATTGTTCTTTCTTGCAATGGGAGAAGTGCTTAGCTTTGGGTTCAATCTTGCGGTGTCCTTTCCCAGTGACAGCAGGGGCAGCAAGGCACGTATTGTATTGTTGCCATTTAGGATAAAAAGATGGGGTTTATATCATATTGCTTGAGTTTATCCCTCTACATCATGTCATCTTGCTTAAAGCGTTACTCCGTTCTTATGAACTTAATCTCTATATGCATGTTGGATAGTGGTCGTTGTGTGGAGTAATAGTAGTAGATGCAGAATCGTTTCGGTCTACTTGACACGGCCGTGATGCCTATGTTCATGATCATGCCTAGATATTCTCATAACTATGCGCTTTTCTATCAATTACTCGGTAGTAATTTGTTCACCCACCATAATCCATGCTATCATGAGAGAAGCCACTAGTGAAACCTATGGCCCCCGGGTCTACTTTACATCATATAAGATTCCGATCTACAATTCTAATTTACTATTTATTTTCCAATCTTTGTTTTCCAATCTATACAAAAAAAATACCAAAAATATTTATCTTATTATCTTTATCAGATCTCATTTTGCAAGTGGCTGTGAAGGGATTGACAACCCCTTTATCGCGTTGGTTGCAAGGTTCTTGATTGTTTGTGCAGGTACTAGGCGATTTGCGTGTAGTCTCCTACTGGATTGATACCTTGGTTCTCAAAAATTGAGGGAAATACTTACGCTACTTTGCTGCATCACCCTTTCCTCTTCAAGGGAAAACCAACGCATGCTCAAGAGGTAGCACGCTTTGGGACTCCTCGCCTGCACTCGCCCCTTTTGCACCAAAGATGAAACTGGCTTCATGCGCCCGTTGGCGCCCGCCTGGCCTTGGTCTTCATGGCTCACGTCACGCGAACCTCACGAAGTGTCCCTTGCCTTGATATATCCGCTCCTCGAGAGCCAGCCTAGTGAGGCCGCCCCAGGGGGGTCTTGTGTCGTCTGCCTCATGAGGCTTGCCCCTCGCGAGGGTCTTGAGTGGTTTGCCGATGAAGATGGGCCGTACCAGGCCGTTGGATGAGCCACGCTTTGGGCCGCATGTAGGCCTGGACGAGCGAGCGAGTTTTTCGGCTCGGCCCGAAGCTCGCTCCAGCTCGGCCCGTTGATTCTCGGCTCGACAGGATTATCGAGCAGGCCGAATTCTGAAAACAGGCCCGTTTCGCGAGCGAGCCGAGCCGAGTTTCGGCCGGTCCAGCTCGGTGGCTCATTTGCGGCCCAGCCCAAATCAACATACATCGCAGCGCATTAGGGCACGCACGACCGCACGCATGACCGACACAGGCACACATCGCTAGTCCCTCGTCTCTCCCCCTTCCTCTGCTCTGCGCCGCCTCGCCCTGCTCCCGCGACGCCGCAAATTTGGATCGACAACGGCGAGCGACGCCGCGTTTCCTCGCCACACCGACAGCGGCGGGCTCGGCACCGACGGCAGCGAGCGACGCGACCTTTCCTCACCACACCAGACGCAGACATACACGCCTCCCCTGGTTTGTCACGGAACGTGACGAGCCGGAGCAGGTACGACCTCCTTCCTTCCCAATCCCTAGCCGCGGCTCTCTGAACTGATGGATCAATGGATGGATAGATCTATGGATGTGGTCAACTGGTCATGTAGTTTGAATGTCCCAAACCCTAGCTATAGGCAGTGGCGGAGCGTGACCAAATCTCTAGAGGGGGCCAATTTCATATAAGAACACACAATATGCATAAAAGCCACTAAGTTGTGAACGGATGCAAGGACAATTAGAGGACCATATCATTGTTGAGTGGCCAACTAGAAAGGAACAAACGACGCCAAACAGTAGTGAGTAGCCAACTAGAGTGTCCTGGATAATCCAGTATTGAGTAGCCAACTAGAACATCATCATCTTGCATCTGATTTTTCTGCCCAATATCATCTTCCATTTGACCTTCTTTGGCATCTTCATGATGTCTTTCACCCATATATGGAACCAATGCTAGAGCATATAAGGAGCTAATGGAGATTTAACTATTTCATCATCCCCTTTTTCCTTTAAAAATAAGACTGCATCTTCCGTTGTTTCACCATCGCTACCTAAACAAAAAATTATAAAGCATCAAAATTCCTATCCAATAATCAATTGGGGCAGTAACTAGCAGCAGTGGTGAATTAGGGCATCTCAATTCGTCACATGTGAATTAACAGAAGCAGTGACTAGCAGCAGTGGTGACTAGAACTCTACAAGAACATAAAAAATTCAGTGAATCAAAATAAGCAAAGACTGTACTTAGCAAGTAGAGTGGAGGAGCAGCCGTTGTGGGTGCAGCCGAGCAGTACCGTTGTTGTTGTTGATTGACCATTTGTTGTTTGTTGATGTGTGCAGACGCCTATCGTCGCAACAATGGACAAGGAAAAGGGGAAGGTGAGTGGGAAGGAGAAGGAGAAACAGAGGACGTTGGACTCCATTATGAAGAGCAAGTTGCCGGTCTCGGGGATGCAAAAGGGGAATGGGAAGGGCAATGCAGCAGCTACTACGCGGCTGCCGAGGAAGATGACAAATGACTCCAGCAATCTCCCAATTGCTGATTTGTTGTATAGGGTAAAAAAGAAACCTCCGCCTCGACGTCTCCCTGACCCCACCGGCGCTGGTGTGCGTGCCGGAATTGCCCTTGCCTCCGGCTCCTTAAACTACTATGAGAAGGAGGCTACATCTTCCCAGGTACGTATATGTGTGCTGTTTTGTTATCCAAAAGTGAAATATATGTTTGTGCAAGCTCGTATGTGTGCTGTTTTTTGCTATCCAAAAGTCAAATATATGTGTGTCCAAGCTCATGTGTGTGCTATTTTGTTATCCAAAAGTCAAATATATGTGTGTCCATGCTCATTTGTTTGCTGTTTTTTGCTATCCAAATATCAAATATATGTGTGTCCAAGCTCATTTGTGTCCTATTTTTGCTATCCAAAGGTCAAATATATGTGTGTCCAAGCTCATGTGTGTGTTGTTTTTGTGTGCTAGGCAATGGAGCATGATAAGCAAGCGGAGGAGGATAATGAAGAGGTGGAAGAGGATGAGGAGGAGGACGAGGAAGATCAAGATACTTTGTTTGAGGTGCCGCCTGGGGTTGGTGACAAATCAGATTCAGATGGGTTTGTGGATAGTGAAGAAGAAGCCCTCGAAGGCGATGACATGTCCGAGGATGGTCTAGGCCTTGGTCCTACGCCTCAAGAGCAAGAAACCGTACTTGTCAGTTCGAGTGAGGATGAAGCAAGAAAAGTGCAACGAAAGAGTGCCAAGAAGCGAAAAGGTCAAGCTCCTTCGAGGTCGAGGTCGGTGGTTTGGACCTTCTTTCATAAGGTAAAGGTGCCATCGAAAGAAGGTTTGATGGAGTTGAAGACACAATGTAATTATTGTGACAATCAATATGCATATGTCCAAGGTGGAAGCACCTCATCCCTGGGAAGACATATGGACACATGTAAGGATTACAAGGACAAGGTTAATAGGGATCTCATCCAAGCTACTCTATTTTTTTGAAAAACCAATGCAACAACAAGTGGTCCAGCAGTCCAATGCATTGAGTATGATAAGGACCTCATCAAGGAAGTCATGGCAAAGATGATTTGCGTCCATGAGTACTCATTTAGAATGGTTGAACATAAATGGTTCAACATTCTCTTGAAGTGCTTGAATCCAAACTATCAACCCATTGGAAGGAAGGCAATAAGAGCGGAATGCATGAGGGTTTTCATGAAGGAAAGGGAGTTACTTAAAGTTGCCCTAAAGGATGTGGACTTCATTAGTCTGGCCACCGATTTGTGGACTAGCAACCAAACCATATCTTATATGTGTGTGGTCACACACTTTATAGACAAGGATTGGAAGATGCAAACACGTGTTCTTTCTTTCATAGATTTGGATCCTCCTCACTCTGGGCATGTGATTTCAGACGCTATCTATGAGTGTGTGACTGAATGGAAGATAGAGAAGAAAATTATTTCCATCACCCTAGACAATGCTTCAAACAATGATGTTGCGGTCAGAGGTTTGAAGGCAAAGTTTGCTGTTCGGAGAGGTATATCCATCACACTAGACAATGCTTTAAATATATGGTTATATGCTTGTTGTTTTTGGTGTACATATGTTCATATACTTGCTATTTTGGTTGAATATATGGTCATATTCTTGCTGTTTTTGTAGTACATATGCTTTCTTTGTCCAAATCATCATATGCTTGCTGTTTTTTGTAGGTACGGACTTTGAAGCCAAATATTTCCATGTCCGTTGTTGTGCACACATTATCAACTTGGTAGTGCAAGATGGGGCAACTATCATGGCCCCTTTGATAGAGAATTTGAGAGAGACGGTTAAGTATTTCAAGAAGTCACCGGGTCGCCTCCACAAGTTTGTTGAGACTTGCAAAATATTGGGTGTTGTGGTTGGCAACCATTTGCATCTTGATTGTGTCACACGATGGAGTTCAACGTAGAAGATGCTTGATACAGCCTGCCCGTATAGAGAAGCCTTGTCCTCTTATGCAGCTTCAAATGCCAACTATCAATGGGAACCGGAAAAAGAAGAATGGGACAAGTTTGATGTTATTAAGCCATTGCTCCTCTCTTTATCTCGTGCGACCATTGCATTTTCAGGGCAATTATATCCCACCTCCAACATATTCTACCCTCACATTGTGAGCATCAAGATTGCTTTGAGAAAATCCAGGGCTCATGAGGATGAATGCTACAAGAAAATGGGTGATGCAATGATGGAAAAATTTGACAAGTATTGGGATGAGCCGAACAATGTCATGATGCTTGCTACCATCTTGGACCCAAGGTACAAGATGAGGTATATTGAGTGGGGTTATCACCAAATGTATGCTGCGGGAAAAGCAAATACCGAGAAGAATATTGTGCGTGGAGAGTTGGACACATTGTATGAGAAGTTTGTTGCGAAAAATAAGCAAGCTGAACAAAAAGCTGGTGGATCATCAGCCAAGAACAATTGCAACACGAGTAACTCGATGCCACTTATGGATTGTGAGTTTCTATCCTTCTTATCAGCCACTTCATCAACACCATCAAAAAGTGAGCTTAGAAACTATCTAGATGACTTGAATGAGGCAATGGATCCCGAGTTCAATCTTCTTGATTGGTGGAGGGTGAATGCACCTAGATACCTCGTATTGGCAATGATGGCAAAGAGGTTCTTGATGGTTCCGGCTACCTCCGTGTCTTCGGAATCAACATTTAGCACGGGTGGAAGAGTTCTAGGTATGTCTACTTGTTACTTTGGATGTTAACTTGTCAACTTGTGATTCTATCCTTGAACTTAGATATGTCTACTTGTGTGATTTTAGATGACTACAGAAGTTCTTTGAAACCAGAAATGGTGGAAGCCTTGGTGTGTGGTGCTAGTTATATCAAAGGTTCTCACAAGGACTTTAATGTGGTGGTATGATTCCTATCTTTTCTTCTATGGTTTCTGTCTATTTCTTGTATGTGGCTGACTTCCGAATAATTAGGAGAGGGATGAAGATGAGGAGGACGATGTTGAGAATATCAAGTTGCCCAAGATTGTTGATGTGGGGGATAACAACAATTGGTAACTATTCTTTTGACATGTTTAAGTTGTCATATCATTACATGATCCCAATATGTTTACAAATATGTGTTACATGTAGACATTCGTCTTGTGGGTGTGGCTCTTGCTGTTTTGAAGATGGATGTCTTCATGATCTTGTGACATGGATTGTTGAGGTCAATGTGATCGTCTCGTGACATTTCTTTTGTTGTGATGAATTTTGAGTTATGTGTTTGTCGTGATGAATTTCGAATTATGTGTTTGTTGTGATGAACTATGGACCTTCAATGATGTTGTGATGAACCATGCACTTTCAACGCTGTTTTTGTGAACTGGTGCTGAACTTGAACTTTTTATTATGTTGTTTTCACTATTCATCGTTTGGCTGTCAACATTTCCTCATTTTTTATGTCAGAGTGGTAAGTGTTATGCTATACAAAATTTCTTTGTTTGGCTGTCAATATTTGTTGTTTTGTTGTGTAAAGTTCAAAGGAAATTCTGTCCAAAATACAGTAGAAATGCTGCCCAATTTTTTCTCTCATATCTATTACCTTGTTACAATGTTCGTAGAAGAATTCATAGAAGAAAGCTTATTTTTCATTACTATGATCATTTCTTAAAACAATATATTGCTGGTTGTTTCATTTTTAGCAATATAAATTGTTTGTTTTCTAAAATATAGGTTTAATTGGTTCAAAAAAATCAAGACTGGAGTATATACATAGGTTCTGTAGAAGTTCAAATACTCTGGGGCAGATGGCTTACGAGCCGGCTCGGTCTGAGCCGAGCCACACCTAAAACGAGCCGAGCTGCATGAAGTAGGCTCGTTGGCTGAGCGAGCCGAGCCGAGCCGAGCCGCTTCAGAGCGAGCCAAAGCCAGGCTCGGATCAAGCTCGGCTCGGCTCGGCTCGCGTCCATCCCTAGCCGCAGGCACGCAAGTCTGGGTAGCCCCGTTCCCAGAACGCCGACAGTAGCTCCCGGGCCCAAGGCGTGCTTGGACTTGGCTTCGCGGGGAAGCCAAGGGTCAAGTGCGGAATGTCGCAAGCCCCAAAAGCCTGTGGCCTTGTTTGACGCATGGTGATTGACATGACGTGGGCGCCTCCACTTCCCCACGCCGCCTCGGCAACCGCATGACTTGACGAGTCCCTGCATGCACCAAGACCATTATTACCTGCGATTATGGAGGCCGACGGTTGGCCTCCTCCTGGCTATAAATGATGCGACGGGAGGAGCCCCGATTGCTCATCTTATTCCTCCATTCCGCCTGCTTTGCAGCGCCACCCATGGCACTGATACGGCGATTTTCCGTCGTAGAGAAGGGTAAAAGCCCTCGTGAAGAGTTGGGGTCGCTCCCACTGAAGAAAAGGTTGTCCTGTTCTCGAGAGGTCGTCCTGAGGCCGGAAGTGATGAGAACTTGGCACAAGCGGCCTCCCCTCGGCTACTCGTTGCCCTTGTACGCCTGGGTGCAAGGCTCCGGAGGGGAAGGTAGTGCCCAGCGCCGCTCGTGGCTTGGCCGCATCGAGCATGCCGGTGTGGTGCGTGCCGCCGCCCCGCGAACGCACGTTGGAGGCTCTTTGCATGAATTCGTGGTGTGTGCGTTAATGCCTCCGAGCTCCTGGATCCGCTTCCCGCAATTCTTCTCTGAAGAGATGCCGCCGAGAGGGCCGCTCGAGCTGTCGTTACAGCACGCCGAGTGCCGGGCCCCTGCGATAGGGGCTGTGGTTGAGGTCGTCTCCCTAGGTAAGATCTTCATGACCCGCAGATCGGGCGTGGTCGCCCGCGTCTGCCGCGCGGAGGTCGCCCTCGCCATCCACTTCGAGTACGACGGCGCCTCCGTGCTGCTCTTCAAGGTGTTCGACAAGGAGGGACACTGCCTGGAGTGCTGCCCCGGAGGGGGTCGTCAGGGTGGCACAGCGACTGGCGCCATGCCTACCATTGGTCCCGCCGTTGGCTCTCCTAGCAGCAGTGATTACCCTTGGGAATCCACTGGCTCTCCCGAGGCGGACGAGTCTTCGGAGATGAGCAACGACAGCTACGCGCCTCCAAGCTCGCACCGCGCTCGGAACGCATCAGCTGCACGAGCTCGTCGCCGATGGTGACTTGAGCGGGGTCAGAGATGGCCTCTCGTGGCCCACTATTGATGATGGCGTCGACGATATTGGTCGTAGTTAGGGTCTCCCAGAATCCCTCTCTTTTGCTCCCTGCGAGGAATCAAAGCCAACCCCATGGGGGCATGTAAAGAACCTAAAACGCTTTTGCTCCTATGCTTATTATCCTCGCTAAGAGACCCTGTTTGCAAGCCTCGTTCCGGCAGTGTAGCTCCTTTTTACCCTTTCAGTAGCTTGGTGCTCTACACCAGCAGGTCCCAGTCCCAAGGAAAGCTACAGTCGTCGCTGGTATGCCAGGTCGTGATGCCGTGGTCAAGGCCAGGAGGTTAGCGGCATGGGGTCCGGTAAGAGCTCCTGAGGCGCGATGCTCAAGTGGTCCCCCTTGGCGTGCAAGCAACTTCCGGATGCTAAAAAGGGAGGTGACATTGCTGATGTGTGACTGCAAAAAACAACTCTTCAAGTGATGGCGGCACGCTGATGGGATGCATGACTTATCTTGACGGGTCTAAGGTGATTCCTCAAGCGGTACGCCTGGCTTGCTTCCGATGCCGCGTGGCTGAGATTTCACGATTTCCTTCTCGCTTGCCTTAAAGTTCTGCGTCGGCACAGCCCGACCCCGCGCATACCTCAGCCGCCACTTGCTCGTCCGGATCGCCGGGATGATACCAGGGAGTGAGGGGCTACGTGGCCAGTTAGGCCCCTGAGACGCAATGCTCAGGGGTCCCCCTTGATGTGCGAACGGCCCTCGGGAAGGAAATGCTAGACTAGGCCTTGGTGTTCTGCGTCGGCAAGGCCCGGTCCCGTGCGTACCTCAGCCGCCGTTGGGTCGTCCGGATCGCCAGGACAGGACCAAGGGGTGAGGGGCTACATGGCCAGTTAGGCTCCTGAGTCCCGATGCTCGGGAGTCCCCCTTGACGTACGAATAGACCTGAGCTCTCTAAGCTGGCCTCCCACTACAAAAAAAGACACATCCGTGACATTTTGGGCCGAACGAAACTTTTTCTGTCATACATATGACACTTCTATGACAATAATTGTTACAAAACACGGTATCGTCATAGATGTGGTGGGGTCCTACTTCTATGACAAAAATCATGACAGAAAATGGCTTTTCGTCCTGGGTGGGCCGAAGACGCAGTTGCATGACATTCTTTGGGCCGTCCATGACGGGAAAACCGTGGTAGAAGCAAGGGCGAGGAAAATATCGGGGTGTTCCCGGTTACGGTGGGTGGTCGGGGCCGACCGATGCGCGTTTCTCTCGTACACGCACACGCGTGGGTGCGAGGCGTTGGGCTCTAACTAAACCCGAGCGAGGCGTTGGGCTCTAACTGAACCCGAGCGATTGAACTGCAGGCTACGCGTTACTGAACCCGAGTGATCGACCGATGGCTGTTAACTGAACCCGATTGAGCGATTTGTTCGCTACTGCTGCTAACTGAAGCCGATCGATGCTGCCTCTGCATGAACAGTGAGCGTTGCTAG
>LR738715.1:55318850-55330888 GCA_902687465.1 Secale cereale
GATGGGGGTGGCTGAACAGGACCATGTGGTGTTGCCTCTGCATGAACAGGACCCCGTTCGATAGAGCCAGTTGGGGCTGCATGAACAGGACCCCGTGTAGGGCTACATGAACAGGACCACCCCGTGGAAGGCTGCATGACCAGTAGACGGTGGAGGACTGGATGAACAGTAGCCCGTGGAGGGGTGGTTGAACAGGACCCCGTGGAGAGGGCTGGTTGAACAGTAGCCTGTGGAGTAGCGCGCGGTGGAGGCTGAACAGTCGCAGGTGGAGGCTGGAGGAGGTCGACGGTGGATCAATAGTAGCCCGTGGAGGCTGGAGGGGGTCGACGTTGGTGATGAACAGTATCCCCCGAAGTCTCGTTTTGCAGTGCGCCACACCCCTTCTGATGAACAGGACCCCCGTTTCGACCGTAGCGCTCCAACACAAGTCTGTTTCCTCCATTTTGTGGTACGCCGCACCCCTCCCGATGAACATGACCCCCGTTTCGACCGTAGCGCTCCAACACAAGTCTGTTTCCTCCGTTTTGCGGTACGCCACACCCCTCTCGATCAACAGGACCCCTGTTTCAACCGTAGGAGGTCCGTTTCCTCCGTTTTGCGGTATGCCAGACCCCTCCCGATGAACAGGATCCCGTTTCGAATGTGTCCGGTCGAACACAAGGCCGTTTCCTCCGTTCTGTGGTACGCCAGGCCTCATTTCCATCGGCTGTTGCATCCAAGCCCTCCCGATGAACACGACGACGCATTCCGTCCAGACCCAGCCGGTTGGCTCCCCATGAACACGATGACGACGTTGTTTCTCCGTTTCGACCCAGCCATGTACACGAGCCCTGGCCGTACGTACGCACGAGTAGGCATTCGAGACCCTGCCCATATGTACGTACGTGGCCGTATTTTCTTTCTTGCACACTGGCCGATGTACGTACGTGTACATGCTATGTGCGCGGCTCTGCTACAACACGTGCGCGCCTCTACATCGACTAGTATGTACGTACACGTTCGCGACCAGAATGAAAACGCTATGTACGCGTTGACCAGGTATGTCCCGACTGTGAGGCACTTCCTTGCCTGCGAAGATGTAGCTGGTGGGTCCCAGCGGTCAGGGGGCGAATCGTTTTTTTTTCGGACGCACTTCCTTGCGTGCGAAGATGTATCTGGTGGGTCCTAGCAGTCAGGGGGAAATGTTTTTTCGCGAAATACGGTGGCCCGTCCGGTGGTTCCCCGATGTCAGGAGGAGGAACAATTATTTTGCGCGTAATAAGGAGGCACTTCCTTGCTGCGGCCGTGGACCCAGCTGTCAGCCTCTCCACGTACAGTAGTCTTCTGATGGAAGTCGTTCCTTGACCACGTTGACCATGCCACGCGAGAGCACCAGGACGGTGGACGACGACGAGGCCTAGGAAGGGGACGACGTGGAGCCGGGGAAGACGCGGCAGTGGAAGCCCGCGCGGAGAGGAGTACGAGGGTTCACTGGTTCGGCTGCGGTGTGAGGCTGCCGTCACCGCAGGGCCTGGCCAACGGTGGGAATAGTAGGGGCGGTGAGGCCTCCGCGGCAGCACAGCCGGCCATGGGAGGCAGGAGCATGCGGCACGAACGGCACTACTTTGGGCGGCTGGAGCAAGAAGACCAGAGGTTGAAGAAGCACTACGGCCGTTGGATGGACATCGTACGGTCACTGGAGCTAGAATCGTTCATATTGACTAAGTTGACAAAGCACTCCGTCCACGTCAACTTAGTAGGCCCACAAGTCAACCAACCACCAAGGTGGGTCCCAACTAGCAGGGGGAGTATTCATTTTTTTGTGCGTAATAAGGCGGCACTTCCGGTGGGTCCGAGCTGGCAGCGGGGGGGGGGGGCATTTTTTCACGAAATATGGTGGCCTGTTCGGTGGGTCCCAGCAATCAGGGGGAAATGTTTTTTCGCCAAATATGGTGGCCCGTCCGATGGGTCCCTACTATTGGGTGGAGGAATAATCATTTTCCGCGTAATAAGGAGGCACTTCCTTGCGGTTGCCGTGGACCCAGCTGTCAGCCTCTCCACGTACAGTACTGTAATGCCCAGGATGGGACTATACCTCCTACGTGTCGAGGCGCGACTTAAAGGTATAAGCCCATTCTGGAATGATCTCAAGTTTGGTATCTTTGCACGACTCATGTAAAAGAGGGATGAAACTGCAAAATGAAATAGTTGGCGTACACTCGCCACTTCACACAATACAATACATTAGCAATTCATCATTCAAAACATCACAACCCGACTATGGGTGAAGATCCAAAAGAAAGATACGAAAACAACATAAAGCCACAGGTCAAGATCGAATCCTAGTAGAAACCACTACTGATCGTCGAAAACGTCACAAGCATACGGCCAAACTCTTCATCGAGCTCCCAGTGAAGTACTTCAACCAGCTCCTCCATCAAACTCGGCTGAACCTGCATCTGGTGTTGTAGTATCTGTGAGCCACGAGGACTCAGCAATACCATAACCATGGGTATCAAGACTAGCAAAACTTTATGGGTAGGAAGAGGTAAAGTGGTGAGGTTGCGGCAGCGGCTAAGCATAATATGGTGGCTAACTTACGAGTACAAGAATAAGATGAGCATCTACGCAAACGGTCACAAAAGTAGTGATCGCTAAAGATCCTGAACTACATACGAGTCAAACATAACCCCACCGTGTTCTCTTCTCAAAGTGAAAAGAGACAGTCACGGTTACTCACACAGTTGTGTGTTTTACTTCGAATCCTCTGTCAAGTTTTCTACAACCGGACATTAACAAATTCCAATCTGCCACATAACCGCGGGCACGGCTTTCGAAAGATCATAACCTTGCAGGGGTGTTCCAACTTAGCCCATCAAAAGCTATCACGATTAGTTGAAGCGATAAATATGATATCATCACTCCTAATCTTAGGGAAATCCGATCAGGCTCGGCTTCCCGGTGCACAAGACATTTCGACAATGGTAAAACAAGTCCAGCAAGACCTCCCGGTGTGTCGACACCCTGATAGTAGCCGTGCGTATCTCGTCTCAAGCCACGACCGGATGGGCGAAGCTACGGGTTTATATCAATCCTCGAGTTTCCTCGTGGTGACCCCGCAGGCTCCCCGTTTGGGACCAACACCATCAACACTGGCCCCCCTGCTATGTAGAATTAAGAACCCGGGGACGCGACCCCCTATGCAAATTTAATTAATTAATTAAGTTGTTATTATGAGCAAATTAAAACCAATGTTGGGCCTTGCTGGAGGAGTTTTATTCAAAGTCGAACTGTCAAGGGGTCCCCATCCACCCATCGTGTAAGGAACGCAAAATCAAGGAACATAATGACGGTTTATCGGCGCCTAAGGTGGCATGAGTGGAACAAAACACCGAGCAAAAGGCCAAGCCTTCCACCCATGCCCAATGTATAGGTGTGTTAATAATAATTATAGATATTGTGATATACCAACAACAAGTTCCCTCCTGGAATGAACTTCATCTTCACCTGCAACTAACAACGCTATAAGAGGGGCTGAGCAAGCGGGTAACATAGCCAAACAGTGGTTTTTCTAGGAAGGTGTCAAAGGTTAGAGGTTTCATGGCAACAAGGAGAGGCTGACATAAAAGATGGGTAGCGTGACATGTAACAATAGCATCGAGACAACTAAGCATGGTAATGGTAGTAAAGGTATCCAAGGGTATGATCATCTTGCCTGGGAATCCACAAGGGAGAAGAACGGATCCAAGAAGTGGACGGAGCAACATAGACGAGCGAATCCTCACAAGTCCGGAACGAAACCGAAGCTAACAAGAGAAGCAACCGGAAAGAAGCAAACAACACGGTAAACACACAATCATAAACATGGCATACGATGCACAAACAAGTATGATGCATGTCCGGTTTAAATATGCATGGCATGGCAAAGTGCACAAACAAGTACTACAAGTTAAGTGGAGCTCAATATGCAACGAGTTGCATATTGACGAAACACCACATGTTATTTATTTAGTTGACTCTCGTTTAATTACAAGACAAGATTAAATGGTTATTAACATGGCAAGAGGTGAAGCATAATAAAACTACACTATTTAGGCATTTTAAATGAGGCCGGAAATAATAACAACCCATTCCGGAAAAACCCCATGAGCATGGTTAGCAATTTTTAAGCAAACAACAATTCACACATTTTAATGTTGTTAACATGATGCGGATGACATGATCAAGTTTTATGCAATTTTTAGTAAAAGTTGACATGAAGATGATTAGGAGTATTTGTCACCGTGGTGGAAAGAAAAAGGGTGCCACGGCAACGATCCGAAAATGATGCAACGCAACATCTCGGTTCCGGTAACTCGTCGGGAGGCCGGGGGAAAAGAAAGATGGCGTGAGCGAGTCGAACAAGATGAAAGGTGGGGTGATCCCGTCACCGGGTTCCCACGAGTCGGCGACGAGGCAACCGAGGAGCACGACAAAAGATGATACGGCACGGTGCACACAAGGGAAACATTTCATACAACACATGCAAACGTTCTCGGTTCATCGTCTCGGGGTTATACCTTCGGAGCGATCGTTTCGGGGCGGTTCGAGATCGTAGAGGAAGTAGTCGTTCCGTGAGTCGTGGTACACGTCCGTAGAGGGAAGTAGTCGTTCACGTTATCGTAGATGTTCGTGTCGCAAGAAGAGGTACTTGGCGCATCCGATAGTCGTGGTACTTGTCGAGTCGTCGTTGACGTAGGGGTACACGTTCGTAGAGGTACTTGGCGCATCGCCATGTAGTCGTACTCGGGGTCGTCGTGGAACTTGTCGGTCTCGGGACTTGGCGACGGCAGTGGTACTTGTCGACGATGTACTTGGCGTCCGGGGGTACTTGACAGTCTCGGTCTCGACAACGTAGACGAACTTGACGGGTCTCATGTGTAGTCGTACTCGGCGAATCCGCGTGGTTGCACATGTCTTTGTGTTGTAGTCGAACTTGACGAAAAACCCACGGCGAGACCACAACGTTTAGTCTTGGCGAACAGAGGCAACAGCAACAGAGCGTTGGTCCTCGCTGCAGAGGAAGCAGGGGTCGAACTCGTGCTCGACAGAGGCAGCAACAGCGCAGGGGACTTGGCGCTGAAGAGGGATGGAGGCCGGAGCTTCTGGCCGGTCGGGCTGGAATGGATGGGGAGGCACGGAGCTGCGGCCTTGGCGGACGCCTGATGCGGATGTCAAGGCGAGGCAAGGAGGAGGCCCCGTGCGAGACGAAGCAGGGCGGCTCGGCTGCGGCCCTGTGGTCGAGGAGGGGAGGCCACCGCTCGGGGCAGCCGTGCGCTGCGGGCGCGCGCCGGCTGCGAGCCACGGAGGAGGCGAGGATCCCCGGCTCGGGGCGGCGCCGGCGCTGGGGCGCTGGGGCTCCTGGCGCGCGGAAGGACGATGTGGGCGCCAAGGCACAGCAGGGTGCTGCGGGCTCGTGGCGCGACGAAGGAGGTCGGGCAAGAGAAAGGGAGATCGAGAAGGCTGGGGATCGTGCGCTGAAGGAGAGGTGCGGTGGCTGCGAGATGGGATCGGGGCACTGGGGCTCGGGGAGATCGGGCAGAGCTGCGAGGAAGGAGGGAGCGGTCGGGCCTCGAGCGCTGGGTGCGAGGGGAATCGGGGTCGCGAGCGAGAGCGACGACGGCTGAGGGAAACGGGTGGAGAGATGGGAGCGAGCGGGGAGTCGGGCTAGGGTTCGGGACTAGGAGCTGAGATGGGCCTGGAGGGGGGAAAGTGGCCGGCTAGGGAAGTGGCTGTGGGTTGTAGGAGGTGTTGGGCCAGGAGGCTGAGAGCATATGGGCTTGGGCCAAAGGAGAGAGACGGCTAGGAGGCCTGGAGGCTGGGCCTCTGCGACGATTCTTTAAATAAAAACGCAGCAGAAACAAATGAAAGAAGAGGAAAGAAAAGAAAGGTTAGTAGAAGATTTTTTGGCAATGGGTTATTTTTACTGGACTCGCAAAAATGTCCACGGTCCACGAAAAATAGGAGAGGCAATAAAGAAAGTTTAAATTCAAATTCATTTGAATTTAATTCAAATGATTTGAACAAGATTGAGGCTTTGGGGAGTCCAAAAATAAAGAGAATTTTGGTGGAGCTCGGGAAAATGATTAAAGAATTGTTGGCAAAGTTCGAGGCAAGGAATTGAGATAGAAAATGCATGGAGAAAAATATGCAAGTGGGTTGGGTTAATTCCAAACAAATGGAATATTATATATATAGCTCCCTAAATATTGGGAGGATATGTTATAAAGAGAAGTCATCCTTCCCTCGATTTAAATGGACCGAAGGTCCACACGATTTATTTAAGTTGAGATGCAAAAATAAATATGATATGATGGCATGATGAGATGATGCAATGCAAAATAAATAACACAAGCACAAAAGAAACACACGGGTGAACCCGGAACATCTAGAATCTTCTGGAATCTTCTGGGACGTCGGTCTTCGGGCGTCACAAGTACTCTTCCGATGGAAGTCATTCTTTGACCACGTTGACCACGCCCTGCCGAGAGCACCAGGGCGGTGGACGACGGCGATGCCTAGGAAGGGGACGACGCGGAGCCGTGGAAGACGTGGCAATGGATGCCCACGCGTAGAGGAGTATGAGGGTTCACTGGTTTGCTGCGGTGTGAGGCTGCCGTCACCGCAGAATAACATGGGGTGTGGGTGAGTAGAGGGATGGCCTGGCCAGCGGTGGGACTAGTAGGGGGCGTTGAGGCCTCCGCTGCATCGCAGCCAGCCACGGGAGGCAGGAGCACGAGGCACGACCGGCGCTGGTTTGGGCGGCTGGAGCAAAAATACCAGAGGTTGAAGAAGCACTACGGCCATTGGATGGACATCGTACGGTCACTGGAGCTAGAATCATGCATATTGACTAAGTTGACAAAGCCCTCCGTCCCCTTCAGCTTAGTAGGCCCACAAGTCAGCCTGCCACTATACAGGGTCCCAGCTAGCAGGGGGAGTATTCATTTTTTTGTGCCTAATAAGGAGGCACTTCCTTGCATGCGAAGATATAGCTGGTGGGTCCAATCTGTCAGCGGCGGTAACGTTTTTTTCGCGAAATACAGTGGCCCTTTCGGTGGGTCCTAGATGTCAGGTGGAGGAATCATTATTTTGCGCGTAATAAGGAGGCATTTCCTTGCATGCGGCCGTGGACCCAGCTGTCAGCATGTCCACATACCGTCCACTTTAGATGCATGTCGGTCATTGACCATCTTGACCAGGCTGCGCCGAGAGCATCAGGGCGGTGGACGACGGTGAGGCCTAGGAAGGGAACGACACGGAGGCAGGGAAGACTCAGCAGTTGTTTCCCATGCAGAGGGGAGTACTATTGTACGAGGGTTCACTGGTTCGTCTGCCGTCGCTGAAGAATAACAGCAGGTGTGGGTGAGTAGAGGGATGGCTAGGCCAGCGATGGGAGTACGGTGGGGCGGTGAGGCGTGCGCGGCAGCACAGCCGGACGCGGGGAGGAGGGAGCAGGCAATCCCGCCGGCGCTTGTTTGAGCGGCTGGAGCAGGAAGAGAAGAGATTGAAGAAGCACGACGGCCGTTGGATGGACATCCAACAAACACATCTTATGCGTCAACTTTTTTTTAGGAAAACCTCAAATCTGTGGAAAACATCATACAGCTCATCTGCCATTATTTCTAATAATTTACAGCCCATTTGCTAATTCTTAAGGTTTTTTGTGGAGCCCATATTCTTTTTGTTAGCATTACAGCCCATATTGTGGCCACGGTTAAAAAATTATACGAAATTTTGCATATTTCGGTGCGGTCCGAACTGTTTTTAATCCCGAAATTTCAAGTCACATTCAAACTGATTTTAAAATAATGTATATCAATATAAAATCGAACAAATTGTCCACGCATAAAAATCAATGCATTTTAAAATCTCAAAATGAAAAAAAAGAAATTTGAAACTAATTGTCGGTTTGATGTGTTTCAAAAATGTACAACCCATTTCTCATTTCTGATAGGCCATTTTCTCATCTAGCTGAATGAAGCTCTCCTCGTCTTGAAGGATTTGCAGCCCAACAGGCCTGACAAAGCGACTTACATGGCAAATCACAAAAAAAACTGGGTTGTGGCCGTGGACCCAGCTGTGAGCCTCTCCACGTACAGTACTCTTCCGATGGAAGTCGGTCATTCACCACATTGACCACGCCACGCCGAGAGCACCAAGGCGGTGGACGACGGCGAGGCCTAGGAAGGGGACGACGTGGAGCCGGGGAAGACGCGACAGTGGATGCCCACACGGAGAGGAGTACGAGGGTTTGGTTTGGCTGCTGTGTGAGGTTGTCGTCGTCGCAGAATAACAGGGGGTGTGGGTGAGTGGAGGGATGGCCTGGCCAGCAGTGGGAGTGGCATGGGGGCGGAGAGGCCACCACGGCAGCACAGCTGGCCACGGGGGGCAGGAGCAGGCAGCACGACCGGCGCTGCTTTGGGTGGCCGGAGCAAGAAGACCAGAGGTTGAAGAAGCACTAAGGCCGTTGGATGGACATCGTACGGTCACTGGAGCTAGAATCGTTCATATTGACTAAGTTGACAAAACCCTCCGTCCCCGTCAACTTAGTAGGCCCACAATTCAGCCTCCCACCGTGGTGGGTCCCAGCTGGCAGGGGGGTATTCATTTTTTTTGTGCGCAATAAGGAGGCACTTCCTTGCGTGTGAAGATATAGTTGGTGGATCCGACCTGTCAGCGGAGGGAACATTTTTTTCACGAAATACAGAGGCCCTTCCGGCGGGTCCCAGATGTCAGGTGGAGGAATCATTATTTTGCACGTAATAAGGAGACATTTCCTTATGTGCGGCCGTGGACCCAGCTGTCAACCTCTCCACGTACAGTCCACTTCCGATGGATGAAGTTCGTTGACCACACTGCGCTGAGAGCACTAGGGCGGTGGACGACAGCGAGGCCTACGAAGGGAACGACACGGAGCCAGGGAAGACACGGCAAGGGTTGCCCATGCAGTGGGGAGTACGAGGGTTGACTGGTTCGGCTGCCGTCGCCGGAAAATAACAGGAGGTGTGGGTGAGTAGAGGGATAGACACGCCAGGGAGGCGAGTATCTGATGGGGCCGTGAGGCCTTCCCGGCAGCACAGCCAGCCACGGGAGGCGGGAGCAGGCGGTTCCGACGGAGCTGGTTTGGGCGGCTGGGGTAGGAAGATCAGAGAATGAAGAAGCATGATTGCCGTTAGATTGACATCTGATGGTCTGACGCTAGTAGAGTCGATTGTTGACTAAGTTTCTTTTTTGATAAACCTTGTGTACACATGAACTTAGTAGGCTCACAAGTCAGCCACCAAATATGGGGTAGACAACATAGAGCCCATTTGCGATTTTTTTAATAATTTGCAGCCCATTTGCTAATTCTTAAGTAATTTATTACAGCCCATTTTCTGCCCAGGACCACGGTCAAAAAGTTCAACCTTATTTTGCACATTTCGCTGGAGTCCGAACTTTTGTAATCTTGAAATGATAAACATTTTTTAAGAACTTATTGATTTGCCAAAAAAATCGTTTTGTTTTTGTAAGCAAATAAGACGTGGGACAATTGAGTTGGTGTAAGGGAAAACCAGTGGTAAAAAAATCAGCGTTGGGAGGGAAAACAACAACAAAAATAAGGATGTAAATATGAAAAGTGAATTTTATGTATTTTCAATATAATGTTACGTGTATATGAACTAGTAAAACTATAGGTAGAGATTAGAAAACGGATGTAGGACATGCTTTTCAAGAGGAAAATAGAACTGGGTTGTGTGTTTGATTCAGTAAAAAAAGTGCATGCGGATGTTGTAAGACAAAATATAACTAACGCTGGCGGGCCAGAGGCCAGTAGATACCTGCTAGATCTTTGTGCCCCGTTGTCGTCATGAGCTAGGCCTGTTAAAAACAAAACCAAGCCTGGGCAGTCTACAGCTTAGTTGAAACTTGCTTGACCTGAAAAAACAATATACGTGCTCAATAAACGAGAGAATTCTGTAAGTATAGACTGATAACTGGGATGCAGCAGGGATATAGTTTTTTCATCGTGATAATAAGAGCATGCACTTGTTTCGAAAAAATTGGAGAACTGGGGATTTGAATGGCACGTGCTTATGCTACCCATCAAATAAAAATCAGGTGCCTGAAAATTCGTTTCGCTACAAATGATTCAGCTTTATATCCACGTCGACCCTCGGCATGATGGTTGGAAGCAAATGCCAAGTTCATACCAAAAGATCCTTAACAACAATACCAACTTGCGAACGACAAGGTAGTACAAGTACCAATACCAAACTAACTTATAATCTTTTTACTCCTGGCCCTAGTGTTCGTCTGGTAGAAAATCTTGCAGAGGACCAGCTCCTGCTCCTTCTCTTGCTCCAGGTCCCCGAGGTGGTACTAGTGCATCACCCAGTTGGTCCTCTGCTGGTCGAAGTTCTTGTTGGTGTGCAGCACCAGAACCTTTTTGCTGCCCGTCTGCCGGCCGTTAACCATCACCGGCAAGGTATTGCCGGTGTTGTGCCACATCATGTGCATGTCGCACTCCGACTGTATCTTGCCATGCGTCCACGTGCCCCTTTTGAACGCCCTGGAATTACGCTGGAATTTGCTTAGGCCACTCAGTGGGACACCTGCAGTATTGTCGAATACAAGATTTAGTGTACGTAGTTGGCATTTTCATAACATCTTTGGCATGTTGCAGACGCTTGTTTCACTTTTTATTAACTGTCAAATTGTAATTGCTTCACCAGGTCTGCGTCTAAAAAGAAAAATAGAGCTATAAACAAAGGAATATGTTTGTGCAAGTAGACGGCCGATTGGTGTCTTACCTGGAAGTTTCTCGGGATGGGTGTAGCATATGTCGTGCGCGCTGTCGATGGTTGGTATGAACAAATCGATGGGAAGGTGAGATCTCGTGCTATCAGCACTCACTTTCGCCTCAAGGTGCTCGATTAGCTCCTGATTCGTGGGATCAAATGTAATGCCCAGGATGGGACTATACCTCCTACGTGTCGAGGCACGACTTAAAGGTATAAGCCCATTCTGGAATGATCTCAAGTTTGGTATCTTTGCACGACTCATGTAAAAGAGGGATTAAATTGCAAAAAAAGGAGATAGTTGGCTTACACTCGCCACTTCACACAATACATTACATAAGCAATCATCATCCAAAACATCACAACCCGACTACGGGTGAAGATCCAAAAGAAAGATACCAAAACAGAAAGCCACAGGTCTGAATTGCCCCTAGTAGAAACCACTACTGATCGTCGAAAACGTCACAAGCATGCGGCCACTCTCTTCATCGAGCTCCCAGTGAAGTACTTGAACCAACTCCTGCAACAATCTCGGCTGAACCTGCATCTGGTGTTGTAGTATCTGTGAGCCACGAGGACTCAGCAATCCCATAACCATGGGTATCAAGACTAGCAAAGCTTTATGGGTAGGAAGAGGTAATGTGGTGAGGTTGCAGCAGCAGCTAAGCATAATATGGTGGCAAACTTATGAGTATAAGAATAAGATGAGCATCTACGCAAACGGTCGCAACTAGTAGTGATCGCTAAAGATCCTGACTACTTACGAGTCAAACATAACCCCACCGTGTTCTCTTCTCAAAGTGAAAAGAGACAGTCACCGTTACTCACACGGTTGTGTGTTTTACTTCGGATCCTCTGTCATGTTTTCTACAACCGGACATTAACAAAATTCCAATCTGCCACATAACCACGGGCACGGCTTTCGAAAGATTATAACCCTGCAGGGGTGTCCCAACTTAGCCCATCACAAGCTCTCACGATTAGCTGAAGTGATAAATATAATATCATCACTCCTTATCTTAGGGAAATCCGATCAGGCTCGGCATCCCGGTGCACAAGACATTTCGACAATGGTAAAACTAGTCCAGCAAGACCTCCCGGCGTGCCGACACCCTGATAGTAGCCGCGCGTATCTCGTCTCAGGCCACGTCCGGATGGGTGATGCTACAGGTAAAACCAATCCTCGAGTTTCCCCATGGTGGCCCCGCAGAACCCCCGTTTGGGACCAACACCATC
>LR738715.1:55330976-55356594 GCA_902687465.1 Secale cereale
CCCCCCCCCCCCCTGTTATGTAGAATTAAGAACCCGGGGACATGACCCCCTATGCAATTAATTAATTAATGAAGTTGTTATTATGAGCAAATTAAAAACAAATGTTGGGCCTTGCTGGAGGAGTTTTATTCAAAGTCGAACTGTCAAGGGGTCCCCATCCACCCATCGTGTAAGGAATGCAAAATCAAGGAACATAATGCCGGTTTATCGGCGCCTAAGGTGGCATGAGTGGAACAAAACACCGAGCAAAAGGCCAAGCCTTCCACCCATGCCCAGTATATAGGTGTGTTAATAATAATAATAGATATTGTGATATTCCAACAACAAGTTCCCTCCTGGAACGATCTTCATCTTCACCTGCAACTAACAATGCTATAAGAGGGGCTGAGCAAGCGGGTAACATAGCCAAACAATGGTTTTGCTAGGAAGGTTTCAAAGGTTAGAGGTTTCAGGACAACAAGGAGAGGCTGACATAAAAGATGGGTAGCGCGACATGTAACGATAGCATCGAGACAACTAAGCATGGCAATGGTAGTAAAGGTATCCAAGGGTATGATCATCTTGCCTGGGATTCCACAAGGGAGAAGAACGGATCCATGAAGTAGACGGAGCAACAAAGTCGAGCGAATCATCACAACTCCGGAACGAAACCGAAGCTAACAAGAGAAGCAACCGGAAAGAAGCAAACAACACGGTAAACACACATATCATAACCATGGCATGATGCACAAACAAGTATGATGCATGTCTGGTTTAAAATGCATGGCATGGCAACGTGCACAAACAAAACTACAAGTTAAGTGGAGCTCAATATGCAACGAGTTGCATATTGACGAAACACCACATTTTAATTATTTAATTGACTCTCGTTTATTTACAAGACAAGATTAAATGTTTTTAACATAGCAAGAGGTGAAGCATAATAAAACTACACTATTTAGGCATTTTTAATGAGGCCGGAAAAACAACAACAATTCCGGAAATTCCCCATGAGCATGTTTAGCAATTTTTAAACAAACAACAATTCACACATATAATGTTGTTAACATGATGCGGTTGACATGATCAAGTTTATGCAATTTTTATTAAAAGTTGACATGAAGATGATAAGGAGTATATGTCACCGTGGTGGAAGGAAAAAGGGTGCCACGGCAACGATCCGAAAATGATGCAATGGCAACATATCGGTTCCGGTAACTCGTTGAGAGTCCGGTGCAAAAGATGACGGAGAGCGAGTCAAGCAAGAAGAAAGGTGGGGTGATCCCGTTGCCGGGTTCCCACGGGTGGGTGACGAGGCAACCGAGGAGCATGACAAAAGAGGGGCACAACAGGCACGGCGCAAACAAGGGAAACATCTCATACAACCACAAGCATTCGTTCTCGGGTCATCGTCTCGGGGTTATACCTTCGAAACACTCATTTCGGGGTGGTTCGAGATCGTAGAGGAAGTAGTTGTACACGCGGTCGTGGTACACGTTTGTAGAGGGAAGTAGTCGTTCCGTCTCCGAAGAGGTACTTGTCGCGGCATCGGACGTCTTCGTGGTGACGGTAGTCGAACTTGACGCTTGCATTACACGGGTCCTCGGCGACGGTAGTGGAAGTAGTCGTCGCGACGATAGTCGAACTTCGTTTCGTAGATGTACTTGACGGTTTCGAGTGCTCCGGGCGTCGCGGTACTTGGCGCTTCAAAACGTTCGTCGTGGTACTTGAGGTCTCTGAACTTGTCGTTCTTGTTAAACGAAGGGGTACTTGGTGTTTCCGGCGACGGTAGTCGTACACGTTTCGTAGGGGTTCGGGGCCATCGAGGGACGTAGTGGTACTTGGCGTTCGGGGGGGGTACTTGCTGTCTCGTCGTGTAGTCGTACACGGGTCCTCTGTCAAAATAACAGCACAGGGCAACACAAAAAAACCACAGGGCAAGGCAGCAGCAAGCTTGCGTGAAGGAGGCCATGGTGGCGACGAGGTTGCAGGCCGGTGGTGATTCCCAAGGCAGGGGAGGTCGGCGGACGATGGGAAACGGGTGGTGTTCCTGGGGCCAAGCCGCTGCAGGACTTGCCGCGACACTTGGGCGAGGTGGTGGAGGCACGACACTTGGGGCGCGGATGTCGGACGTCGGACGACGGCGGGAGGGACTTGGCGCGAAGGAGAGGGCGCGGTGCAGCGGCAGTGGCTGCAGGCCACCGGGGCGCGAGGTTGTGGAGGGAGACGACGGCTAGGGGCGGCCGTTGCCGGCGCTGGAGCATGGCATGCGCGGCTTGAGGACGGGGCGCGGCTCCTGGCCGCTGGAGGGAGACGACGGCGGCGCTCAGCCTGGAGGGCGCGTCCATGGCGGCGCGGTCGCACTAGACGAGGCCGGGCGGGGACGTGGCATCCTCTGGCTGCTCCGGCGCGGGGTGGCCCTAGAGGAGGCGAGGCCGCGGAGGAGAGATCGGGCTGCGGGGATCGAAGGGAGGGGGGCTTCGCGAGCGGGGAACGAGGGGGTTCGGGAGCGAGGGGACGAGGGTTGCGGCGCTGTGAGGGAGAGGGAGTTGGGGTGCGGTCGGGCTAGGGTTTGCAAGGGAGAGGGAGGCTGGGCTGGAGGAGTTTGATGGTCCTTGGGCCAAGGTGGAGAGGCCTACAGCTGCTGGGCTTGAGGCTGCTGGGAGGCCCAACTGGGTTGCCATCATTCCCTCTCAAAATAAAATAAACAAAACGGAAAAGAGAAGGGAAAAGAAAGAGATGGTAGAGGTGGAATTTGGGCATGGTGTTATTTTTCCTGGACTCGCGAAAATGTCCACGGTCCACGAAAAATAGAAGAGGCAAGAATGCAAGAGATAAATTCGAACTCATTTGAATTAAATTCAAATGGCTTGAATTAGGGCAAGGTTTGAGGCAAGGAAAGAGAAAGAGAAGGCATGGGGAAAAATTATGCAAGTGTGTTTGGTTTACTTCCAACAAATGGAATAATTTAAAAATAGCTCCATAATACTAGGAGGATATGTTATAAAGAGAAGTCACACTTCCCTCGATTTAAATGGACCGAAGGTCCACACAATTTATTTAAGTTGAGATGCAAAAGATGAATGACATGATGGCATGATGACACGATGCAATGCAAAAAAATAACACAAGCACAAAAGAAACACACGGGAGAACCCGGAACATCTGGAATCTCTGGAATCTTCTGGGACGTCGGTCTTCGGGCGTCACAACTCTCCCACACTTACAGAGGATCTCGACCCGAGATCCTAGAGATGGCACCGGATAAAAACGGAAGAGGGAGAGGTAAAACAAAGTTGCTTCTTCGACAAACGAGTGGAACCAGGAACCTTGAGAGGTTGAACAATCTTGAAAGAAAGAATGCAACGGAGATGAACGAAGTTAGGAGCACTCCGGTAAAAGTAGGAACAATGAACATCACGGGAATTTGAAGGTTGCAAAGACATGAACGAAGAGCTCAAAGATGACGAAAGAATTCAAAACCACTTCGGTTCAAACAAGATGGAGAAGGAATAAGAACGAAATAATTTGGACAGCATTCGGACTGTAAATGGAAGGAATTTAACATGTACTTGAGGAGATGGGAATATACTTGATGAAATCAACATCATATTGCCTCCGAAACAATTGAAAGAATGGCACAAGGGGTAAGAAGGATTCAGACAGCCCTCCGGTTGAAAAGTGAGGCAAAACTAGATAAGATGACGGAACTTGAATGGAGGACACAACACTCCAGTTAAATAGATAAACAAGGAAAAGAACATGATCTTGACAAAACGAGAATGTGGGACAAAGAGGGCAATATCACAATGCCTCCGGAATGAAAGAATAGAATATAGATCAATGAAGAAATGAACGGAGAAAATATGACAACTTCTCTCAAAATTGAATTTGAAAGAGCATCCTTACGAAGGAGGGTTGAACGGAGTTGTTGAAAAAAACCAATCAACAAAAAGAATAAGCTTGATGTGGGCTTATGGAAAACATCTCAAAGTTATGAGGTGACAACCAGCCACTTACGAAACATTTCATTGGATTGAGATCAACAAGGAGACGATAAGCTTATATCACCGGAAGGATAAATGAAGAACTTGGGTCATTTATAAGCACCATAATAGCAACAATTCTCAAGGAAAGCTTTTAGGTGAAATACAACCCAAGATTACACCAACAAATAAATTGAATGGTTGGAAAGATCTCCTGAACAAAGAAAAAGATGGGTTTAAATATCTCATTCCTGACAACTTGTGAATCATGAAACATGAAGGGAAATTGTCAAAAATGGCATACCACCATCTCAAACAATAAGGTAGAAAGAATTGCAATTGGAAAGCATGATGAAGAATGCTTGAGCTCCAACAAGAATCTTGATGAAAACTGTCGGTGTACTAAGGTAGGGGTACCTCAGTACCCCAACTTGTGCACGGGCATTTGCAGCTTCCCGCGGCAGGGTTTACCGCGTGCTCGCCGGAGACCTTCCTGCTCCCTATCAAACCATTCAAAAACAAAGTATACAAGACAGAAGATCGAGACCCCGGCAAGAGGAGCTTGCCGGGAAGGCCGTACCAGGCTCAAGATTACCTCACTAGCACAAGGCCCTGGCAAGAGGAGCTTGCCAGGAAGACTAGAAGATTCCATCATAGAAGACCCGGCGAGGGCCCGGGGAGCGACAAGCTTCAGAGCCCGACGAGCTCCCGGGCCCGGCAAGATCAAGGCCCCGGCAAGGTGCTTGCCGGGAAGGCTGCACTGTGTCCCCGTGCTCCAGCTCATCGGCCCACGCGTCGCCCTGGGGCCTATCCAGGGACGCGTGGCGGATGGCTGTGCAGCCTGGGGGACACGGTGGCACCCCACGGTGGTGGATCCATCGCCGTGGCAGACGGAGACGCAAGGGCGGGAGCTTTTGGGGTCGACGGCGACGGGCATTAAATGCCCTTGTCCCCCACTGTCAAAGTAGGTATAGACCACTGTTCGCGCACTGTAGCTCCACTGTTCCCGCACTGTTACAACTACCACCTCTTTTACGTTTTTACCCCTTTCTCCTACGTTGACACCTGTCGGTGACCCCTTGCACTATAAAAGGAGGCCCATGCACAACGTGGAGGGGGTTCGGAACCTAGATCACTCATACGCTTGGTGTAGCTGCTTCTTCAAGCTCCCGAGCTCTCCAACTCAATACACAACTAAGCAGGAGTAGGGTTTTACGCGTCTACCACGGCCCGAACCTGGGTAAAACTGCCCGCGTGCTCGCTACGATCTGCTCTTCGTGCTCCCTCCGCCCTCGTACCGCACAGACAAGGGGCTCCGGTCCCATAGGTGTTCGTGGCGGACAGTTTCCCCCGACAAAAACTTCGAGGATGAATTAAATCTTGATGAACCACCCTGAGAACTCCGGTAATGAAAACATGAGAAGTGAAAGATGAAAAGAATAAGATTCAAGGCCCGCGATGAATTAGATATAGGTTTGAAATGATATAACAGAAATAACTTGAAACTCCGGACAACAAGATGAACAACTTAGGACCGCGAATATGATATGATGAACAAGCTCCGGAAAAGAGATTAGTCACTTCGGGGAAATAAGAATAAGATTTATTGTATGCTTATCCTTCACCAAATTAAATTGATGACAAGCAACGGATTTGGCATACTACTTATTCTCGTTGCAAAGAATTAAAGAGAGATCTAGCACAAGCTTGGGTAAATATTCAATGAACCACCGGTAGGATCATGAAAAGAACAAATGAATTGATACGATAACAACAGAATAGTAACCTTGAATGAACCGCCGTAAAATATGGAGACGAACGAAGAGACATCAATGAAGAATATTTGGAGGACAAGTTGAAAACTGAGAACGAAGAAATATTCTGAAATGATGGCCTTCGGAGGATCACAAAGAAAAGAATTCATGAAAAAGCTTCGGATGGTATAATAGATTCCTCACAATCGGAACAATAATGAGGATGGCATGAAGCTAGAACGACGAATCTTGAAGAGAACGGGCCAGGATTCAAGAGGAACTTGTCTTCGAGTCTTCAAAATCTGAGAAGACGATGAGATACACCACCATGAATTGTATAGGCACTCCGTAATGAAGAATTAAAAGGTTGAACCAATGATTAACAAGAATTTGAAAGCGATCTTGGAGAAGGCATGTGACTGATGGGGATCATTCTTACATCACACTTTGAAAGGAATTTAAGTATAACACCAGAAAAATAGAAGAGTCAGGTAAGATCCTGGGAAACGACCTGTGGGTTAGGGCCCACTCAAAAGAAATCACCGTTGGAAAAGATTGCTTAAGAGATATTGCACCGGTTGAATTAAATGGCTTGAATAAGACAACAATCCTCAAAATAGCTTGAACGGATTAAGAATGGAATTATGACTCTTCTGAGTTGTCTTCAGCACTCCGGAGAAGAATTAGACAGTTGAATAACCAAGAGAGACTTCGGATAAGAAATTACAACATGTGAAAACATGTGAAACAAAAAGGAAGAGATATGATCATGACCGAAGCTTGAATTTATTCCACCGAAGAAGAATATTGAAGGAAATGAATGAAGAAATATCGCATGAATAAAATGGATACTTCATTAAGAATTCCAGCTCCGAGAAGAAGAAGGGTGGGAGGGCGGGGAAACCAAAGACAACTTGGGGTGAAAATTCCGTAGGTACATCAACTTGTCGAGAAGCCACTAGGGAGAACAAAAGATAAATAAAAACAACAAGGAGCAGATAGAACAAATACAAGATAGAAGCTTCATTCCACATCTTCGTGCTGAAAGCTCATGGAACGTGTTACAAAAGGGTTTTGCAATCCCCGGATCAGCATAGCCAAGGACCCTTTAAGATGCAACTCCCGATCGGAACAAGCCCATAAAACGACTTCACTCAATGTAGAACCCCGAACTCCATATCATGCACTCGTTGGAAGAATGCCTAGAACTACTAGATGAACCCACCTATTAATTTCTGAAAGTTTCCAGTTATGCAATCAGGTGTTGGGGATACAGGGGAAGCACCGCGCACTCAACTCTAATCCTACATCCAGCTGTATCCATCCTTCAACACATAACCAGTTATTTCCGGAAACCGTTTACCTCGGACCTTCGAAATGCATCCACTATACAAGCTATGGCAATACTCCCGAACTACCTCCCCAGTACTGGGTGATGTCGGGGTTATCTTGCCACTAACCGCATAGGAGAGTTTTCGATGTCGGCCGTCTTAAGTATTCCAGAACTGATGCGATATATTTGTGACGACAACACCTCGGAGCTCAACTCCCCGGGACACTGCCACAACCCCTAAATGACAGGAGGCATCGAGAACAATGTTCTCGTCACAAAGACATCGGAACAATCCAAACAATACTCACGTGATCCTAAAAAAATTTGGTGAATTTTTGAGAGTAGAAGAGATAAGAGTAATCGTCTGGAGTCCTCACCAGAGTGAAAAGAGATGAGGAGCAAAAGAAATCCTACTCTCCGATATATATATAAGACTCAAAACATTTTCAAGTGTGTGCCTAGAATCAACCGTCAATGATTCGATCAATCAGTGGGGCTCCTAGGTCGGAGAAGGCTCTGAATACCAACTTGTAATGCCCAGGATGGGACTATACCTCCTACGTGTCGAGGCACGACTTAAAGGTATAAGCCCATTCTGGAATGATCTCAAGTTTGGTATCTTTGCAAGACTCATGTAAAAGAGGGATTAAATTGCAAAAAAACGAGATAGTTGGCTTACACTCGCCACTTCACACAATACATTACATAAGCAATCATCATCCAAAACGTCACAACCCGACTACGGGTGAAGATCCAAAAGAAAGATACCAAAACAGAAAGCCACAGGTCTGAATCGCCCCTAGTAGAAACCACTACTGATCGTCGAAAACTTCACAAGCATACCGCCACTCTCTTCATCGAGCTCCCAGTGAAGTACTTGAACCAACTCCTACAACAATCTCGGCTGAACCTGCATCTGGTGTTGTAGTATCTGTGAGCCACGAGGACTCAGCAATCCCATAACCATGGGATGGGTATCAAGACTAGCAAAGCTTTATGGGTAGGAAGAGGTAAAGTGGTGAGGTTGCAGCAGCGGCTAAGCATAATATGGTGGCTAACTTATGAGTACAAGAATAAGATGAGCATCTACGCAAATGGTCGCAACTAGTAGTGATCGCTGAAAATCCTGACTACTTACGAGTCAAACATAACCCCACCGTGTTCTCTTCTCAAAGTGAAAACAGACAGTCACGGTTACTCACACGGTTGTGTGTTTTACTCCGGATCCTCTGTCAAGTTTTCTACAACCGGACATTAACAAAATTCCAATCTGCCACATAACCGCGGGCACGACTTTCGAAAGATTATAACCCTGCAGGGGTGTCCCAACTTAGCCCATCACAAGCTCTCACGATTAGCTGAAGTGATAAATATAATATCATCACTCCTTATCTTAGGGAAATCCGATCAGGCTCGGCATCCCGGTGCACAAGACATTTCGACAATGGTAAAACTAGTCCAGCAAGACCTCCCGGCATGCCGACACCCTGATAGTAGCCGCGCGTATCTCGTCTCAGGCCACGTCCGGATGGGTGATGCTACAGGTAAAACCAATCCTCGAGTTTCCCCGTGGTGGCCCCGCAGGACCCCCGTTTGGGACCAACACCATCAGCACTGGCCCCCCCTGTTATGTAGAATTAAGAACCCGGGGACATGACCCCCTATCCAATTAATTAATTAATTAAGTTGTTATTATGAGCAAATTAAAAACCAATGTTGGGCCTTGTTGGAGGAGTTTTATTCAAAGTCGAACTGTCAAGGGGTCCCCATCCACCCATCGAGTAAGGAACGCAAAATCAAGGAACATAATGCCGGTTTATCGGCGCCTAAGGTGGCATGAGTGGAACAAAACACCAAGCAAAAGTCCAAGCCTTCCACGCATGCCCAGTATATAGGTGTGTTAATAATAATAATAGATGTTGTGATATTCCAACAACAAGTTCCCTCCTGGAACGATCTTCATCTTCACCTGCAACTAACAACGCTATAAGAGGGGCTGAGCAAGCGGGTAACATAGCCAAACAATGGTTTTGCTAGGAAGGTGTCAAAGGTTAGAGGTTTCATGGCAACAAGGAGAGGCTGAGATAAAAGATGGGTAGCACGACATGTAACGATAGCATCGAGACAACTAAGCATGGCAATGGTAGTAAAGGTATCCAAGGGTATGATCATCTTGCCTGGGATTCCACAAGGGAGAAGAATGGATCCATGAAGTAGACGGAGCAACAAAGTCGAGCGAATCCTCACAACTCCGGAACGAAACCGAAGCTAACAAGAGAAGCAACCGGAAAGAAGCAAACAACACGGTAAACACACATATCATAACCATGGCATGATGCACAAACAAGTATGATGCATGTCCGGTTTAAATTGCATGGCATGGCAACGTGCACAAACAAAACTACAAGTTAAGTGGAGCTCAATATGCAATGAGTTGCATATTGACGAAACACCACATTTTAATTATTTAATTGACTCTCGTTTATTTACAAGACAAGATTAAATGTTTTTAACATAGCAAGAGGTGAAGCATAATAAAACTACACTATTTAGGCATTTTTAATGAGGCCGGAAAAACAACAACAATTCCGGAAATTCCCCATGAGCATGTTTAGCAATTTTTAAACAAACAACAATTCACACATATAATGTTGTTAACATGATGTGGTTGACATGATCAAGTTTATGCAATTTTTATTAAAAGTTGACATGAAGATGATAAGGAGTATATGTCACCGTGGTGGAAGGAAAAAGGGTGCCACGGCAACGATCCGAAAATGATGCAATGGCAACATATCGGTTCCGGTAACTCGTTGAGAGTCCGGTGCAAAAGATGACGGAGAGCGAGTCAAGCAAGAAGAAAGGTGGGGTGATCCCGTTGCCGGGTTCCCATGGGTTGGTGACGAGGCAACCGAGGAGCATGACAAAAGAGGGGCACAACGGGCACGGCGCAAACAAGGGAAACATCTCATACAACCACAAGCATTCGTTCTCGGGTCATCGTCTCGGGGTTATACCTTCAAAACACTCATTTCGGGGTGGTTCGAGATCTTAGAGGAAGTAGTTGTACACGCGGTCGTGGTACACGTTTGTGGAGGGAAGTAGTCGTTCCGTCTCCGAAGAGGTACTTGTCGCGGCATCGGACGTCTTCAAGGTGACGGTAGTCGAACTTGACGCTTGCATTACACGGGTCCACGGCGACGGTAGTGGAAGTAGTCGTCGCGACGGTAGTCGAACTTCGTTTCGTAGATGTACTTGACGGTTTCGAGTGCTCCGGGCATCGCGGTACTTGGCGCTTCAAAACGTTCGTCGTGGTACTTGAGGTCTCCGAACTTGTCGTTCTTGTTAAACGAAGGGGTACTTGGTGTTTCCGGCGACGGTAGTCGTACACGTTTTGTAGGGGTTCGGGGCCGTCGTGGGACGTAGTGGTACTTGGCGTTCGGGGGGGGGGGTACTTGCTGTCTCGTCGTGTAGTCGTACACGGGTCCTCTGTCAAAACTACAGCACAGGGCAACACAAAAAAAAACCACAGGGCAAGGCAGCAGCAAGCTTGCGTGAAGGAGGCCATGGTGGCGATGAGGTTGCAGGCCGGCGGTGACTCCCAAGGCAGGGGAGGTCGGCGGACGACGGGAAACGGGCGGAGTTCCTGGGGCCAAGCCGCTGCAGGACTTGCCGCGACACTTGGGGCGAGGTGGTGGAGGCACGGCACTTGGGGCACGGACGCTGGACGTCGGACAACGGCGGGAGGGACTTGGCGCGGAGGAGAGGGCGCGATGCAGCGGCGGTAGCTGCAGGCCACCGGCTGCGGGCACGAGCACGAGGTGGTGGAGGGAGACGACGGCTAGGGGCGGCCGTTGCCGGCGCTGGAGCATGGCCTGCGCGGCTTGAGGACGGGGCGCGGCTCCTGGCCGCTGGAGGGAGACGACGGCGGCGCTCGGCCTGGAGGGCGCGTCCATGGCGGCGCGGTCGCACTGGACGAGGCCGGTCGGGGACGCGACGTCCTCTGGCTGCTCCGGCGCGGGGTGGCCCTGGAGGAGGCGAGGCCGTGGAGGAGAGATCGGACTGCGGGGATCGAAGGGAGGAGGGGGCTTCGTGAGCGGGGAACGAGGGGGTTCGGGAGCGAGGGGACGAGGGTTGCGGCGCTGTGAGGGAGAGGGAGTTCGGGTGCGGTCGGGCTAGGATTTGCAAGGGAGAGGGAGGCTGGGCTGGAGGAGTTTGATGGGCCTTGGGCCAAGGTGGAGAGGCCTGCAACTGCTTGGCTTGAGGCTGCTGGGAGGCCCAGCTGGGTTGCCCTCATTCCCTCTCAAAATAAAATAAACAAAACGGAAAAGAGAAGGGAAAAGAAAGAGATGGTAGAGGTGGAATTTGGGCATGGGGTTATTTTTCCTGGACTCGTGAAAATGTCCACCGTCCACGAAAAATAGAAGAGGCAAGAATGCAAGAGATAAATTCGAACTCATTTGAATTAAATTCAAATGGCTTGAATTAGGGCAAGGTTTGAGGCAAGGAAAGAGAAAGAGAAGGCATGGGGAAAAATTATGCAAGTGTGTTTGGGTTACTTCCAACAAATGTAATAATTTAAAAATAGCTACATAATACTAGGAGGATATGTTATAAAGAGAAGTCACACTTCCCTCGATTTAAATGGACCGAAGGTCCACACAATTTATTTAAGTTGAGATGCAAAAGATGAATGACATGATGGCATGATGACACGCTGCAATGCAAAAAAAAAAATAACACAAGCACAAAAGAAACACACGGGAGAACCCGGAACATCTGGAATCTATGGAATCTTCTGGGACGTCGGTCTTCGGGCGTCACATCAAACTTGACGCCAGTCGACAGCACCGGCCAATCCTTCTTCGACTTGCATGGGTTAATTCCAGTTATATGGTACTCAATGTATGATCAATCGACTGTTTTAAGTGAATGATGAAAGATTTCGACAGATAAGTGGTACTCCAAATCTGAAGTCCAGAATACCCGAACACGCCGCCGGGATTCTTGTGTCACCTCACGCGCAGTGTGTTGTCACGGCAATTCAATGTGTGGACATGATGAATAATTTGACCGACGTATACTAGTACTGCTACTGTACTACTTACTAGTCGTATTTAGTGTCACATTTTAACCATATGTTTAACTAACAAGTACGCACTTGAAGCCTAACAATGGCCTTATTCTGCTAACACCCGAGATCCATGTCGTCCACTGTACCGCACCGCCCAGGGACTCGAAAAGACTGCCCAACCCCAATTAACCCACTTTCTTCCCGAGGCAAACCCCATCTTCACGGCCAACCCCCGGTCGCCTCACCATCTCCCGTGTCGTCCTTCCCAGATCCGGTCACCTCCTTGCGATCCCCGCCGGCCAGGCCACTCCACCGCCCCAGCATCTGCAGAGCGGCGCCTTCATCTACCAGCCATGGTGGCCTCCTCCATCCCGGCCTCCGAGGACGACGACGCGCCCGAGGAGCCCGCCGCCAACCCCGCCACGCGCCGCTTCGCGTCCTACACGGGCCACGCCATCGCGGCCGCCGACATCCCCGACGGCGGCGACGACGACGACGGCCCCGCCGCCAGCAAGCCCCGCCGCATCATCGACCGACGCTTTGCTCCACGAAACCCGCCTCTCATCAGTCTCATTCATTCATGCCGCCTTCCCCTTTCCCCAATGGAGATGGAGCAAAGCAGCAAGCCCACCTCCTTCATGACTGAACCCATCCTGCTCGCCTCCCTCCCTCCCTCCCAAATAGTCAAGCAGATCCACTCCTCCTCCTCCGGTCGATCTGTCCTGCGGATGCGGGTGAGGATTAGGAACCCTCTGTTTCTTTGAATTTGACTTGATTTTGCGATGGTTCCTGTTCGCCTCAAACATGCGATCCCTGCTGCTGGTTTCTTTAATTTCAGAGCAAGCACTGATCCCTAAGGCCTCGCTTCCATCTTGTTTGTTGGGACTTGGAATTTGGAAGGGGGGCCAAGCAGGCCAAGAACTGGGCTGGAGGCGGGGTGAGAAGGAGAAGCGGACAAACAAGGTCTGCTCCCTTCCAGATTTCTTCTTTTCAAATAGTCTCTTCGAGATTCGCCGCTCGTTTCCCCTAAGAACTCGTTTAGTATGAACCAACGCTAGAGCTTTGCAATCAGACTTCTCTTAATTGGTGCGCTGAAGTACATATGGGATGCTTGCTACCCCAAACGTTGTATCAAATTCAAGTCTTTGAGATTCACAAATAGATCATTATGAGATAAATGAAGCTTTCTTGATATGTTAACGGTCTTGTGATTTTTAAGAGTAATCAGACCTGAAGCATGAGGTGAGATTAAGCTATATTCTTCTGGACATTGGCAGGTTGTTGCCTCTCGCCCGACCGCCACGACGCGTTCGCCGCGGGCGAGGCCACCCCGGCCCCCTCCGTCCGGACCTACGGCGACGCCATGCGCGAGGCCAACGCGCTGCAGGAGAAGGAGCGCACGCTGCGGGAGATCGCTAGGAAGGAGGAGGAGAGAGCCAAGGAGAAGAAGGACGCGCCTCAGCCACCGCTAGCCGCGCCGGCGAAACGGCGCAATAGGTGGGATCAGTCGCAGGAGGGCGATTCTGCAGCTGTAGATGCTGGTGCCAAGAAGAAGGCAAAGACAGCCTCAGATTGGGATGCCCCTGATGCAACTCCTGGAATTGGGCGCTGGGACGCCACCCCTGGGCGTGTAGGAGACGCGACGCCCTCTGTGAGGAGGAACAGGTGGGATGAGACGGATGAAGGTGTTGCGGCAGATACGGTTCCAGTGTTTGTTGTTCTTGCGGTCCATTGTTTTTTGCAGCACAAAAAGACAGTGTTACGGTTGGTGGTTGGTGGTTCACTTTGCAAAAAAGAGGACAACAAATACCCATGAGAGGTTCACTTCTTTTCTTAATGCACATTGTTTTGTTTGTGCGACAATTGAAGAAAAATGTTTCCAACTTCACTAGCAAAAAATAATGCGGTCCACTTTCGAGAGTGTTACGATTTACTTTCAAAAGTGTTGATGTTCACTTGCGCACCGATTTTCATTTACTTTAATTTTTTTGTTTCCTACAGAATGCGGGGAACAAAAATAAAACATTAAATGCAGTTCGCTCGCGTTGTCCTTCCATCATCGTGCATGTTTTGTTCAGTTCATCTAGGTGGTTCGCTTTGTAAAAAAAATAGAATTTCCCATGAGAGGTTCACTTCTTTGTCTAATGCACTTTCTGAGACTAAGGAGGTGTGGGCGTTTGCAATTTGTGTAGCAGCTCCTTATCTCTATGCTCCATCTGCAGTGCACTTGGTCATTGTGTGACGAAGAAAAATGTGTATACTGAATTTGGTGTGTTCTTTTGGGTACTGAGTTAGGTGTGTTCTCGTGTATACTATTTGTGTCCCTTTTTAAGTGATGTCGTTCACTTGCCCCAACATGAAAATGCAAAAAAACGGAATCTCAAAAAAAAAATTGTTACCAAAACAACACAAAAAAGTAATGCGGTTCACTTGGTGATCAAAAAACAAAACACACATCGAAAAGCAGCTCACTTCTCAAACACTTCTCAAAAAGGTACCGAAAAGGAGGAGGAGATCGCTATGATTCCTTACGGTTTTTAGTTAAAAACACGCAAAATGCAGTGCACTTTAGTCTTAAAAAATTCCACTATGAAGGATTTTTCAGTACATATACCATTTCTGGGGAGGTTTGCTCCTCTATACAAGCTACATTCAATAAACAAACAAATGCAGTGCACTTTGGTCTAAAAAAGTCCATTGCAAAGGACTCTTTGAAGCTCACTTTGTTTTTCTCCACGAAGTTGGCCATAAAAAAACATTGCGGTTCACTTGGTGATCCAAAAAACAAAAACACATCGGAAAAGCAGCTCACTTCTCAAAACACTTCTCAAACTCGCGCAAAAAACAACACAAAAAAGTAATGCGGTTCGCTTGGTGATCAAAAAACAAAACACACATCGGAAAGCAGCTCACTTCTCAAACACTTCTCAACGCGCGCAAAAAATTAATGAGGTTCACTTTTGGTAGTGTTTCGCTTCACTTTCGGGAGTATTGCGGTCCACTTTCCTTCGAAAAAAAAGTTGGAAAAAAGACAACAAAACTTCTCTGAGAAAAATCTACGTCCAACAAACTAAATCATGATGTTTGGTTAACTGTCTGATGCAGTGCGTTCTTCAGTTTGAAGCAGTGCGCTTTTCATATTTTTGTAATTTCAAAACTGCTCTTAAACCGTAATGAATTAGAGGGCGTGTTCTACATGAAAAAGTAGCGTCTCGACGATATCTTTCCAACGGTGTATCATTTGGATCATTTCGGTCAACTTTTTGTAAAATTTTCACGAAAAAACGGCTGCTGCCGTTCGTAGTCAGCCGCACGATTTTCAAATTTAACTAAAAACCGTAAGGAATCTCAAAAACATTTCAACATATGAAAGTTGCGCCTCGTTCGTAGCTTTCCAAAGGTATATTACACGTCTTGTTTCGACAAACTGTTAAAAAACTGGAGTGAAAACAGTACCGAAAATTTGAAAAATTTCGAAAAACACAATTCCGCAATTTAGTAAATTCAAAACTGCTCTTAAACCGTAGAGAATTAGAAAAAATAATACATATGAAAAAGATGCGTGGCGACGATACCTTTCCAACGGTGTATCATATGTTTCGTTCCGACGAGCGGTTTAGAAAAAAAAAACGCCAAAAAACGCTCGCTGCCATTCGTTGTGAGCCGCACGATTTTCGAAACTGCTCTTAAACCGTGCGGAATCTTGAAAAGTGTTCAACATGGCGAATATGCGTCTACTCCATAGCTTTTGAACGGTATATTACACGCATAATTCCGATAAACGGTTAAAAACTAGAGCAAAAAAGGTACCGAAAAAACAACACGTACAATTTTTTCAACATGAAGTTCGCTGGTCTCTGTGGTGCGGTGCGTTTAGCTCTCCAATGCAATTTTGCAATGCAGTTCGGAAGTGTTATGAGAATATTATTCTCATAATGTTATGAGAATAGACTGGCTGTATATATATATATATATATGTATATATATATATATATGTATATATATATATATATATATATATATATATATATATATATATATATATATGTATACTGCATAGCTTCAAACTAACAACAGTACATAATATCCAACAAAAGAGGGTCGTGCTACTGTTGGAATTTTGCTAGTAGGCCTTTGGCCTCATATTTCCAACAGCTACAGCAGCAGAATACATGGCTCAGTCTACATATAAGTAGGAATCAAATTGTGCATATTTGTTGTTGGCATGAACCACATCGCCGCATGACGGGTTTGCAAAAGCCATCCATCACATGGAAGCTCGATGCCTTTCACACACTGAAGATTATCTGGCAACAAGCTGTGTCGACGAATCTCTGGATATGGTGATTCATGAAACCCGTGGTATGATGTGTAAACACAGCCCCCCTGGCGAATGGAAGTTGCATAGCACGGTGATCATCGCCGGTGATATGATTGATGATTGGTTGGATGATCAGATAATTGAACCCGAGGAACATGGAGTGGTTGCCGAGGTTGTAAACCCGCCTCCAGTTGAATACGTCTGGCCCAACAGAAGTGGGATCTTTCTCGAACACGAAGCAGCCATAGCCATCAATGTCACGAATGCCCCAGGCATTGTACTGCATGCGGTTTGATGAAATGGTTTGGTTAATTTGGTACGTGCAAATGAGCATCAAATGACCACCGTCAGCTGAACGAGCGATAAACCACCACCCATCGGCTGGTATGATTCCAGGTCCTGGAATCATGAAGGCCAGCGCATTTGCGTCTGTTGCAACAATTCAAATTGGAGACCAAAAGGACAAAAATAAACAATCATGTTCAGAGTATGTGTGGAATTAAGATTATTATAACAGTGACACATATCATAGTAGACCTGGCCATGGGCAGCCCGGCCCGGTCGGCCCTAAAAAGCCCAACCCGGCCCGGCCCGACCTTGTCCACGGGCCGGGCTCGGGCCTAGATTTCAGGCCCGGTGGCTGGGCCGGGCCGGGCCCGGGCCCGTCATTTTTGCACATTAGCGAAGGAGCCCGGCCCGAGGCCCGAGGCCCGTCGGGCTTTTGCATGTTAGGGCCGGGCTCGGGCCCAATTTTTAGGCCGGGCCGGGCCGGGCTCGGGCCTGGGTTTTTTGCATCGGGCTTGGGTCGGCCCGGCCCGAAGCCCGGCCCGGCCCGAGGTTTGGCCAGGTCTATATCATAGACAGAGAATTGCAATGTCGTGGTCATAATCATACACCCAATTTTAAAAAACCAATGGCTTTCATATTCTAGCAATATATCATGGTTCAAACATCATGTAACAACGAGAGGAAAACATATATGACAGGGCCTACTCATATTCTACCATAGCACTTACTATAGTTATCATATCAACTCTAAGCAATAACATGCATTGTTATAAAAATCCTGGAAATGAGAGTAACATATAGCAATCATGAGGTTATACTCATAATATCTATTCTAACAATCATTAGATACCAATTGTTCTCATATCAACTCTAACAATAACATGTGTGGTCATAAAAATCTTGGAAATGAGAGGAACATATAGCAATGATGTGCTTATAGACATAATATATATTCTAAATTTGTAACAGTGAACAGGCATTCGTATTCTTAAGGTAAAGATAAGATGAGATAGAACAATTACACGACGGTAGATTCCACCAGTATAGGCAGCCAATATGTGCGTCGACCGCATAAATGATGCCATCGTGCACTATAGCATTAGACAGAAGTGTTAGGTAAAGAGGATCGATGATGAGCCATAACCATGTATGGCGACCGGATTCCAGATGGAGTAATCCCATGTTGAACATAGCAATGAGCTTGTAATCCATGTAGTCTTCTGATGGTGTGGGCACTCCGCAGATTACAACCTTCAGCAAATAGAGGTCGAGCCAAAAGCTCGACGCGTCTCGTGCGAAGTAGGCAGGACTGTCCGGCGGGCCGCGAGGCTCGATGGCGGCGGTATCCAAAGATGGAAGGGTGATCTCTCGCTGGGTGTAGATATCCATCAGACCCCACGGACTACCGAATTGGTGGATGAGGACGATCTAGTTGGCCTTCATGCCCGCCCAGTAGTGGTCGCGCATGAAGGACAGGTGGACGGGTAGTGGTAGCATGTCGAGGGGCACCACGGCAACCTCCGTAGGATCGTCAAGTCGGTGTCTGGGTCACCTGCGAGGATCGGGCATCGGCAAGCAAGGTGTCTTGAAAAGAGTCGGCCGGTTGCAGACGAGTAGACGGTACAAAGACACCGAGTATGCGGCCAGACGGACAGTGCTGAGTAGGTCCATATGATTACAAATCTGCTCCAAGAGAACATCGGGGAGGGAATTCCAATGGCGGCTCTGCGTGTCAGTCGGTTCTGCCATTGGGGTTTTCGGTGCCTGCGAGCCAGCGGGGAAGTGGATTCGGGCGGGCGAGTGAAGAAGCTTCTCCTCGTGTGGCCGAGCAGTGAGCGGGGGGATATGGTACGTGCGAGCTACCAAGGAAGATAGCACGGGCGGGCGAGCAGAGAGCGGGGGGGAATGGTGTGCGGCCGACAGTGGGGAAGAGAGGCGGAAGAAGAAGAGAGGAGGAAGAAGAGTGGAAGACGTTGAAGAAAGTGCATTAAATGTCAATTCTACTACTACTACCAGGATATACCGTCCTTCGGAGTGTAAATAGTTACACTGATGACATATGTGTCTACCACAAGAGGGCCCATATGTCAGTTAATGGAGGACAGAAGCGTGCTCTACTGGCAAACATGATGGCAGTACTGGGTAAGGCTGATTTAGTAACACCAACATGCTGGTTCAGCTTATTAATTAAGTGTCCCATCTGCTGTAGCGTGTATTGTCACTTCACTGTGAAGACTAGTTGAATAGTTCTCTCTGACCGAGATGGGGAATAATGGATCGCAAAGACTTCCTTTCTACATTATCCCTATGCCTCTACGCTCACTTCGCTCATTTTGGTCTGTACGTAGTCACTTGTTGAAATCTCTAGAAAGACAAATACTCCGTATTTGGGAACAGAGGGAGGATCTTACTCCGTATTTTGGAACAGAGGGAGGATTTTACTCCGTATTTGGGAACAGAGGGAGTATCACCATATGGAGGGAACAGAGGAAGCTTGAAATATGAACATGTCAATGGGAGGGAGTAAGCCCCATGCATTCATGCATGCATGCAACATGCAACACTCACGCACCCATACGGCACACAACACACGACGCAACACACACGCTCACGCTCAAGTGCTCAACCTACTCCCTACGTCTGTGAAAGACTGTACATTTAGATATTTACACATTGACCAGGGCATAATTAACGCCCAAAAGTAGCAGAATTATGTGTGCATGCGACCATTGAGAGAACAAGATTAAATGAAGGTCGTTGCATGCTGTAATTAAGGATAGACATGTAGCCTATACCTAGAGCAGAAGTTGGTGCATTAGTCAATCAATATCGATTTAGATTAAAGGCTAAATGCATTGGAAGTGTAGATGTACTACACTCTTTGTTTTTAGCTGATTTCTTTGCTCTGCCAACTGACAGGTGGGACCCAGAAACCAGGTGACAATTTAACCAGTCAACAAAGTGCCACGTCGACTATGTGGCCGGTCAGTAGGGTGCAATACGATGCTCTACGATGAGCTAGTGATCGTATAATCATCGCAAAACTATATATAGTGACCGTAAAGAGCGTATTGTTACATGCGTTGATCGCGAGTGTATTTTCTCGTTTCAAATTAAGCCATATTAACCGTAAAGGACACAGTATGGACTAGTGCTAGTACTGCTTTGATGTGTCCCGGCAACTCGCCGTATGAGGAGAAGTTTGCTTACTACGCCTCTCCCACGCCCACGCGCACGGTGGTTCGCAAGACGAGGAGAGGGTTTTGACTACAGTGCCCTCTCCCTCTCCCTCTCCCTCGCCCTCGCCCTCGCGGTGGACGTGCAGCAGTTCAATCGGTGTCAGATTGTCAATAGCATAATGTGTACTGTAGTATCATCATTGTTGGACCTTCCGAAGAGGCGAAGAGCCAAGTTGAAGGTTCACACGAGTTCGAACTGTTGAACCTCCCGAAGAGGCAAAGAGCCAAGCGCAAGGTTTTATAGGAGTTGTCGTCCTAGTAGGAGCGTACTACACGAAGTACAACTGTAGCGAACGATGCTACTGTATGATGTCGCCACGTCACGTATATCCAAAGTTGTGCCACCTTTTTTTCTCAAAGAGCGTGTTGGAGACCGTGCAACAACCACACAAGTTACATGTACACATAAAACATTTACTAGTAATAAATTCTAAAGGACAAATGCTAGTATGCCACACAAGTTCATCTCCAATTCATGTGATAAATTTGTGCACGACTAGTCTACATATATTCACAGCGCTACCGTTCACTTGACCGTACTCCACTTACACGTTATAGATGGGCTACATGTCCTCCTCCAGGTTCCAGTCCCAAGTGTTCTTCATGGATGGCACGATCCATAGCGGTGGGCAACGGGAATCATTGTCGCAGCTTTCTAGTATGGTTCCACACGATGGAGACTCATCCAAGTTGAAGCGACATAAATCAAGGATAGTGTGTCCCAGCATGTCATGCATCCGGCGGTGCGCACTGAAGACACAACCATGCTTCATGAATGGCAGGCCTTCCGTGTCATGCACGGAAGGTGGCATCCGCTTCACAATGGGGTAGATGTCCCCAATGAAAAGTGAGTACTCTCCAAGAGTGTTCCTCGGCACCCACGTAGCATCACGGGGGTCGAACTCGGCGCCGTTCATCTGGTACACGCGGCATCTCAGATCTGGACACATGGTGACGTACATAGTCAAGGTTCATGGATAATAATGATGTGCTCAAATATGGCGGTCAGTAATACTGTGCAGTAAATAGTACTACTCCGGTATAGAGGAAGTAAAATAAACGGCTTATTATATATAGCCACTCTTGGCTACATGGATGAGATAGTAAGACATGGAAAAACAAAAATGGTGGCAGCTAGTGGGTTCAAGTCTTCAAGAGCCTAGCTATCTATACACGTCCTCCAAGGTAAAAAGAACTCCTACTAGTGCGTAAGTAGAGTACTAGTACAACAATGAAAGAGAAGGCGAGAGGGTTAAAAAATGGAATACCCAGGTAGAAGGTGACGGTCCGATCGTGGTAGATTGTGTGACCATGTTGCACATCAATGGTACCATGGGTAACGACTGCAAAGATAGTTGATCCCAATATGCCATAGTCAGCTACAGGGTTCCAGGTTAGACCGAATTGTGGATGCAAATGCACATCCAGGATCGGCAATCTTATTTTGATCGCGGGATGACTGGTCCCTGCAAAATAATGGAGTACCGTTAGGGATGCAAATGATGGTTTGTGCATTCCATTTGTAATCTCACGTACCGTAGTATGGCAACCAGATGAAACAAGTCCCCTGGCTTGTCACCGCGAAGATGCGGCCTAGATGGCGCACGGCGGCTTCGAACGTGTAGGGGTACAAATGTGCCGCCGCCAACATGCACCAGCCTCTGTCGTTAGTCCCTCTTGCATTGATGGCAATCCTTATGTCGAACACCGCGATGAGATAGTAATCGTCGTATCCGCGTCGCTTTGTCGGCGGGTTCGCAATTTCTATCTTCTTCAATCTCATTTAGGCATCATCATACGTATTTAAGCCCAGCCAGTCCGGAGGGCCGATCCCAATGGTGGAGAAGGGGTTTACCGAAACGGCCGCACTGCTGTGGATGTTGTGCAAAATGATGGTGGTATCCGGCCGGAGGTATGCAAGCCAATCTTCGTTGGCACCGACCCAGACCTATATATAAGACGGTGGGCAGCGGAGAAATTACGGGATGGAAATGGAATAACTAAGTACTACATGATCAAACTCCATTACTGACCTGCTCATCGGACAAAATCCGACTACCTCTCAACGTCGGCAACTCTAGCGAAGTCAACATGCAACCATGGCCAGGGAGCGGTGGACTGTTCGAAGGATTGTCCCATAGAAGAACCTTCTCCTCGAGGACGCATGGAAGACCAACAAGCATGGCCTTTTCCCAAGCCATTTTAAGCATCGTCTTGATAAAGTTGGTGCAGGAAGCACCGAGTCTTGCGACGGTAAGGACGTCGGTGTGGCGTGCGATTTCTCCCAGAGGATCGTCGTCCAAGGTCTCCCAGCCCCGACGAGGAGGAGAACCGCTTGGCGAATCCATGGGAGCAGCGACGAACTGCCTTCTCTTCGGGGGGAGGGGAACTAGCGAGGAGGTGATAATAGCCTAGTAACCGTAGGGCCTCGTCCCTTCCAACTGTAGCGAAGGGGTGAGGCTATTATTTACTACTAGTACTAGCATTATGGGACGTAATGGGATTCCATTATACTGTTAATAATAGCACTAGTAAGAAATGTTTGGCACTACCTAGTAGTTTTTGTCGTGGATTAAGAAATTTTTGGTATGTTTTTGCTATTTTTTGTACACGCCAACTAGTTTCAAAAAACGTCTTACATTATGTGACGGAGGAGTACGTACTCGTACTGTAGCAGTACTAGTACTGCTTTCTCAACTAGTAGTGCGAGGGTACTACTAGTGCTATGTACTGTACAGTATAGTGCAACAGTTTTGAACTCTTGAATCTCAGGGCCAAGGAGCTACAGTTGGAAGTGGAGGGTACTACTGTTCTCTAGAACCATCGATGTACTATCAATGCAGGGAAAGTACACCTGCGTAGTGGCCTAGTGGGTACTCTCGGTGCTCTATTCAGCCGCTCCTCTCACGTAGCTGGCCTACTCAGGCCCTCCACTATGTAGGCCAAAACCGGTGCCAAATTCATTTTTTGAACATTTGGCATCGGTGTCCTACATTGCCCAGCCGATGCCATATAAAAATTTCAAGGCATCGATGCTTCTACTTGCTCCGACGCCATATTTCGTTGAGGCAATAAACAAAGCAGCCACTGTACTTTTGCATGCGAAGCACCACCAACACCACTAGTGAGACACTAATTTGAGCTGATATATTAATATTACTAGTTTATAGCTAGGTGGGCCAGAGGTGGATGGATGCCAAATCCTTCACGTTGTGGTGCCGGTGCTAAATATTTTTCATTTGGCATCGAAGTGTATGTGGCAAACTTTTTAGATTTCTGGCACCGAACACATAGTGGAGGGCCTCAGCCGCTCCTCTCACGCACACACTAGCAGCATGTTTATCAGCGACGGTTACTGCGGGGGCAGAACATTTGAGTTATTCGATACAGCGAGACTAGGCTTTTCGCTTCCATTTGTGGAGGTGTAATGGATCTCGTCAAACTTTGTTAGTAGTTCCTTCTTTATGAATGAGATGAAGCAAAGCTTTTTCCTCTGTTTCAAAAAAAAACACGTCAAGAGGAATTTCTTTTATAGTAGAGCCGATAATGGAGAGAAGTCCATGCGTGCAACGCCACAAGCTACAGAGTAGTAGTAGAGCACTTTACGTACAGAGCCATATTGCACAATTCCCAATGCCCTTCCAGGCTTTTCCGGCTCCTCGGGCTTAATTGGGAGGCGCTAGTTTAAATATGCTACTAGCTGATGAGGAAGCTGCAAGCGAGGTGCGGCTAGGGCGAGCACGCAAGCCACGAGATGCTGGGAAGGAAAGCCCGTTCACGTGGCTAGGCTATCCAGTGCACTCAGATTGTGGTGCCGCACGTCCGTTCGACTTCAAAACTCAAACTACCCGTGTAAAATATTGGCTCGCAGCGAAGTTACTTTTAAAAAAAGGGCCGTCGTGCGTTCGGCCGGGATCGAACCCACAAAATGAGGTATACACTCCCGCGACCACTAGTAGTATTCGTTGAAGTACAACGCAACCTAGAATCGCCTTTTGTCGACTAGTAGTACATTATTCCTTACAAGAAACCCCTAATAATGACTAATATCTTGATGGAAAACTCGAAACTATGGAATACTAGGGAAAAAAATTGCATGGTTGGAAATACTAGCAATGTTCATGTGCGTTGCAACGAATCATAATTAGAATAATACTTATTCACAAACTTGATACAAAACACTCTAATTTTGATATACATATATCACTAGAGATATATTATGTTTCAATTAGAATATATTCCTTGGACTGTTTTGGTGAGGTCAGGGAGGGATGTGGTTGGTTTTAAGATACTAATTATGGGTTTTTCCAGCAAATTGGTAGACAAGTGGGATGTTTGTGAGAAAAGGCAACAACTTACCTCAAAGTCGTTAGATGTAGATCTAATGGTCACAAACGACGGATGGAAGACACACCATCATCACCAACTTAGTCTTCTGTAGGAGTACTAGCAAGATCCGTGCATTGCACAGAACATCAAGATGCATTTTTTATAAAAACACCGTTGTGATTGACCCATGCGAGAGTAATCCCATGTGTAAAAACTAATGATATCTCGAGAAATAGGAGATAAGGTGAAGAGGAGTGGGACATGGTGGTGATTGGTGGTCGGACTGAGCGGAGGCATGGGGATTGACGACGCCTGCAGCAGCCACCAGGACAATTTGTTCCAGAGGCTTCCATTCTGAATTGCTCAACAATGAGGTTGTTGGAGACAAGGATGAACGAGGGAAGGCCTTGTCTGCAAATGTGGAGAGGGGTGCGGGTATCTTTTAGTTTAATTTCCATCAGTCGATATAGATCGGACGGTCTATATTGCAAGATGGCACGCGTACGATCATCACCAACTCGGTTTTTTTATAAAAGAAGAAATATATGTATGGAGATACAAACGTATTATCGATACTTGTTTCTGTAAACTAGCATCTACATTCTATTCAACGCCTCAGCATGTGAGGCCTTAGCACAATGACTTCTCGGCTGTGTAAAACAAAGGTTTTCCCATCCCCGATAAGGAGGGGGTGACAGCGGCACGCTTTTTGGCTTGCTCTAGTCCTAGTAGTCATACTAGGTAGTATAAGCACGTCCAGATTTATTCTTTTTCACGTCTCGTGTTCGCTGTACTGCCACAACTGTTGATGAATAGACGGTAAGTTATTCACGAGGAAACCCTTGTTGAGCGTGTTTGCGAGAGAGAGAGAGAGAGAGAGAGAGAGACAGTGTGTGTGTGTGTGTGATATGTCTAGAGACTGAGGCAATGATAACAGATTCTTTGTGTCTATGTGTGTGGAGGATAAAGAGAGACATGTACATGGGGCTTTGTGTTGTGTGATGTGGAGACACATATACATAATTAGAGAGTGAGTGTGCGAGATACACATGCGGACATGGGGAGAGATGAGGATCCAGATTAATGGGTGTTTGTGCGTGTCTGTGTGTGTTTGTGCACGCGTTTGTGTGTGAGAGGGAGTGCGTGTATGTGGAGTAGAGAGACCACTAATGATGTAAACCTAGTATAAGGGAAGGGAGAATGGTGTGACATGTGTAGTAGCGGGATAGCATGGCTGCGGGCTATTTGGAAGATACATCGATTGTGTGTGGGAGAGGGGTGTGAGAGCGAGCGAGAGAGAGAGAGAGCTAGCGAC
>LR738715.1:55358584-55386115 GCA_902687465.1 Secale cereale
AACCTAGTCCTCCGCCGCAGCGGTGGACCTCACACCTCGACGGATCTACCTTCCGCACCTTGGAACCCCCAACTGCCAACTCGCCACTTCACCGGAGCCGCTTCAGCGACTGGCTTGTACACCGCCCCAAATCTCCTTGACCACCATCATGGTCCACCGCACCGGATCTGCTTAACCGGCGCCCTCGTCCACCACAGTGTAGGCCCTTCACTGACTCCCTCGTCCGTCCCTTCCCTAGCCCTTCATACAAGCACTCGTCCGCCGCAACAGATCCGCCTCACCGAAAGCACTGTACAACGCGCCCGCTGAAGCCTTCGTCCACTACACCAGACCCGCTCCACGGATGCTATATTCAACTCCACCGGCCCTGCTTTACCGACGCCGCAGCCTTCTCAGGATATTTCGATCTATACTCCTTCAGTTTTTCTCTTTATCGTGCAACTGTTCACTTACCACAGATGAGCTTTCTTGTATGTCGACAGGCGCCACAACCGTATCACCAGGGCTGCTTCAGCGACGGCGACACCCGGCCCAAACTCAACCGCAACACGAGCACCATCGATGATCCTTAGCTATCAAGTATGCCAACGATACCCGTACACCGCCGAGAATCGGGTACTATTATCCAACGGTCGCCGCCTACTTCACTTTCTTAGCATAAGCACCGCACCTTTGAATTTCTTCAGGGCATCATTCAGTTTTTCATGAGACGCGTTATTCTGCTTGCACCCATAGGGCCATACTTCTGGCAGTGAACATGTTACATGTGCTAAATTACATACCAGTGCACATATAGTTAATATGCTTTAGTTTGTCCTAAGTATTACTGTACTTCCTAGATATCACTGCCTACTATTTTACTTCTTGCATGATATATTTATGATAATCGTGTTGTTCTAATGCCACCTCTTGGTTCCATCAGACTGCTTCATGTTCTCTATGCTTAATTACGCATCAGCAAACGAGCATGTGGTTCCGCTAGTTTTTGTTCGTTTTACCCTACATTTTCTGATGCTAGCTATTACATCACTGCTACGAGCCTCTGTTCATTACTTTTTTGTGTGTTCTTGATCTTCCCAAGTAGCATGACTAATTTTATGCTTCTATTAATTATGGATCTTCCAACCCCGTCAAGCAAAATATTTGTTCTTTTGGGGCTGGCACCTCGAACAAGCATAAAAATAGAGGGAAGCAGATATATTGTCGTGTATGCACACACCCTTCTTTCATTAGTTTAGATGAACCATTGATGATCAATTCGAACCAGTGCATGCAATTAAAATTAATTTTACCTAAATAGAGGGTGCAGAATAAACTACAACAAGTAGATTTGCAACCACGGGATGCTGACGATATCTTCAAAGAACATTGCAACAGTAGCGAGGCTTCACAGCAACATATGGTAAGCCAGTGTGTTTAGTACATGTGAAATGTAATGTGTGCGGGCAGCTTTCTTGGCTTGTGCTCTCAACCTGTAATCCTACAGAATAACAAAAGTTCAGTTGTCTGCTTTGCTGTATTGCTTGATTTGAACGCTTGTTTGTTACTTGTTATGCTATACCTGAGTTGGCCAATATGTCAGCAGTGCCTGCTGTACTATCGTAAAGAAATGCATGCCTAGTTCATTTGAGTCCTTAACTTTTCCTATGAACTTCATCACAAGACTGTCTTCGTAGTTTATATGAGGCCACGCTGTTAAGTGCTTTCTCAGATTATTTCAACTGCTTAGATACCTTGGCAACTTAAATATAGTGGTGATACACTACCTTTCAAGTTTTCATCTTACCATTTTAATTTCTTTTCGGCTGATGCTGCTTCGAACCATTTAAATATAGCTTGCCATGCTCGGCAATAATTCGTATGTTGTTTACCATGTAAGCTTACTGCCTGGATCATGCGATAACTATCTCTTACTTATGTCCAGCGGAAACCTTTCAGGATGCCATTCCCACTAGGACACAATGTACAACCCCAGAATCTATTTGTGGAAGCAGTGCGCCATCCATGTTACCAGATGGTAGCAGTTCAGAGGCAACACCGCCGGAGAGCAGTCTGAGCACAGATATTATAGTTCTTGAGGCTCTACTAGAGGCAGAAAGAGATGGTGTGCCTGCCATGAATGAGATAATTTCGATCTTGAAGTTGGAAATTACGCAATTAGTTGCACGCATTATGCAAGCAACCCAAGAATTGGAGGAAGTAAGAATGTTGCATTTGAAGACGGAGGATGTCTTGTTGCTTCCACTATCTGAAGCCCAGGGTAATCCCAGTTCTCCTTTAGATAGCAGTTGAAATTGTCATTAGATTATTGTACTTGCATGTTGTGTCATGTCTCTGAATGGAGTATGTTGTAAGACCCCCTATGTTGTCCATGTGTTGTAATGATCCGAATTTTTTAGGCGACGTAATCCTCAGTACTTGTATGATTGACATAAGGTGAACTGTTTTTCGTGTGAGCATATTGTATTCGATGAAATAACAGTTTGACTCAAAGTGTATCCAACCTACCGAATTCGAAGATCACGGCATTTCTAAATCATAATCATATATAAAGGTGGAATAAATCAGTGTTGTGGTTTTTAAGAAATAAATAAAAAAATGTAGAATTATCTATGGATATTCGTAATCGAATAAAAATTGGATTTGGATTTAGTTGTCAGGGCCCAGGGCAAACGTGAATGCTAATTCTCCCAAGTTTTGAACGAAGCGGCTAAACACCCACTATCATTTGTGGGCTGCCCGAAGCAAGTGTTTGCGAGATGGAAATTACTGTCTACCCTGACACTTGACATCCTTACCGACCAGATTTACACTGATGTCGATAGGGGTAGACTAGTAACTTCAGTCAGACGTGGCACGACGGCCTCTGAGCCCATTCAGACATGATGGGCGCCAAACGTGGGCGGCAAAACACATTTGATTCAAGCTCGTCCGAATGACATGTGTCTCTCCCTCCATTTCCCCATTCATCCACGGTGGGCGGCAAAACAAACTCTCCTCGTCCGAAATTGATGTAGGCTAATATTTTAAATAGGGGCAGATGTGTAACTTCCCTCAAACGTGACACAACCGCCCTACCAGTCAGCCCCGTTCATACACCGTGGGCGGCAAAACACCATCTCCTCGCCCGAAATCGTTACCGTCAGATATTTGGGAGATGCGAGATTACCGTTCTATCCCCAACCGACGTGATGTCCAAAATTTTAAACGGGGGATAAGTTTGTAACTTTGCCACAATTCAGACAAGTGTGTCCCAAAGTTTGAGACCCCCCTACCCCTCCATTTCACCATTCATACACCGTCGGCTCCACGACAACCTTCCCACTGCGACCAGCCTCCGACCGCCACCCCATCCTCCACCTTGCCGGAGCCGCTACCCCTACCCCGTCGTCCACTGCCAGAGATGGACGTCTCTCATCCACGGCGCCGGACCAGGATCCTTTCATCGCTTCGTCTTGCTTCATCGGCGCCGTCGTCCACTTTGCCATTTCCTCTCCTACGACCGCCTCGTCCACGGCAACATGATTTAACCCTCAACCCGGTCGTCTGCCATCTAAAGTCTTCTTCCCCGCCGCCGATAGTCATTGCACCCGCAGCACGCTCAACGTATTAGCAGGGGCCTACATGGCGTTGCAAGAGAGGTGGTACTCTTCCATATGTGCTTAAGTTATTGATCTCACCCGGAAAATAGATCTTAAATTGTTAACTGTACTTTTCTTGTCTGTACCAAGTCGTAGTGGCTAGTTGAATGCAAACATTGGTTGCGAAGTAGCTTTGTCCGGTTTGCAGCTTCAGATCCGCCATGTCACGGTCACTATACTCGTAAAGCTTATGGTTTCCCCCCTTTATATTCACTACCATCATCGTAGGTGCTTCACTGCTTCGTGTCGTGCCAGCACTGCTCCTCAAGACCTCAACCCATCAAGCGAAACAACATGCCACTCATAATTCCAAAGCTTACGTGTTGAAATACGAATCTGATATGATGCTCATATTACTAAAATAGAGAATGTTTAATTGGTCACCTAATGTTCCTATATTTGTTTCGAAAAGCATGTGCGCCACCCACTGGTCCAGCTAGTTCTTTCCTGATTTTACTCTTGATGCTTAGGGTTTTCCCCTTTTATCTACTCTACTATGATCTGCGTAGGTGCTTTCTGTCATACTAGCATTACTCCACCCTTCAAGCTAAACAACACAACACTCAAAATTCCAAAGCTTAGTTGTTCAAATATGATTGTGATATGATATTGATATTAGTTAACAGACACATTTAATTGGTTAGCTAAAGGTCCCACTTGAGTTTCCAAATGCATGTCGCGACATATAGAGAGACATCAGAATTGCATTTCTTTGTCACTTGTTGATTGTACTTTCTTGTCCATACCAAATCTTAGTTGTTATTTCAAAGCAAATATCGGTTGCTAACTACCCTTTGCGCGGTTTGCAGCTTCAGATCTGCCATCCCAATGCCACGGTCAACACTATACTCATCATGCTTACGGTTTCCCCATTTTATGATGACCACGATTAGCCTACGTGGTTCGTGTCGTAATAGCACTACTCCACCCATCGAGCTAAACAATCTTAGTTGTACAAATTCAAATCTGATATTATGCTGATGTTAGTAAAACTGGGAGATGTTTAATTTGTCAGCTAAATGTTCCTACTTTAGTTTCGAAATGCATGTGAGCCACATATGGAGAGACCGGGAGGAATAGTATTTCTCTATGCGCTCTGGTTCATCATGGGTGGCCAACCGACATTGTATAGAAAGACTTGTAATATCTTCAATCTGCTTGCTCTTCTGCTGTCGGAGATATTGACCATGGGTGTCCTCAGCGACCACCCTTGGTATTTAAGACAAATTGTGGCCGCCTGCTACCCCCGGCCGTCTGCTCATCGGGCCGCCTCCCAGCGTAGCTCGCCCTGGGAGCCGGCCGCCAGCATATGGCAGGGACCCAACAGGCGGCAGCACCAACGCCAACAGCTAGCAGACGGTCCCATGCTCCCCCTCGGGACACGTGCTGGGGGACCACCATGCAGCTGAGACCTGGCTATAGATGAACATGTCCTTAAAGAATCCATAAGGGCGTGGCTACATTGAACGTGTACCTTATAGATATCTCCTAAGTGGCGGGTCACTGTAGCCACGCTGCTTGTGACCAAGCATCGGTCAGAGGAGGCCACGATCCCACTACTCGCAGCCGGCAGGGCTAGCAGGCGGCTGGCCCCACCGGCTAGTGGGTAAGTCGTAAACAAAGCCGCCCCTGGCAGAAGGCCAGGGGAAGCGGCCGCCTGGCAGCAGACGGCGAATCCTGCCCTGGAAGTCTGAACCTCATCAAGACGATGCGACAGGGCGCGGCGGCAGTGTACGGCAGGAGACGGCAGCACTGTAGCCTCTTCTCCCCTGACACGGCTGTCGTCAGCAGAAGCATGTCTACAGTAAAAGGCAATCACATGGCCCCGCAGGCGGCGGGCCCCAGCAGACAGGCGGCAAGGCCGGCACCAGGAGACGCTGACGGCCGGGGGCCACCCCGTTGAGATTACAATTGTACCCCTGGGGGTAGGCCTATATAAAGCCCCCAAGGTCCTCCATGAGGAGGGGTTAGAAGGTTGGAAGATTGAACCCTAAGAAGAAGAAGATAGAGAGAGAGGAATAGAAACCCTAGCAACCATCCCCGATCCCTAGGGCGTAGGAAGTGAGCTAGCCTTGCTCATCTTCCTCCTCTAGACTGCACAGCTCGAGGAGCAACCTTGTAGCTATCCTAGTGACATTAGTCATGACGCGGAGCCCCCGCAGAGCAGGACTAGGGGTGTTATCTCCTCGCAGAGCCCCGAAACTGGGTAATATCCGTAGGCGTCCTAAGTTTCGCCTCATCCCGCTTCCAGGGCCCGGCGACGTTCTTTTGACCCCATGCATGATAAGCCATCCGTTGGCATATGTCGCCCCAAAACCCCGACATTTGGCGCCCGCCATGGGGCTAGTTGCATCGTCGTCCGGAGACATGTTCTGGACGGGAACTTTGTTCCTTCCTGGCGAGAGCAGCCAGCCTGGCACGCCTACAGGCGTGGAAACCAGGATGCTTCGCGGCGCTGAGGCCGCATGCGCCGCGAGCGGGCTCGACAACCTTCTCGGCGGCGTCCGCATTCATGACGAGCCCTCTCCGGTGGTTGAGCCAGTAGCACCGGAGAGCTGCCTCATCGAGCTCCTCAACAAGCTCCACATCATCGACGAGCGCGCCTCTGACGTGGAGTCAGTAGGCTCTTCTCACCCCACCAGTAGACATGATCATCAACCGCGGCGCGGAGCCCGTCGATTCCTTCCCCGAGCACGTGGTGATCATCAACGACCCCCTTCCCGCTCTTACGATCGGCAGCACCATCAGCACCGTCACGGAGGTGCTCGTCACCAACCACGGCGAACCGTCCGGCGGGGCGGACCAAGACCCGCTCGAGGCCGCTCTGCAGCACCTCGCCGCTCCTGTTGCGGCGGGGGCAGACGGCGCGGCGTTGGAGGCACTCCACGTCTCGCTCCTCGATAGCGCCAACAAGCTGGCTGCCTCCCGACGCCTCACTAAAGCTTACCGTCGCGAGATGGACCGTGCCATTTGTGGCACGCCGGCTGCTGGCGAGCCTAGTCGAGCCAGCGCCGTCCGTGATCGCGGCGGGCTGCTAACAGACATGCTGGGGGCCCCGTGGCCTGTGTACCTCACTCCATCGGAGAATCTAAGGGCTGCCCAGGCGGCAGTCGATGAGATGGGCCACTTGGAAGGAGACGAGCTTCGCTGCATGACCCAGCGCGCCCGCCAGCTCCTCGATGCTGCTGCCACGCAGCAGGAGGCCCGTCGCCGGGTGTCAGACGCGGGCGCACACGCAGACAACCGCCCTCCTCGGCGGGAGCAAGGAGCCACGTCTCGCTCTCCAACAGTCGGCACTCCCAACCGGCGAGACTCAAAGCCGGCTGCTAGCCGCAGCCGGCAGACTCGCGTCACCATCGATCACGACGAAGATGGCCGCCCAAGGGTCGTAGAGCAGCGAGGGGAACATCCGCCTCCTCCCAAGCGGGAGAGGCGCGTGTCTCCTCCGCCTGTTGACCACCCCTCTCTGGCGGGCTGCTTGGGCCGCCGTGAGGGGGTGGGGGAGAATGACGCCCGCCACCGCCTGGACCGTCTTGCTCGGTCCCAAGCGGTCGAAGAAGAAGATGACCTCAGACCGGCTTGTTTCGGCCATCGCATCCGCAATGAGCCTTTTCCCAAGGGCTTCTCGTTCCCTAGAGATACCCCCAAGTACAACGGATCAGTGAAACCAGAGGACTGGCTGGTGGATTACTCCACAGCCGTCAGCATAGCTACCGGCAACAGACGTGTTGCGGTGAAGTACGTGCCCCTTATGCTCCAAGGCACGGCTCGGACCTGGCTCAACAGCCTCAAACCCAACAGCATCAACGGCTAGTTGGACTTCACCGACGCCTTCACTCGCAACTTCACCAGCACCTACAAGCGTCCTCCCAAGCCGCGCCAGCTCTCCCTAGGTGTCCAAGGCCCAGACGAGTCGGCCCGCGATTACCTGACACGCTGGGCAGAGCTGCGAAACTCTTGTGAAGGAGTGCACGAGGTACAAGCCATCGAGTATTTCACGGCCGGGTGCAGAGAAGGCACTTTACTCAAGCACAGGCTCCTTTGTGACGAGCCGGCCACGCTGGACGAGCTGTTGAGCATAGCAGACAAGTACGCCACCTATAATGCCCAGGATGGGACTATATCTCCTACGTGTCGAGGCACGACTTAAAGATATAAGCCCATTCTGGAATGATCGCAAGTTTGGTATCTTTGCACGAATCATGTAAAAGAGGGATTAAATTGCAAAAGGAGATAGTTGGCTTACACTCGCCACTTCACACAATACATTACATAAGCATAACATCATTCAAAACATCACAACCCGACTACGGGCGAAGATCCAAAAGAAAAATACAAAAAACAACATAAAGCCACAGGTCCGGATCGAATCCTAGTAGAAACCACTATTGATCGTCGAAACGTCACAAGCATAGGGCCACTCTCTTCATCGAGCTCCCAGTGAAATACTTGAACCAGCTCCTGCTTCAAACTCGGCTAAACCTGCATCTGGTGTTGTAGTATCTGTGAGCCACGAGGACTCAGCAATCCCATAACCATGGGTATCAACTCTAGCAAAGCTTTGTGGGTAGGAAGAGGTAAAGTGGTGAGGTTGCAGCAGCGGCTAAGCAATATATGGTGGCTAACTTACGAGTACCAGAATAAGATGAGCATCTACGCAAACGGTCGCAAAAGTAGTGATCGCTAAAGATCCTAACTACATACGAGTCAAACATAACCCCACCGTGTTCTCTTCTCAAAGTGAAAAGAGACAGTCACGGTTACTCACACAGTTGTGTGTTTTACTTCGGATCCTCTGTCAAGTTTTCTACAACTGGACATTAACAAATTCCAATCTGCCACATAACCGCGGGCACGGCTTTCGAAAGATCATAACCCTGCAGGGGTGTCCCAACTTAGCCCATCACAAGCTCTCACGATTAGCTGAAGTGATAAATATAATATCATCACTCCTTATCTTAGGGAAAACCGATCAGGCTCGGCATCCCGGTAGCACAAGACATTTCGACAATGGTAAAACAAGTCCAGCAAGACCTCCCGGCGTGCCGACACCCTGATAGTAGCCGCGCGTATCTCGTCTCAGGCCACAATCGGATGGGAAAAGCTACGAGTAAAACCAAACCTCGAGTTTCCCCAAGGTGGCCCCGCAGGTTGCCCGTTTGGGACCAACACCATCAGCACTGCCCCCCCTGCTATGTAGAATTAAGAACCCGAGGGTGCGACCCCCTATGCAAATTTAATTATTTAATTAAGTTATTATTATGAGAAAATTAAAACCAATGTTGGGCCTTGCTGGAGGAGTTTTATTCAAAGTCGAACTGTCAAGGGGTCCCCATCCACCCATCGTGTAAGGAACGCAAAATCAAGGAACATAATGCCGGTTTATCGGCGCCGAAGGTGGCATGAGTGGAACAAAACACCGAGCAAAAGGCCAAGCCTTCCACCCATGCCCTGTATATAGGTGTGTTAATAATAATTATAGATATTGTGATATTCCAACAACAAGTTCCCTCCTGGAGCAAACTTCATCTTCACCTGCAACTAACAACGCTATAAGAGGGGCTGAGCAAGCGGGTAACATAGCCAAACAGTGGTTTTGCTAGGAAGGTGTCAAAGGTTAGAGGTTTCATGGCAACAAGGAGAGGCTGACATAAAAGATGGGTAGCGCGACATGTAACGATAGCATCGAGACAACTAAGCATGGCAATGGTAGTAAAGGTATCCAAGGGTATGATCATCTTGCCTGGGATTCCGCAAGGGAGAAGAACGGATCCATGAAGTAGACGGAGCAACAGACGAGCGAATCCTCACAACTCCGGAACGAAACCGAAGCTAACAAGAGAAGCAACCGGAAAGAAGCAAACAACACGGTAAACACACAAGCATAAACAAGGCATACGATGCACAAGCAAGCATGATGCATGTCCGGTTTAAATATGCATGGCATGGCAAAGTGCACAAACAAGTACTACAAGTTAAGTGGAGCTCAATATGCAACGAGTTGCATATTGACGAAACACCACAAGTTATTTAGTTGACTCTCGTTATTTTACAAGACAAGATTAAAAGTTTGTTAACATGGCAAGAGGTGAAGCATAATAAAACTACACTATTTAGGCAATTTAAATGAGGCCGGAAAATAACAACAACATATCCGGAAAATCCCCATATGCATGTTTAGTAATTATAAAGCAAACAACAATTAAACATTTAATGTTGTTACCATGATGCGGATGACATGAACAAGTTTATGCAATTTATTAATTAAAGGTTGACATGAAGAAGATAAGAGGTATTTGTCACCGTGATGGAAGAAAAGGGTGCCACGGCAACGATCCGAAAATGATGCAACGGCACCATATCGGTTCCGGTAACTCGTTGAGAGTCCGGTGCAAAAGAAAGATGGCGTGAGCGAGGAACAAGATGAAAAGGTGAGGTGATCCCGTCACCGGGTTCCCACGAGTCGGCGACGAGGCAACCGAGGAACACGACAAAAGATGAAACGGGCATGGTGCACACACGGGAAACATTTCATACAACACAAGCAAACGTTCTCGGGTCATCGTCTCGGGGTTATACCTTCGAAGCGTTCTTTTCGGGGCGGTTCGAGTCGTCGAGGGACGTAGTGGAAGTAGTGGTACACGGGTCGTAGAGGAAGTAGTCGAACACGTTATGTAGCCATTCTCGCGATTCGTAGAAGAAGTAGGCGTTCCGTTCGGAGAGGAAGTAGCCGTCGCGACGGTAGTGGTACACATTCGTAGAGGTACTTGCGGTCTCGGCGACGGTAGTTGTTCACGCTCGTAGAGGTACATGTCATCGAAGCCGTTCGGTCGTCGTGGAACTTGGTCATGGTACTTGTTTATGTAGATGCTCCAGTCGTCGTACACGGGTCTTCTGTCAAGTTCAACAGCACAAAGCAACACACAAAAACATAGCGCACGGCAGCAAGCTTGCGTGAAGGGACCACGAGGCCATGGCAGCAGCACGGAGAGGTACTTGTGTCTTCGGGAAACGAGGTGGAGGCACTGGCTGGACGAGGATGGAGACGAGGCGAGGTTCGGCGCTGGCGCAGAGGACGGAGAAGGGGACGCGGCTGCGGGGCGGCTCCCATGGCGAGGCGGCGCTGGACGCTCAGGGCGCCGCTGCGGCCTTGGCACGTCGGGGCCGGCTTGCTGGACGCCATGGCAGCGGACGCGCGAGGGAGAAGCTCGGGGGGCGAGGCGCACGGCCTGGGAGAAGGACGGCGGCTCCTGGCCGGCCTGGGGCGCGCAGGGCGGCATCCATGGCGATGGAGGGTCCTGGCCGGAGAGGCCTGAGGGCCGGTGGCGCGGCTTCATGGCGGGCGCGCACGAGATGGCGCGGGCCATGGCGACGGGAGGGCGGTGTCGGACGACGCGTCGGGCTTGGAGAAGGGAGGCCGGGGCGCACCGGGCTCCTGGCCGCTAGAGGAAGAAAGGCGCAGGGAGCCGGTCGTCGCTGGGGTGGCTTGGCGCGAGGCGCTCGGAAGGAGGAGGCGAGCGGCCTCCTGGCGCGTGGGAGGAGGGTCGACGAGGGGAGAGGAGAAGGGATCGAGAGGTGGAGCGAGGGTGCGGTCGGCTAGGGGGCGAGGGATCGTGCTGCGGGGCGAGGGAGAGGGACGAGGGGGTGCGGCGACTTGCGGGAGAGATGGGGAGGAGTGAGGCTCCGCTAGGGTTAGGACGGGGCGGCCGGGCTGGTGGGCCTTGGGCCAAGGCTGGGAGGAGAGGGAGGCTGGGAACGGGCTGGTCCAAGAGGACTAGCCTAATGGAAAATAAAAAAATTAAAGGGGTCTGCTGTTTTTAAAATAAAAGAGAAGGCAAAAGGAAAGGATGGAGGTGGAATTCCAACAAGGAACATATTTTCTCGGGACAGAAAAAATATAGAGGGTTTAATAAAAAAAAGGTTGGAAAGGGTTTAAAAGATACAATTCAAATAAGTTTGAATAAAACTCAAACTGTTTGAATTTAAAAATCCCTTTAGATGAAATTGAAAAAGGGTTGGAATTTCAAGAGATGGCCCTACACATTAGATGTGATTTATGGGAAGATTTGGAACATTTGTGGATGAAGTAAAATTGCAACACAATTTTACTAAAAGGCCTCAAAGGAAGAAATGAAGTTGAATTGGATAAAAGAAAATTGAAGAATGGTGCAATTGTGTTATAGGTGATTCCAAGGAATGGAATATTTATTATATAGCACCCTAATTATTGGGAGGATATGTTATAAAGAGAAGCCACGCTTCCCTCGATTTAAATGGACCGAAGGTCCACACGATTTATTTAAGTTGAGATGCAAAAGATTAATGACAAGATGGCATGATGACATGATGCAATGCAAAAATAAATAACACAAGCACAAAAGAAACACACGGGAGACCCGGAACATCTGGAATCTTCTGAAATCTTCTGGGACGTCGGTCTTCGGGCGTCACAACTCTCCCACACTAACAGAGGATCTCGACCCGAGATCCCAGAGATAGCACCGGGTAGAAACGAAAAAGAAGAGGCAAAACAAAGTTGCTTCGTTGACAGACGAGTGAAACCACGAACCTGAGAGGTTGAACAATGGGAAGAACAAAGCAACATAGATGGACAAAGATGAAAAACACTCCGGTAAAAGGAGGAACAAGGTACACAATGAGAACCTTGTAGGTTGAAAGACATGAATAAATAGCTCATGGATGACAAAAGAATAAGAAACCGCAACGGTATAGCCAAGGAATAAGAATGACAGAATTTGGACAGCACTCCGTCTGAAAATGGAAGGAATAACATGAGTTTGAGGAGATGGGAAGATACTTGATGAAATCAACGAAACACTGCCTCCGAAACAATTGAAAGAATGGCACAAGAGGTAAGAAAGATTCAGACAGCACTCTGGTTGGAAAGAGAGGCAAACTTGATAAGATGAGGGAACTGACTGAAGAACACAACACTCCGGTTAAATGATAAGCAAGGGAAAGAACATGATCTTGACAAAACGAGATGATGGTCAAAGAGAGCAATATCACAAAGCCTCCGGAATGGAAGAATATAAGCTAGAACGTTGGGAAGAAAGAACGGAGAAGAAAATGACAACTTCTCTCAAAATTGAATTTGAAAGAGCATCCTTACGAAGATGGGTTGAACAGAGCTGTTGGAAAAAATCAACAACGAAACGAATAAGCTTGATGTGGGCTTATGGAAAATCATCTCAAAATTATGTGGTGACAACCGGCCACTGACGGAACAATTGATTGGATTGAGATCAACAAGGAGATGAAAACTTATTTCACCGGAATGATAAATGAAGAACTTGGGTCATCTATAGCACCATAATAGCAACAATCCTTAGGGAAAGCTTTTAGGTGAATTATAACCCAAGATAACTCCAACGAATAAATAAAGGGTTGAAAAGATCTCCTGAACAAGGAAAATGATGGTTTTAATTATCTCATTCTTGATAACTCGTGAATCATGAAACATGAAGGAATTGTCAAGAATGACATAACACCATCTGAAAAGATAAGGTAGAACGGATTGCAATTGGAATGCATGATGAAGAATGCTTGAGCTCCAACAAGAATCTTGATGAAGACTTCGAGGATGAATTAAATCTTGATGAACCACCATGAAGAACTCCGGTAACAAAAGGATGAGAAGAGAAAGATGAAAAGAATAAGATTCAAGGCCTGCGATGAATTAGATGGAGCTTGGAAATGATGTAATAGAAATAACTTGGAGCTCCGAAAAACAAGATGAAGAACTTAGGGCCGAGAATATGATATGATGAACAAGCTCCGAAGGAAGGGATTAATCACCTTGAAGGAATAAGAATAAGATTTACTGTATGCTTATCCTTCATCAAGTTAAATTGATGACAAGCAACGGATTTGGCATCCTACTTATTCTCGTTGGAAGAATTAAGAGAGATCTCGCACAAGCTTGGGTAAATCTTCAACGAACCACCGGTAGGATTATGAAAGAACGAGTGAATTAAAACGATAACAACGGAAGGGTAATCTTGAAAGAACCACCGTAAGAATATGGAGACGAACGAAGAGACATCAATGAAGAATATTTGTAGGACGAAGTTGAAAACTGAGAACTAAGAAATCTTCTGAATTGATGGCCTTCGGAGGATCCCAAAGAAAAGAATTCATGAAATGCTTCGGATGGGTATGAAAAATAATTCCTCACAATCTGGACAATAATGAGGATGGCATGAAGCTAGAACCACGAATCTTCAAGAGAACGGGCCAAGATTTAAGAGAAACACTTCTCCGGTCTCCAATGCTGAGAATGAAGACGAGAAATGCCAAGAAGAATTTCGAGATACTCCGGATGAATGACAAGAGGAAGGTGGAGCTAAAGATGGAAAAGATTGAAAACAAGCTTGGAGAAGGCATGTGACTGATGGAAATCATTCTTACGTCACACTTTGAAAAGAATTTGAGTATAACTCCAGAAAAATTAGAAGAGTCAGGTAAGATCCTGTGAAAAGACATGTGGGTTAGGGCCCACTCAAAAGAAATCACCGTTGAAAAACATTGCTTAAGAGATATGGCACCGGTTGAATTAAAAGGCTTGAATAAGATAGCAACCCTCAAAATAGCTTGATAGGATTAAGAATGGAATTATGAATCTTCTGAGATATCTTCAACACTCCGGATATGAATAGCAAGAGGAGAATGATTAATTGGTGCACTGGAATAAGAAAGCATTATGAAATGAGGAAAAGGATAAGATCAACACCGAAATCTTTAATTACATCCACCGGCAGAATTTGAGAACAAAAGAATGATGAACTTGAAGCTCTTGAGCATCTTCACGATAAATCACCGGATAAGAACATTGAAGGGAATGAATGAAGAAACATCACATGAATAAAATGGATATTTCATCTGAGAATTTCTTGCTCTGAGAAGAAGAAGGGTGGGAGGGTGGGGAAAAACAAAGACAACTTGAGACGAACAAAATGGACACCGGTTGAAAAGAATTTAACATGACCATCTTGATGATCAAGAAGGATTAGCACTACCATAGAAATATGAGAACACCGATTAGGAAAGGTATGGAATCAACATTTGACATCGAAGCAACTCGAATACCAGAATCAAAACAAGAACAAAGGATAGATATGTTTATGAAGAAGATTATGTTGCAACATATCTATCCGAACAGAGAATTGAACGAATGAATTCCGCAGGTACATCAACTTGTCGAGAAGCCACTTGGAAGAACAAAAAGTAAATAAAAAAAGGAACAAGGAACAGATAGAACAAATACAAGATAGAAGCTTCATTCGACATCTTCGTGCTGAAAGCTCATGGAACGTGTTACAAAAGGGTTTTGCAATCCCCGGATCAGCATAGCCAAGGACCCTTTAAGATGCAACTCCCGATCGGAACAAGCCCATAAAACCACTTCACTCAATGTAGAATCCTGAACTTCATATCATGCACTCGTTGGAAGAAAGCCTAGAACTACTGGATGAACCCACCTATTAATTTCCGAAAGTTTCCAGTTATGCAATCAAGTGTTGGGGATACAAGGGAAGCACCGCGCACTCAACTCTAAACCTACATCCAGTTGTATCCATCCTTCAACACATAACCAGTTATCTCCGGAAACTGTTTACCTCGGACCTTCGAAACGCATCTACTATACAAGCTATGGCAATACTCCCGAACTACCTCCCCAGTACTGGGTGATGTCGGGGTTATCTTGCCACTAACCGCATCGGAGAGTTTTCGATGTCGGCCGTCTTAAGTATTCTAGTACTGCCGCGATGGATTTGTGACGACAACACCTCGGAGCTCAACTCCCCGGGACACTGCCACAACCCCTAATGACAGGAGGCATCGAGAACAATGTTCTCGTCACAAAGACATCGGAACAATCCAAACAATACTCGCGAGATCCTAAAAAAAAATTGGTGCAATTTTTGAAAGTAGAAGAGGCAAGAGTAATCGTCAGGAGTCCTCACCAGAGAGAAAGGGGATGACAAGCAAAGAAATCCTACTCTCCGATATATATAGGACTCAAAAACATTTTAAGTGTGTGCCTAGACTCAACCGTCAACGATTCGATCAATCAGTGGGGGCTTCTAGGTCGGAGAAGGCTCTGATACCAACTTATAATGCCCAGGATGGGACTATATCTCCTACGTGTCGAGGCACGACTTAAAGATATAAGCCCATTCTGGAATGATCACAAGTTTGGTATCTTTGCACGACTCATGTAAAAGAGGGATTAAATTGCAAAAGGAGATAGTTGGCTTACACTCGCCACTTCACACAATACATTACATAAGCATAACATCATTTAAAACATCACAACCCGACTACGGGCAAAGATCCAAAAGAAAAATACCAAAAACAACATAAAGCCACAGGTTCGGATCGAATCCTAGTAGAAACCACTACTGATCGTCGAAACGTCACAAGCATACGGCCACTCTCTTCATCGAGCTCCCAGTGAAGTACTTGAACCAGCTCCTGCTTCAAACTCAGCTGAACCTGCATCTGGTGTTGTAGTATCTGTGAGCCACGAGGACTCAGCAATCCCATAACCATGGGTATCAAGACTAGCAAAGCTTTGTGGGTAGGAAGAGGTAAAGTGGTGAGGTTGCAGCAGCGGCTAAGCAATATATGGTGGATAACTTACGAGTACCAGAATAAGATGAGCATCTACGCAAACGGTCGCAAAAGTAGTGATCGCTAAAGATCCTAACTACATACGAGTCAAACATAACCCCACCGTGTTCTCTTCTCAAAGTGAAAAGAGACAGTCACGGTTACTCACACAGTTGTGTGTTTTACTTCGGATCCTCTGTCAAGTTTTCTACAACCGGACATTAACAAATTCCAATCTGCCACATAACCGCGGGCACGGCTTTCGAAAGATCATAACCCTGCAGGGGTGTCCCAACTTAGCCCATCACAAGCTCTCACGATTAGCTGAAGTGATAAATATAATATCATCACTCCTTATCTTAGGGAAAACTGATCAGGCTCGGCATCCCGGTAGCACAAGACATTTCGACAATGGTAAAACAAGTCCAGCAAGACCTCCCGGCGTGCCGACACCCTGATAGTAGCCGCGCGTATCTCGTCTCAGGCCACAACCGGATGGGAAAAGCTACAAGTAAAACCAAACCTCGAGTTTCCCCAAGGTGGCCCCGCAGGTTGCCCGTTTGGGACCAACACCATCAGCACTGGCCCCCCCTGCTATGTAGAATTAAGAACCCGAGGGTGCGACCCCCTATGCAAATTTAATTATTTAATTAAGTTATTATTATGAGCAAATTAAAACCAATGTTGGGCCTTGCTGGAGGAGTTTTATTCAAAGTCGAACTGTCAAGGGGTCCCCATCCACCCATCGTGTAAGGAACGCAAAATCAAGGAACATAATGCCGGTTTATCGGCGCCTAAGGTGGCATGAGTGGAACAAAACACCGAGCAAAAGGCCAAGCCTTCCACCCATGCCCAGTATATAGGTGTGTTAATAATAATTATAGATATTGTGATATTCCAACAACAAGTTCCCTCCTGGAGCGAACTTCATCTTCACCTGCAACTAACAACGCTATAAGAGGGGCTGGGCAAGCGGGAAACATAGCCAAACAGTGGTTTTGCTAGGAAGGTGTCAAAGGTTAGAGGTTTCATGGCAACAAGGAGAGGCTGACATAAAAGATGGGTAGCGCGACATGTAACGATAGCATCGAGACAACTAAGCATGGCAATGGTAGTAAAGGTATCCAAGGGTATGATCATCTTGCCTGGGATTCCGCAAGGGAGAAGAACGGATCCATGAAGTAGACGGAGCAATAGACGAGCGAATCCTCACAACTCCGGAACGAAACCGAAGCTAACAAGAGAAGCAACCGGAAAGAAGCAAACAACACGGTTAACACACAAGCATAAACAAGGCATACGATGCACAAGCAAGCATGATGCATGTCCGGTTTAAATATGCATGGCATGGCAAAGTGCACAAACAAGTACTACAAGTTAAGTGGAGCTCAATATGCAACGAGTTGCATATTGACGAAACACCACAAGTTATTTAGTTGACTCTCGTTATTTTACAAGACAAGATTAAAAGTTTGTTAACATGGCAAGAGGTGAAGCATAATAAAACTACACTATTTAGGCAATTTAAATGAGGCCGGAAAATAACAACAACATATCCGGAAAATCCCCATATGCATGTTTAGTAATTATAAAGCAAACAACAATTAAACATTTAATGTTGTTACCATGATGCGGATGACATGAACAAGTTTATGCAATTTATTAATTAAAGGTTGACATGAAGAAGATAAGAGGTATTTGTCACCGTGATGGAAGAAAAGGGTGCCACGGCAACGATCCGAAAATGATGCAACGGCACCATATCGGTTCCGGTAACTCGTTGAGAGTCCGGTGCAAAAGAAAGATGGCGTGAGCGAGGAACAAGATGAAAAGGTGAGGTGATCCCGTCACCGGGTTCCCACGAGTCGGCGACGAGGCAACCGAGGAACACGACAAAAGATGAAACGGGCATGGTGCACACACGGGAAACATTTCATTCAACACAAGCAAACGTTCTCAGGTCATCGTCTCGGGGTTATACCTTCGAAGCGTTCTTTTCGGGGCGGTTCGAGTCGTCGAGGGACGTAGTGGAAGTAGTGGTACACGGGTCGTAGAGGAAGTAGTCGAACACGTTATGTAGCCGTTCTCGCGATTCGTAGAGGAAGTACGCGTTCCGTTCGGAGAGGAAGTACCCGTCATGACGGTAATGGTACACATTCGTAGAGGTACTTGCGGTCTCGGCGACTGTAGTTGTTCACTCTCTTAGAGGTACATATCATCGAAGCCGTTCGGTCATCGTGGAACTTGGTCGTGGTACTTGTTTATGTAGATGCTCCAGTCGTCGTACACGGGTCTTCTGTCAAGTTCAACAGCACAAAGCAACACACAAAAACATAGCGCACGGCAGCAAGCTTGCGTGAAGGGACCACGAGGCCATGGCAGCAGCACGGAGAGGTACTTGTGTCTTCGGGAAACGAGGTGGAGGCGCTGGATGGACGAGGATGGAGACGAGGCGAGGTTCGGCGCTGGCGCAGAGGACGGAGAGGGGGACGCGGCTGCGGGGCGGCTCCCATTGCGAGGCGGCGCTGGACGCTCGGGGCGCCGCTGCGGCCTTGGCGCGTCGGGGCCGGCTTGCTGGACGCCATGGCAGCGGACGCGCGAGGGAGAAGCTCGGGGGGCGAGGCGCACAGCCTGGGAGAAGGGCGGCGGCTCCTGGCCGGCCTGGGGCGCGCAGGGCGGCAGCCATGGCGATGGAGAGTCCTGGCCGGAGAGGCCTGAGGGCCGGTGGCGCAGCTTCATGGCGGGCGCGCACGAGATGGCGCGGGCCATGGCGACGGGAGGGCGGCGTCGGACGACGCGTCGGGCTTGGAGAAGGGAGGCCGGGGCGCACCGGGCTCCTGGCCGCTGGAGCAAGAAAGGCGCAGGGAGCCGGTCGTTGCTGGGGTGGCTTGGCGCGAGGCGCTCGGAAGGAGGAGGCGAGCGGCCTCCTGGCGCGTGGGAGGAGGAGGGTCGACGAGGGGAGAGGAGAAGGGATCGAGAGGTGGAGCGAGGGTGCGGTCGGCTAGGGGACGTGGGATCGGGCTGCGGGGCGAGGGAGAGGGACGAGGGGGTGCGGCGACTTGCGGGAGAGATGGGGAGGAGCGAGGCTCCGCTAGGGTTAGGACGGGGCGGCCGGGCTGGTGGGCCTTGGGCCAAGGCTGGGAGGAGAGGGAGGCTGGGAACGGGCTGGTCCAAGAGGACTGGCCTGGCTGGAAAATAAAAAAATAAAAGGGGTCTGCTGTTTTTAAAATAAAAGAGAAGGCAAAAGGAAAGGATGGAGGTGGAATTCCAACAAGCAACATATTTTCTCGGGACAGAAAAAAATATAGAGGGTTTAATAAAAAAAGCTTGGAAAGGGTTTAAAAGATACAATTCAAATAAGTTTGAATAAAACTCAAACTATTTGAATTTAAAAATCCCTTTAGATGAAATTCAAAAAGGGTTGGAATTTCAAGAGATGGCCCTACACATTAGATGTGATTTATGGGAAGATTTGGAACATTTGTGGATGAAGTAAAATTGCAACACAATTTTACTAAAAGGCCTCAAAGGAAGAAATGAAGTTGAATTGGATAAAAGAAAATTGAAGAATGGTGCAATTGTGTTATAGGTGATTCCAAGGAATGGAATATTTATTATATAGCACCCTAATTATTGGGAGGATATGTTATAAAGAGAAGCCACGCTTCCCTCGATTTAAATGGACCGAAGGTCCACACGATTTATTTAAGTTGAGATGCAAAAGATTAATGACAAGACGGCATGATGACATGATGCAATGCAAAAATAAATAACACAAGCACAAAAGAAACACACGGGAGACCCGGAACATCTGGAATCTTCTGGAATCTTATGGGACGTCGGTCTTCGGGCGTCACACCACCGCTGACTCCTCCATGAAGACCGAGCTACAAGTGGATGCTTCTGGCAAGATGACTCCTCCAACTCCCAAGACCCCGGCTAGAGAGTCCAGCCGACGCTAGCAGCCAAGCGACCAGAAACGCAAGACACATGCGTCGGCTGCCAACAGCCGGCTGGTGGCTGCAGTCGACGGCCAGCAGCCAGAAGCTCAAGTGGGACCCAAGCGCCAGAAGGGCGGCAAACAAGTTTGGCAGCCAGCTTTCTCCTTTGACCAAGCTTTGGACGCCCCATGCAAGTTCCACAGCGGTGCGAAGCCTTCCAACCACACAACACGAAAGTGTCATTGGCTCACAAGAATTGCCAGGGGAGAAGCCCTGCCACCGCCACTTGCTGGGCAGCCGGCCCCGCCTCCTAATCCGCCGACTGCCCGTCCCGGCGGCCAGGTCCGGGACGAATTCCCAGAAGAAAACGGAGCCTATGTTGTCTTCACCAGCCAGACGGATGATAGGCACAGCCAGCGCCAACAGCGCAGAGAAGTCAACACCGTTGCCGTCAAAGACCCAGAATACATGCATTGGTGTGAAAGGCCTGTCAGCTGGAGCCGAGAGGATCATGCCTTGGTCCTCGACGCTACTCTCTCCACTGACAAGCGGGCCTGTCGCTTCTCCCGAGTGCTGGTAGACGGCGGCAGCAGCATCAACATCATGTACCGTGACACCATGGAAAAGTTATGCTTCAAAGAAAAGCAGCTTCAGCCCAACAGAACTGTGTTCCATGGCATTGTGCCAGGCCTTTCTTGCTCATCGATCGGCAAGACCAAGGTCGATGTCCTGTTTGGTGACAAGATGCATTTCCGGAGGGAGCCGGTCTGGTTTGAAGTGGTGAACCTGGAAAGTCCCTATCATGTGATCTTGGGCCGGCCAGCTCTTGCAAAGTTCATGGCAGTACCCCATCATGCCTACCTCAAGATGAAGATGCCGGGCCCCAAGGGAATAATCACCATAGCCGGGGACTACGAGAAGTCCATCGCATGCGCAACAGCCAGCAGCCGCATGGCAGAGTCCCTTGTCGTAGCTGAGGAAAAGCGTCGCCTAGAGCGGCTGGTGGCAATGGCTGGCGAGCAGCCAGCCATACCAGCCGATCCCAGGGAGGCGGAACCGCAAGGCTCGTTCCAGCCGGCCAAGGAAACGAAGATGATTGCCTTGGACCCATCTTGCCCAGAGCGATTTGCTGTCATAGGATCAAACCTAGACAGCAAATAGGAAAGCGAGCTCGTCGATTTCCTCCGTGAGAATCGGGACATCTTTGCATGGTCCCCTAAAGACATGCCGGGTGTCCCGACGGATTTCGTCGAGCACAAACTCCATGTGAGAGAACATGCAAAGCCTGTCAGGCAACCGCTACACCGCCTGTCAGAAGAGAAGAGGAGAGTCGTTGGGGAAGAAGTTGCCCGCCTGCTAGCAGCCGGCTTCATCATGGAAGTTTTTTACCCCGAATGGCTCGCAAATCCAGTCCTAGTGCTGAAGAAGAACAACAAATGGCGCATGTGCATTGATTACACCAGCCTCAACAAAGCTTGCCCTAAAGATCCGTTTGCTCTGCCACGAATAGATCAAGTGATCGACTCCACAGCCGGATGCGAGCTGTTGTCTTTCCTTGGTGCTTATTCCGGGTACCACCAAATCAAGCTTGATCCAGCTGACCGCCTGAAGACCGCCTTCCTCACGCCATTTGGGGCCTTCTGCTACCTGACCATGACGTTCGGCATGAGGAACGCCGGCGCCACCTTCCAGCGTTACATGCAGAAGTGTCTCCTCGAGCAACTTGGCAGAAACGCCCACGTTTATGTGGATGATATCGTGGTGAAGACGGAGAAGAGAGGAACCCTTTTGGAGGATCTCCAAGAGACTTTTGAGAACTTGCGCCGCTTTCGGATCAAGCTAAACCTGGAGAAATGCGTCTTCGGGGTACCAGCCGGCCAACTCCTTGGCTTCTTGGTATCCGAACGCGGCATTGAGTGCAACCCCGCAAAGATCAAGGCCATTGAGAGAATGGGACGCCGACCCGTGTGCGAGATGTCCAGAAATTCACAGGGTGCCTGGCATCTCTCAGCCGTTTCATCAGCCGGCTGGGAGAAAAGGCACTCCCCCTGTACCAACTGATGAAGAAGACCACGTGCTTCGAGTGGAACGACTAGGCACACGAAGCTTTCCAGCAGCTCAAGAGACTATTGTCCAGCCCGCCTGTCTTGGCGGCGCCAGCAGACAAGGAACTCACGTTCCTTTACATAGCCGCCACCAGTCGGGTGGTCAGCACTGTCATTATGGTCGGGCGCCCAGAAGACGGCAAAGCCTTGCCCGTCCAGAGGCCCGTCTACTACTTGAGCGAGGTGCTGTCAGTGTCCAAGCAGAACTACCCTCACTATCAGAAGATGTGTCACGGCGTGTACTTCACCGCCAAGAAACTCAAGCAGTACTTCCAAGAGCATTCAGTCATGGTCGTCTGCACGGCTCCGCTTGCTGAAATCATGGGCAACAGAGATGCCTCAGGAAGAGTGGCCAAGTGAGCCATAGAGTTGGCCCCCTTCACCATCTTCTACCAGCCCCACACACCATCAAGTCACAAGCAATGGCCGACTTCCTCGTCGACTGGGCTGAAATCCAGTACCTGCCGCCTGTTCCAGACTCAACCCATTGGCGGATGCACTTTGATGGGTCAAAGATGTGCACTGGCTTAGGAGCCGGCGTCGTCCTCACCTCCCCCAAGGGCGACAAGCTCAAGTACACCCTGCAGATCCACTTCGCCGCCTCTAACAACTTGGCCGAGTATGAGGCACTTATCCACAGGCTGCGGATGGCCAAGGAGATTGGCATCCGCCGAGTGCTGTGCTATGGTGACTCAGACTTGGTTGTCCAGCACTCGTCTGGGGACTGGGACGCCAAAGACGCAAACATGGCGAGCTATCGTTTCCTCGTCCAGCAGATCAGTGGACACTTTGATGGCTGCGAGTTCCTCCACGTACCACGAGCCGACAACATGCAAGCCGACACTTTGGCACGAATCGGCTCCACCCGCCAAGCAATACCAGCCGGTGTATCTCTTCAATGCCTGCGCAAGCCGTCTATCAAGCCGTCACAAGAGTCGGAGTCAATCTTCATACCAGCTGACCATGGAGCAGGCGGCCCGGCAACTTCAGCAGCCGGCCCAGAGACTGCTCCAGCAGGCGGCCTTGATACTCCAACCCCAGCAGACGGTCCGCCTGTAGTTGCGCCGGTTCCTGGCCCGGGGACTGCTCCAGCAGGCGGCCAGGAGGCGCCAGCTCCAGCAGACGGCCCGGGGACTGCTCCAGCAGGCGGCCAGGAGGCGCCAGCTCGAGCAGACGGCTCGGGGACTTCGGAAGCACAGCAGACGGCTCAGCCCAGCCCTCCGCCTCCCAGCCCAACCAACCTGGTCTCTCTAGCAGAAGTATCAGGAGTCTCAGCAACGTCTTGGGCACAGCCAATCCTCACCTTCCTGCTCAAAGGAGAGTTACGAGTAGAAGAAACTTTGGCATGGCAAGTTCAACGCCGAGCTTCAGCGTACACCATAGTCAACAAAGAGCTTGTCAGAAGAAGTGCAACGGGCGTATTCCAGCGCTGTGTAGAAGCACAAAAGGGGATGGCTATCCTGAAGGACATTCACCAAAGGGAATGTGGCCATCACGCGGCCTCAAGATCCCTCGTCGCCAAAGCCTTCCACCACGGTTTCTTCTGGCCGACTGCTTTGGACGACGCCAAAGATTTGGTAAAAACGTGCAACGGCTGCCAGCGCTTCAGTTCCAAGCAACACATGCCGGCTTCTGCACTCAAGACCATTCCGATCACTTGGCCATTTGCCGTCTGGGGTTTGGATATGGTGGGCCCCTTCAAGACAGCCAGAGGTGGCCTGACACATTTACTCGTGGCAGTGGACAAATTCACCAAGTGGATCGAAGCAAAACCAATCAAGAAACTCAATGGCCCAACTGCTGTGACATTCATCGTAGACATCATAGTCCGGTATGGTATACCGCACAGCATCATCACCGATAACGGCACAAATTTTGCCAAAGGCGCACTTGCCCGTTTCTGTGCAACACAGGGCATCCGACTGGACCTTGCGTCCTTTGCCCATCCACAGTCCAATGGCCAAGTCGAGCGTGCCAGCGTCATCATCCTATCTGGCATCAAGCCCAGGCTGGTCGAACCTTTGGAGCGATCAGCAGGCTGCTGGATCGAAGAGTTGCCATATGTCCTCTAGAGCCTCGGAACCACTCCGAACAAATCCACCGGCTTCACTCCTTTCTTCCTCGTGTATGGGGCCGAGGCCGTCATCCCAACGGATGTTGAGTTTGACTCGCCTCGCGTCACCATGTATACGGAAGCCGAAGCCAAAGAAGCATGCGAAGACGGCGTCGACCTGCTGGAGGAGGCCCGGCTGGTAGCACTCAGCTGCTCCACCATCTACCAGCAGGGTCTCCGCCGCTATCACAGCCGGCGAGTTAAGCCACGCTCCTTCCGCGAGGGAGACCTTGTGTTCCGGCTGATCCAGCGAACAGCCGGCCAGCACAAGCTCTCGGCTCCTTGGGAAGGATCGTTCATCGTCAGCAAGGTACTAGGTAACGATGCCTACTACCTCATTGATGCCCAGAAGCCAAGAGCACGTAAGAGAAACGACTCAGGCAAGGAGTCGGAGCGCCCATGGAATGCAAACCTACTTCGTCGCTTTTATAGCTGAAAGACAGTATGTGTCGCGCTATCTATTTTATTTTGAGAACCAATGGGACCCCCGAGGAGTTCTCGGGGATTGCCCAACCCTTTATCTATATGATAAGAATTATGCCTGTGAATGAGTATTGTTCATTACTTTGTCTGGCACCGGAGCCTAGCAGACGGCCCGGGGACTGGCCGCCTAGCCCTATGTTTAAAACTTCTCCTTAAATAGTCGGACAAGTAATGTGATGGCATCCAAGCCCTCTCCCGCCTTCAGTCACAGACTCGCAGAACACGGCTGTCCGACTGGCAGGAGCCAAAGGCAAGAAGTGGTGCCCACATGAAAAATGGCTAAGGAAAAAAGACATAGGGCAAGCCGGCCCTTCACACGAATAGCCGGCTGTCACACAGCCGACCAGCCAGCTCTGGGCTTAGCCACGCCGCCTTCCAGAGGGCGAGATACTTGCCCACCCTGAAAACAGCCAAGTTCCTGACCCAGCCACAGAACCACAGAGTGGCTGTCCGGCTGGCAGGACGGCAGTTAAAGGTGACGGCGAAAGGAAAATCGCCATAAGGAATCAAGGGCGGGGCTAATCCTAGGACTCCGCACAATTGCATAAAAACCATGCAGCATTAAAAGAATATTTACATCAAAAAGGCCTCAAGGGCCGCCTTGTAGTAACAGCTTACTGATACACCCAGCGGGTGGAATTGTTCGGATTAACCCTACAAAGTCTTACAGAGAAACAGGAACCAAAAGATACAAGAGTAAAAGCTTAGGGCGCAGCAGGCGGAGCGGGCGGCAAGACGGAGCCGGCTTCCGGGGGGGCGCCTGGTGGGTCTCGGCCTGGCCGCTTCCTGCAGCTGGCGGGGCCACCACACCTGGTCCGCTTGTCAAGGACCGGTCAGGCTGGTGGCCAACAAACGGATCCGCCTCCTGGGAGCTGGTCTCCTCGTCGTCGCCTTCCTCCTCCTCGCCCTCATCACTGGAGGCGATCTCCTCGTCCGGCTCCTCCGACGCCGCCAGGTCCAGCCCGATGTTGCTGGGTGGCACCACATGGCCCCTGTCATCCAACTCTGGGATGAAGACGGAGGTGTCGGCGTACTCGGCAAGGGTGGCAGTGCGTTGGACAAGGTCCTTCTGCACCACGGCCAACTCAGGCTGAGCCTCCACGCGGAAGATCTCCAGCTGTTCGAGGCTCAGGCCCGGATGCCAGCTCTTGACGAACTCCAGGGCGGTCCACGTGCCAGCCCTCGCTGCGGAGCCCTTCCAGGCCTCGAAGTGCTGGCCAGCTGCCTCCAGCCAGTCGGCAGTCCAACTGGGAGTGCGGAGTGCCAGCACACCTGGCCAGAGGGCGGCCAGAACCTGGGCACCAGCACGCTGCAGACGGCGAAGCAGACGGCGGACCGGCAGGAGACGCACCCGAATAGCAAGAAGCTCCTCGGCTGGGGTCCTGGGCGCGTTAGGTGCGATCACCCGGCCCGCCTGGCGCCTTTCATCACGCTCGGCCTCGATGGCCTGGGTGGCGGCCACAGAATAGCCCGGGAAGAACTCTGCCAAAACTAGAAGAAGAATCAGAAGAAAAGAAAGACAACTGTAATAGACGGCGAGTACAAGAAGAAAGGGTAGACATATCACCGTCGACCGTGTATCCAATGGCTACGTAGCCGTCTTGGAGAGCCGCCTCCTTCTCGACCCAATTCGAGCGCTCGGCCTCGAATTCTGCCCGAAGAAGCGTCTCGGCGTCCGACATCTTCCCGAGCTCAACCGTGTGGGCCGCCGCCTGGTCTGCCAGCTCCTTGGCCAGGCGGTCGCGGTCCTGAGCGGCAAGACCACGCTCCCGCTCCTTGGCAGCCAGCTCCGACTAGGCCTCGCCCAGCTGGTTGCGGAGGTCGGCGGCGACCGCTGACAAGAGAGGAAGAAAAACAATAATGTCAGCAGCAGCAAAAAAGATAACCTTGGAGTTCCAAGCCGCCTGCTCAGCAACCAGCTCGGAACTCGGGGACTACACCCAGCGGGTGCGCTGACGCGCCCCCGCAAGGAGGAGAAGGGAAGCACTCAGCTTGGCTGTCTGCCAGGGCAGCCTGCAGTTGTGCCATCTCCTGGCGCTGAGCTTTGTAGGAGGCCACGCGGAGGTTGTGGTACTCCTGCAATGAGACACAAGGTCAGCCCATGACGCACACTTTGGAGTTCCAAGCCGCCTGCTCAGCAGTCGGCTCGGAACTCGGGGACTACACCCAATGGGTGTGCTGACGCGCCCCCAGAGAAGAAATTGAAGGAATAAAAACAAAAGAACGTGAAGCATACGTACCCGAACGGAGGACCGCGTGGCCACGAACTCCTGCATCGCCGTCTGCACAACATTGCCCAGGGAGTTGAAGCGGTCTAGGACGTCCCGCGATGCGACAATCAGTGCGCCGCCGCCTCCGGGCCTCCAACCTGACGGCGCCGTGCTAGTGGCCTCATTCTCCGGCGCGGACGGGCTGGCACCGCCGGCCTCCACCTATTGCGGCACGGAGACAGCCCTTGCGGGGCGCGGGCGGGCTAGGGCTTTGGGGGCCGGCTGCGGACCAGTCACCAACACGCCCTCAGCCGGCGGCACCTCTGCCCCTGCAGGCCGGCTGCCCTGCTCCCGTGTTGGCGGCGCAGAGGACGGCACCCGCGTCTCCAGGATGACGCAGTC
>LR738715.1:55393662-55482655 GCA_902687465.1 Secale cereale
TGCCCTTCGGACGCACGGAAGTTTCCGGAACGCTGATTTTTTATATAATTTTTCTGGATTTTTCCTGGCAGTTCTCGTAACGTGAAAACCTGAAATACAAAAACAGCCGAAAACAGAAACTGGCACTGGGGTGCACTGGATTAGTAAGTTAGTCCAAATATGATCAAAAGTGTATGGAAGTGTATGAATATCATAGCAATATCACCCAAAAGTGGCATGGAGCAAGCAGAAATTATAGATACGTTTTGGATGTATCACCCGCCTCCGGGAGAACGGTGAGGCCCGGTAGCTACTGGGAGCCAGCTTCCTGCGCTCGGGCTCGGGCGGCGTCTGCCTGGGCCTTCTTGGCGGCTTCGGCCTCCGCCCTGGCTGCGACATCGGCCACCGCTCGCTCTCGATCCGCGGCCTCGCGCTCCTCGCGTGCCTCACGGGCATTCCTCTCCGTCGCCTCCTGGAGCGCGGCGGCTGGATCCACGCGAGGGGGCGCAGGCGGGGCATCCGTGCCCCCCACGACAGAGTCTACTGGCGCTCGCGAGAGGGAAAGCGGCACGCTGCATGCATATCCCGAAGAAAATGGGGAGTCAGCCGAGAGAAGATCGACTGAGAAAGATAAGCATCCAACAGAAGAAGGACGCAAGACACTTACCCAGACACGACCGGCCTGGCCTTGGGCATCCTGGGAACAATCACCTTGGCGGCCGCCTCCCGACGCCTCGTGGCAGCGGTCGACAGCCGGAGTTTCTTGGGCGGGGCACCAGACGGCCCTGATGAGGACCGCCGCTTCCCACCGCTGGCTGCGCCAGACGGCCCGGCTTGCTGGCTGGGGCGGACGGGTGCTTCCTCCTCCTCCTCCTCCTCGTCTGGCCAGCTCTCGACGCCGCCTTCTGGCAGGCCGCCTGATGGCTGACCACCGCCGCCTGTCACCTCCTCCTCCTCCATGACGGCGGCCCCAAGATCGGGGTCGCTTGTGTCGCTCTGGGAGCGATCCGGTTCCAGGGGCGGCCTGGCTGGCCAGAACCCGGCGCCGGCTGGCCAGGGAAGATCTGAAGAAGACATCAGGATCAAACGGCAAGAGCAGCCGGACAGAAAAGAAAGAAAAGAGAGGGCTGAAGAACTTACTGCAGGCGGCTGGTTGTCGCGGCTGTATGGCGGCTTGCTGAAGGCCTAGCCGGAGTCGAAGACCTTGCAGTTGGCGATGTGGTTCACCAAGTTAGCCACCTCCTTGTATGTCATTGGCTTCGTGCACGTCGGGCTAGGGTCCCGGCGCCCGCTCATGTCACAGAACAGATGAGGGCGGCGCTGCAGCGGCAGCACTCGACGCTCCGCAAGCGTGAGCAGCAAATCCGCGAAGACCAGGCCCTCGCCGTCCCTCAACTCCCGGAGACGGCGCATCATGATGGAGGCGCCTTCCGTGAGGGAGGCAGGCCGGGTCCTCCAGGAGTCGCGAGGCTCGGCAGGCGGACCCAGCACCCAGTCCGACAGACAGATGAAGTCTTGTTCGGGGTCGACATTGGAGACGTAGAAGTACGTCTTCTGCCACTGTTTTACTGACGCCACAAGCTGCGGCACCGGGAAGAAATTCCTCGTTCCAGTGTGCTTCACCGCAATGAACCCCCCGCACTGGGCGGGCACGCTCTGGACTGCGGTGCCGAGCTTCACGTAGAAAAGCTCGGTCCACAGCTCTATGGTGGGGAGGATGCCGAAGTACGCTTTGCACAGAACGACGAAGGATGAGAGCGTCACCACCGTGTTCGGCGTGATGTGGTGGGGTTGGATATTGAAGAATTCTAAGAAGTATCGGAAGAAGCCGCTCGCCGGAAGGCCAAAGCCGCATGGGAAGTGCGAGCGGAAGACGACCCGCTCGCCCTGCCGTGGGGCCGGCCTGATGTCTGCCGCCGCCGCTAGGCGCACGGCGACCTTGTGAGCGGGAGGCAGCTTTCGCGACCGGCGGAGGACGTCGATGTGCTCCTCCAGGACCTCGCTGCCGTCCCACTGGCCATGGTGGCGGGCAGACGTTGGGGGGGCCATGGTCCGGCCGGCAGCTCGCTGCGACGTTGGCGAGAGGAGTGGGAGGAAGCGAGGAAGAATAAGGAAAGCGGGGAGGAGCGAGCGCGAGAATGGTGTCAACTCCTCCTCCCCCCCCCCCCGGCTTACTTATAGGCTCGGGGCGGCAAAGTCGAGGGGGCGGGCGTGGGATTAACTGCTCCATGTCCCGCATGACCCCCACCTTTTGCGCCTAATCCACGCGCATTAAATGCGCGTGGGAGGGCAATCGATTATCCCTGGCACACTGGATCCGCGCGAGGACCGAGGCCCTGTACTGGCGGGCCCCGGCCCATTGTTACATCCCGTCACGCGCGTGGGCTGGCAGGCCGACGCGACGGGGCAGTGACGCGTGGGGAGCCGCCAATGGTCGGCAGGCCTGCTCGACTGCCTGCCGACCAGGCGGTGCCTTCCCCCCGAAGATTCGAAGATAAAGGTTCAACTACCGGAATCCGGCTCCCTCGACATGGGTCCGGCTGCGGGCAGACGGATCCCTACGGAAGGCGGGTGAAGGACGCTGAGCCTGCCTAAGGAGGGAAGCTGCTGGAACCCCGCAGCCCTCCAGCACTAGCCGCGGAGTTCCACCAGCTTCGGGGACTACTATCGGAGATATTGACCATGGGTGTCCTCAGCGACCACCCTTGGTATTTCAAGACAAATTGTGGCCACCTGCTACCCCCCGGCTGTCTCCTCATCGGGCCGCCTCCGAGGGTAGCTCGCCCTGGGAGCTGGCCGCCAGCAGGCGGCAGGGACTCAACAGGCGGCAGCACCAACGCCAACAGCTAGCAGACGGTCCCACGCTCCCCCCTCGGGACGCGTGCTGGGGGACCACCATGCAACTGAGACATGGCTATAGATGAACATGTCCTTAAAGAATCTATAAGGGCGTGGCTACAGTGAACATGTACCTTATGGATATCTCCTAAGCGGCGGGTCACTGTAGCCACGCTGCTTGTGACCAAGCATCGGTCAGAGGAGGCCACGATCCCACTACTCGCAGCCGGCAGGGCCAGCATGCGGCTGGTGCCACCGGCCAGCAGGTAAGTCGTAAATAAAGCCGCCCCTGGTAGACGGCCAGGGGAAGTGGCCGCCTGGCGGCAGACGGCGAATCCTGCCTTGGAAGTCTGAACCTCATCAAGACGACGAGACACGGCATGGCGGCAGTGTACGGCAGGAGACGGCGGCACTGTAGCCACTTCTCCCCTGACACGGCTGTCGTCAGCAGAAGCATGTCTACAGTAAAAGGCAATCACATGGGCCCGCAAGTGGCGGGCCCCAGCAGACAGGCGGCAAGGCCGTCACCAGGAGACGCTGACGACCGGGGGCCACCCCGTTGAGATTACAATTGTACCCCTGGGGGTAGGCCTATATAAACCCCCTAGGGTCCTCCATGAGGAGGGGTTAGAAGGTTGGAAGATTGAACCCTAAGAAGAATAAGGTAGAGAGAGAGAGAGGAATAGAAACCCTAGCAACCATCCCCGATCCCTAGGGCGTAGGAAATGAGCTAGCCTTGCTCATCTTCCTCCTCTAGACCGCACAGCTTGAGGAGCAACCTTGTAGCTACTCTAGTGACATTAGTCATGACGCGGAGCCCCCACAAAGCAGGACTAGGGGTGTTATCTCCTCAGAGAGCCCCGAACATGGGTAAGATCCGTAGGCGTCATAAGTTTCGCCTCATCCACCTTCCAGGGCCCGGCGACGTTCTTTTGACCCCATGCATGATAAGCCATCCATTGGCATATGTCGCCCCAAAACCCCGACATATGCTCTTCTTTAAGATGATCCTCTTCTCTTGCGGTCGACTTGTCAGGTCGAGTTATTCTCCCTTAGTATATTTTGAATCTGCCAGGTCAGGTCAACTTGTTCTTATTTACTACATGTTGAAGCTGTCATCTACGAAGTATCATCACTTCTGGAGCTCTCATATTTTTGAGTAGTAGTCCACATTATATTAATGCACACACCCAATTACAGCATGCATGGCACCTCTTAGAAGATTTGCAGAGATAGCACAAAGGGGTTTACAGGGAGGAAGTATTGGATTAGAATCACTTCTGCATTACAAAGATGATCTCACTTGTTTTTATGTTTTCATGCATGTCAGGTATTGAACATTATCAAAATGAATATGAGAATGGGCGCACGAGATGAATGTTGCGGAACAATCCACTGGCTAACAAACTTGGCATGGTGGAGGATGGCCTATCTTATTCACCCATCAAGGTGGATGCTCTAACTTGGCAAGGTTGTATTGGTCACACATATTTTGCATATGACCTCTTGCATTACTTCTACTTTGTTACACCATCTGCTTAGTTTAAGCATCATATATGAGTATATGCCATACGTATCCATTTTATGTACCTATTCCATGTGTCGTCATACTATGTTTTTCCAGTCAAATGTTGTTCTTTCATAATAGATGTCCAAAAGGAAGAGGGTGATTGCAGATCCTCAAGGAGTACAAACTAGGTATTTGGAACAGGTAGTGATACATGTTAAATCAGATAGATTAGCAGCCACAGAAAACACAGGCCCAACTATAACAGACTGTACCCCTACTCCAATGGCCAAACCCCTATTAGAACTGCTGGCAGCCCAGCGTCAGGTACTGTCTATGATATCAATTCAAAATTTGAACTCCTAAATTTCTACATGTGCCTTACCTTCTCTCTTGTATGAAAACTAATTTCAGATGAATCTCCTTACTCAAAGGATCATAGGATCTCACGACAATACTGGGCTCTGCATTGCTCTTGTCAGTACCTCTTGCCCTTTGTAGTATACTTACACTCATTGTTGTTTGATTATGTAGCATCACTATAAATGTTTGCTTCTTTATCCTCTCTTTGCTTGAAATCGTAAGATCAATATTTACTCTTAGATAAATGTAGAATTAACACAATGGTTATGAAGTTTTGGATTGCTCATGTAAGTACCTGTTGTCATGTACTCACTCTGTATCGAATTAATTATTGATCAGTTGCATGTATTTAGAACTTAATAGTGCTAGATACATCCATTTGAGCGACAACTAATTACGGACGGTGGTGGTATTACTGTACATGCATCGCGGGATAGTTGATTGTCTAGCATTACTCTGCATCTTATCTGCCCTGCCCTCCACTTTCTCCAAATTATCATATCTACATTTACTCTTGCCAAAATGTTGAATAAAGCCAATGCCACTGCACACGTTGATGTATGCATTCCTCTTGTCAGTGCCTTTTGCCTTGTAACGTTGCACTTAATTAACTGCTATTTGATTATGTATCATCAGTCTGCACCTGAGCTTCATTATCCTCTATTTCTTCCAATATTATTTGATATATATTTACTCTTTGCAAAATGTAGAATAATGGCAACGCTTATAAAGAATTTTCTTTGGGGAATTATTTGAATTGTCTTTCCAACAACATGGAGAAGGCCTTTGTCCAGCCCGTGTTAACATGTAATGTAAGTTCATCCTTCTCAAGCCTTCAAACATTGTTCTAGTATAGATTTGGGTAGGCATCATTTCCCCCACTGCTGTTTACATCTGATTGGATGTTTGCAACAACTACCAGTTTTAAATTGTAGCTGTAAAAATATGTTCCTTATGTAGAACAGATCCATTTATTTGCTTATATAATTGTGAAACATGTTACGCGTCTCCTTGTTTCTCTTTCAGAGTCGTATCTCTTATGCCAAGCGGAACTTTAGGAAAGATAGTGAGCCAAACCATCTTGAGGACAGCGAGATGACCCCAAGGTCCTGTCTTGATGAAGACAGTGAGTTGAAGCTACTCACCAGCAAGTGTGAGACAACCTCTGTGCAGTCGTTGCCTCAATCAGTTCGACTTCTTTAGTCTCAACTTAAAGAGGAAAAGCTTGCTTCAGCTCAGCTCCGACTTGAAGTCAAAGATGTAATGAAGATGTCAGGGGACTGCCTTGCGCACTATGGTGCCATACAGCTAGGGATAAAGCATCTATCCTTGACACAACTGAGGTCTCATCAGCTTGTTCGGCTGCTTGCGGGCCCGAGCTTGCTAGGTCTAGTGCCTTCTGAAGTGCTCTCAGTTTTGTATATTCTTTTGTCAGTGCGTTTATATGCACTGGTGGCGACCTTTGATGCCCAGTGTATGAAATCTGAGGTCATGTTGCGATTTATTATCACGGGTAGTGAACTTTGATTCCCAGTGGATGTAATATGCCGCAATTTCTTTGTTGTATAGTCTAGGTTTATTCTTTGGTCGATATGTTGTAATTTAGGCCGAAAGTTTTAGTGAATCTCAGTGTTGTCGGTCTTCAGGCCAGCCCGTTACTCAAATGGGCCAAAACGTGGGCCCATAATCATCTTGGGACATTAGCAGGTCTAAACCTATAGTAGTTTCCCGCCTTTAACAGGCCATGGGCTACATATTTACCTTAGTGACACTGGGCTTCCTATGGGCCGTAGAAACAATGGGCCTTCTATGGTCCGTAGAAACAATGGGCCTTCTACGGTCCGTAGAAACAATGGGCCTTCTACGGTCCGTAGAAACAATGGGCCTTCTATGGGTCGTAGAAACAATGGGCCTTAGACGGGTCGTATGATCGATGGGACAAACATGGGCCAAAAACAGACTGCATTATGGTCGTAAACGGGCTAGAGTTGGAGTCGTACATTCATGGGCCGACCATAACGGGCCGTCGTTAATAGGCCGTATTTGATGACGCTATGAAAACGGCCCAACATATTAACGGGCCACAAACGGGCCGACTGTAACCACGGGCTGAATTTGGCCCACAAGCAGAAAATGGTAGTAACGGGTCGTAAGTAACCGAATGCTGGAAATGAGCCCAAGAATAAATGGGCCCTGAGAAGGCCGAAAGATAACATGGGCTGCAAACGGCCCAATGGATTAATGGGTCGTTAATGGGTATAAAGTGGTACACTGTTCATTATGGGCCAGTTTCACCACGGGTCGTTAATGGGCCAAGAATAAATGGGCCCTGAGAAGGCCGAAAGATAACATGGGCTGCAAACGGCCCAATGGATTAATGGGCCGTTAATGGGTATAAAGTGATACACTATTCATTACGGGCCAGTTTCACCACGGGTCGTGAATGGGCCAAGAGTTACAAAAGGGCCTCATGTGGGCCAAAAGACGTCTTGGGCCATACATGGGCCGGAAGTTAAAACAAGCTGGAATTATACTGGACGGCCCAGATGACGCTACTGGGCCTAATTCGGATAGGCCGTAAACGGGCCCTGGGTTAGCGGGCTGTAAATGGGTTGTATGCGAACAGGCCGTTAACAGGCTTGCCGTGGGCCAGCCCGCCACCTTTTAAACAAGTCAAACGGGCCGGCCTTTTCACAGGAATGGGCCTCTGTTGGGCCGTGCCACGTGTCGACGTATCATAGGCGCTTTGGGTCCAATGAGAGGATGACATCTGTCCCGACAGTGAGCCTACATGTGTCTCCTCCAGCCAATGATGATTTTACACGTGGAAAATCCCGATTGGTCGGGGATGTTAACGGGTTATCGGATCCAAAACCGAACCCGATAGCTTAACGGTGTTCCGTTACGGTGGATGCCACATGTCGGTCACCCTTGACGAAAGCACTTCTGTGACGCGTGATTTATCGTCATGGAAGTGGACACTTACGTGATGATAATTTTGGTAATGTCATGGAACACTTCTACGACAGCACAGGTATGACTATCTTGATTCTGTCATAAAATCGTCATGGATGTACATGCATGACAGAAAATGTGACCTACTGTGACAAACACGTATCATCACGGAAGTGTATTTTTTTGTAGTGTCCCTTTCTCCCGTCCTTCCTGGTGCTCTGCGTCCTCGGGTCCCAACCCTCGAGCGAAGCTCAGCCGCCGCTGGTATGCCAGGTCGTGATGTCGTGGTCAAGGCCAGGGCTGGAGAGTCAGTAGGAGCCCTTGAGACGTGATGCTCAGAGCCCCCCCCTTTAACGCACAAGCGAATTACATGAGAAGGGGAGACCGGCAGGGTCGCCTGCCGCCGTGCTCCTGAGATTCCTGCGGGTTAGTCTGAAGCAGCACAACTTAGAACCGCACCTACCGCCGGGCCACTAATCACTCCGCAGGAAGACGAAGGCACCGAGGACCTAGTGAGGTGATGTATGCGGGGCAGGCTACGACTCAGAGGTCGATCTCTCGGATTTGTCAGCATTGCAGGGACGGACCCGAGCACTAGCGTCGTACCAACGTGCGCAGCCCCCGTTGCGGGATGAGCAGAAGTCCATTAGGCAGCGAGGGAGGCCAAAAGAGGTGGTGAGTGAGCAGGTGATGTACATAAGTTAAATCATAAGAGGAAATGAGCTAACCCAGGCGACGTAAAATGCGATACATGCCACAGGGACGGACCCATGCGGCCTGGGGATGACGCGGCCCGAGAGGCGTCCCCTACAGAGTAAGCTAAAGATGCAAAAAGGATACACGCCGTAGGAGCAGGCCCATGCGACCTGGGAAAAATGCAGCCCGGGGGGGCGCTCCCAGCTGAACAAAACTGGAAAATGTCACCTGGCACAGTTCCTGAAGTGGCGCTGATGTAGCTGAAGATGCTTGATGCAGATGTTGCTCCTCACGAGCCTCCTGACTCCGGGGCCTCGCGAGGCTCCGGAGGTTCCGAGAGCTCGCAAAGAACCGAGGCCACCTCCACCAAGATCTCCTGATGTCTAGCCTCGCGAGTCGCTAGGACTTCCCGCATGTGGCGCAGGTGCAAGGCCGCCTGGTTCGGCAAGCCGAAGGGCATGCGAACGTAGCTATGAGGGGGACCCTCACACCGGCCCTCCTGATATGGCCAATAGAGCTCCTGAGATGCCATCATGTTGAGTCCTGGGACGTTGACGCAGACGCGCCGCCCGTCGCCCGAGCCTGGGACGACAGCTGCACCCCGAGGTGCCGGGTGACGTTCTCCCCACATCGCCCTTGGTACCTGCAAGTCTTCGATGTTCTGGTTGATGAACTCCTGAGCGCTTGGCGCCTCGCGCCTCGTGCCCACTTGAGCGAAGCGTGCGGCAAAGCACGCCTCCATATGGTGCCCGAGCGCCTCCCTCAAGACATTGGCTAGGTCGGAGGCCCTCCAGAGGAGAGAGCCCCCAAGCCTAGCCTGAGGGGAGCACCAAGCGCGCCTTCCTATGCGAGTGAGGGAGGCGCCCCGTCCAAGGGCACGGATCCTGAGGCACGGCCATTGGGTGTTGCATCTTCTTGGGGCTCCAGGGCGAGTAGCTGCTTCTTCTTCATGGGGACGGCTTCAGGAGGGTAGATGGCACCATCATTGTATGGATCCTCAGCCGCCGCGGCCTGGTAAGCGCGCTCGAGTGAGCACACCGCATCCTTTTCTTCATAGGCAACTGTGATGACACCATCGCTTCCTGGCATCTTGAGAACGTTGTAGCCGTGGTGAGTCACTCCCATGAACTTGGCCAGGGCTGGGTACCCGAGGATGTCGTTGTAGGGAAGATGAATGTGGGCGACATCAAAGTCGATGAGCTCGATGCGGTAGTTGTCCTATTTCCCAAAGGTGATAGGCAGGCGAACCTGCCCTATCGGGGTGGTGGAGCCATCAGTCACTCCTGAGAGGGGCTTGGTAGGTTGTAGCTGATCGTATGGCACTTGGGGCTATCGAACGTCTCGATGAACAGGACATTGAGCCCTGCGCCACCATCGATGTGGGTCTTGGTGACTTGAACGTTGCTGATGACGGGTGAGTAGAGCATCAGGAGGGCGTCGGCAGTCGCCGTGCACTTGAGCTGGTCTGTTAAGCTAAAGGTGATGGCGCACTTGGACCACCTAAGTGGGCGCGTGGCTTCGAGCTTGGGGAGAGCCGCATTTACTTCTCGGGCGAACTGCTTGAAGAGGCGCTTAGAGGCTGGGACCTGCGCACCGCCCAAGATGCAGGGGATGGCGCGAGGCTCCTGGAAGCCCCCACCCCCCTTGTCTTGGTCATTGTTTCTCCTGGGTGGTGGCAGCGGAGGTAGGCCGGCCTTGCCCTAAGGACGGTCCTAGCGAGGCTGGTCCCTCCAGGCACCCTCGCGAGGCTGGTCCCTCCAGGCACCCTCTCGAGGCTAATCGTGCCAGCGATCCTCACGAGTCTGATCACGCCACTCCTGATGGGGGCCGCGGTCGTCTCAGTGCCTCCCGGTCCGGCTTCCTCCATGGTCGTAGCCCCGGTCGCTCCGCTCGAGCGTCGGCCGATATGCCCTTCGCAGATGGCCCTGAGCTCTTGACAGTTGTTGGTGTTGTGGCTGTGCATGTTGTGGAAGGCGCAGAATGGACGGCTGCTCTTGGATGACTTCGGGTGGTCGCGGCCATGCTTCATCTCTGGTTCGGCCGTGAGCACGGCCACCCCTTCGCGCTTCACGTCCTTGCCCTTGGTCTTCTTGTCTTCAGGGTCAACGGTGGGGAGCTCGACGAGGGAGAGGCGCCCCTCCTCAACTCTGGCGCACTTGGTCGCGAGGTTGAACAGCTCCAGGGTCATGCATAGATCTTCGTGGATGGCGAGCTCCTCCTTCATCTTGACACTGCTGACGCCATCGGAGAATGCTGAGATTATGGCCTCGTCCGTGACCTTGGGGATCTTGACACGGACGATGTTGAAGCGCTGGATGAACTTCTGCAGAGTTTCTCCTGGTTGTTGCTTGATGCGCCGTAGGTCACCTGCGGCCGGGGGGTGGTCGCTGGTACCCTGGAAATTGGCAATGAACCGCTCGTGCATCTCACCCCAGCAGGAGATCGATCCCGCGGGCAGGTTCAGGAGCCACGAGCGCGCGCCATCCTTGAGAGCCATGGGGAACCAGTTCGCCATGATCCTCTCGTCGCCATTGGATGCCTCGATGCTCAGCTCGTAGAGCTGCAGGAACTTAGCTGGGTCGGGAGTGCCGACATAGCGTGGAGGCAGGTCAGGCTAGAACTTCCCGGGCCAGTTGACGTTACGCAGCTCGAGGGTGAGGGCCTTGCAGCCTGATGTTGATACCAGAGCTTGTCGCGGAGGCGGAGCTTGGTCTTGGTTCCCGTGTGCCACCATGGCAGGGGCGCACGATCTCAATGCCGCAGTGGAAGGAGTGTTGGCGCTCCTCCTCGAGGCCGCTGGATCTCTTGGCAGATTCCTTCTTCATGCACGGGCGCCCCGCGCGGGGGGTCACGCTGCGGGGCCGCCTTGGGTCATGGACGACGCCTTGGTGCGGAGGTGGTGGAGGCGCTTCATGGGCTACTTCGCCTGCAGAGGGAGGCGGGCGAGGTAGCGAGAGGGATGGTGCAGGAGAGCCCCCAGTAGCGCTGACGAGCTCGGCGATGCGGTCGAGCTAGTCTTCGTAGAGGTCGTCGACGGGGCGGTAACGCAGGAGCTCGTGTGCCATGAGCAACACAGCGTGTGCGTCTGCGGGTCTGCGATGAGTGTGGGACGATGAGCTCGCCGGAGTCAGCGACGGGGTGGCGGTGCGTCCATCCCGCCGCACCGAGGGATGCAGCGACGAGGCTTACTGCTCGTGCTGCGCCGGGCCGGTGGCGGCGTTGGCGGCGGGCGATGGAGAACGGCGAGGAGGTCCGCCGGCGGGTGCCGTCTGAGCGACGCGGGCGGCAAGGGCGGCCCGTCGCTCAGCAGGAGCACGGCAAGCGTCTGCCATGGAACCGGTGGGACGATGGAGCGTGGATCGACGGAAGGGAAGCTTCGACGCACCCCTACCTAGCGGGCCAAATGTCGGATCATGGGTTCGGGTAAACCCTTGAGGTTCAAACACTAGGGTGCGCATGAAGATCTCTCCTTCCTGCTCTAGTTTGCTCTCGCGCCGATTCCTAGGCCTAGCTCGCTGAACCCGAAGAACAAGAGACACGAGGATTTATACTGGTTCGGGCCACCGTTGTGGTGTAATATCCTACTCCAGTGTGGTGTGGTGGATTGCCTTGTAGGCTGGGGATGAACAGGTACACGGGAAGAACAGCCTCCTGAGGAGAGGTGTTCTTGGGCTCGGTGAGCTAGTGGGTGTAAGGGTGGTCTCAATGATCCTCTCCCTCTATGGTGGTGGCTAGTCCTATTTATAGGGGTCCGGGTCCTCTTCCCAAATATTGAGCGGGAAGGGATCCCACAACGGACAAGTTTAAAGGGGGACAGCTAGTACAAGCTATCCTGACAAAAGGTGGTCTTCGCCTGCTAAAGGCTCTGGTGGTGACGTCGTCGTGGGCTCCGTGGTGACCTTCGCCCTGCCGTCCTGCTGGTCTTGGTCTCGTTGCACCGATATGGGAACCTTTGCCTGACAACTCGGGACTCCTTGCCTGCGCTTGCCCCTTTAGCACCAAAGACGAAACTGGCTTCCTGCGCCCGCTAGCACCCACCTGGCCTTGGTCGTCATGGCTCACGTCACATGAACCTCGCGAGGTGTCCCTTGCCTTGATATATCCGCTCCTCGGGAGCCAGCCTAGTGAGGCTGCCCCAGGGGAGGTCTTGCGTCGCCCGCCTCGCGAGGCTTGGCCCCTCGCGACGGTCTTGAGTGGTTTGCTGATGAAGATGGGTCGTACCAGGCCGCTAGATCAGCCACGCTCTGGGTCGCAGGCAGGCAAGTCTGAGTACCCCCATTCCCAGAACGCCGACAACTGCTAATACTCATGAATATTCTTTGGCACCCCTTGTGTCGAATCAATAAATTTGGGTTGAATACTCTACCCTCGAAAACTGTTGCGATCCCCTATACTTGTGGGTCATCAAGACTCTTTTCTGGCGCCGTTGCCGGGGAGCATAGCTATATTTGCCGAGTCACTTGGGAATTATATATGTTGATCACTATGAGGATTATGAAGGCTGATAGAACCAAGATCATTCCCTCTACTATGAGTGGAGGTAAGGATCTGCCATCTAGCTCTGCACATGATTCAGCTTCTGTTTGAGTAAGCTTGCGACACTACCACCTGCTATTAATCCTAATATGTCGCAAGTAATTGATGATGCTACCTCTACTATGAATGATAGTGATGATGATGCTAGCACTTTGCTTGATGATGTCCCACTAGGTGAATTTCTTGATGAACAACTTGCTAGAGTTAAAAATATTGAGAATGCTGAAACTGATGAAACTGCTAAAACTGATGAAGTCTTTGAAACTGAAAATTATGATACACCTATTAGATCTAGCACACCTAGATATGAATTGTCTAATATACCCGAAGGTTATGTCATGGAGAGATAGGTAGCTAGTGACTTTCTTGCTTGTAAGGATAGAGATGATGTGAAGAAATTGTTATGCAAGTGGAAGGAAAGTATGAAATATAATCCTGAATTTGCTACTTCACCTATTCGTGTTACTGATAAGGATTATGAGTTCTCCGTCGATCCTGAGATAATTACTTTGGTTGAATCCGATCCTTTCCATGGTTATGAAACCGAAACTGTTGTGGCACATCTTACTAAATTCAATGATATAACCACCCTCTTTACTCATGAGGAAAAAATTGCTATTATGGAAGCTCCTAGTGAAACATCAACATTAGTCCTTTGAGAGTATTGTTCATCTAAGAGGAAAAACGATAAGACTTTGCATGCTCCTAGTGAAACTACTGTAGACACACCTAAAAATCCTAATGATATTTCTATTTTTGATGTTGAAATGCAATCTGGAAATGAACATGAACCTAGTAAGGATGATAATGATGATGTTCATGTTGATGCTCAACCTAGTAATGATAATGAAGTAGAGATAGAACCTGTTGTTGATCTTGATGACCCACAACCTAAGAACAAAAGGTATGAGAAAAGAGACTTCATTGCTAGGAAACATGGTAGGGAGAGAGAACCATGGGTTCAGAAACCCATGCCATTTCCTCATAAAGCTTCTAAGAATAAAAATGATGAGGAATTTTAGCGCTTTTGTGAAATGCTTAGACCTGTATTTTTGTGCTTGCGTTTGACCGATATCTTGAAAATGTCTCCCTGTGCTAAGTTTATGAAAGTAATTGTTACTAATAAAAGAAAGATACCAAAAGCTGAAATTTCCACCATGCTTGCAAACTATACTTTTAAGGGTGGGATACCTAAGAAACTAGGATATCCGGGAATACCAACTATACCATGCTCCATTAAAAGAAACTATGTTAAAACTGCTTTATGTGATCTAGGAGCCGGTGTTAGTGTTATGCCTTTCTCTTTGTATCGAAGACTTGATTTGAATAAGTTGACACCAACTAAAATCTCTTTGCAAATGACCGATAAATCAACTGCTATGCCCATCGGTATTTGTGAGGATGTACATGTCGTAGTTGCAAATGTTACTATCTTAACAGACTTTGTTATTCTTGGTATACCCGAGGACGGTAGTATGTCGATTATCCTTGGTAGACATTTTTTGAATACTGCAGGGGCTATTATTGATTGTAATAAAGGCAATGTCACTTTTAGTGTCAATGGTAATGAGCATATGGTACATTTTGCGAAGAAACAATCTCAAGTTAATAGCATCAATTCTATTGGAAAAAAATCAACAATTGCTATTGGAGGTTTTGAATTCCCTATTCCTAATGTCAAAAAGAAATATGATATTCTTATTGTTGGGGACATACATATCCCCATTGAGATAACCTAGTGTAATACGAAGATTCTCCGGTTTCATGTCATTTGGAAGAAGTTTGTTAATAAGACTTGATCAACCTTATTCATGGATTCCTTTTAACGGGCATGAGATGGATGAATTCAATAAACACAACTCTATGTACCCACTTTTTGTTTTCTGTTACTTAGAATTATGTAGGGCTTATAACATCACCACCATCATGATTGTTATGCAAATAATAAAGTTCCAAAGGTTTTTTAATTTTCTCTTCAAACACATCATGTCCAAGTTCAAGGTAGAGCTTATAAAGCTCTCTCATATTTTTGTTGTTTTACATTAAGCAAAACTAGTGAAATAAAAACAAGAAACAAAAAGATTTAATTGCAAGATCTAGAGAAGGTACCTTCACTTACCTCACTTCCCCGGCAACGGCGCCAGAAATAGCTTTTCTACTACACGCTTCTATTCATGTAGACAGTGTTGGGCCTCCAAGAGCAGAGGTTTGTAGGACAGCAGCAAATTTCCCTTAAGTGACTAACCCAAGGTTTATCGAACTCAGGGAAGTGGAGGTTGAACGTACCCCTTTCAAGCAACCCTGCAATCAAGATTCAAGAAGTCTCTTGTGTCCCCAACACACCTAATACACTTGTCAGATGTATAGGTGCACTAGTTCGGCGAAGAGATGTTAAATGGCAAGTGATATGGATGGCAAAGCAAAGTAATATAAATCTATAATAAAAAGTGCAGCAAGCAAACAAGTGGTAAACGTGAGCACAAATGGTATTGCAATGGTGGAAACAAGGCCTAGGCTTCATACTTTCACTAGTGGCAACTCCCAACAACATTTACATAATCTAATCACATGATATTTCTCATAAAACATGCAATGGAGACGCACCCGGAGGTCATTCCTTTGTGGTCAAGAGAGGATGAGAATTATGTAGGGCTACAAAAGCACACCTCAAAGTTCGTAGTTCTCAATCTATGGATTTCCCGATGTCACCGCGGCCATCCAAAGAGAGTACCACAATCACCACAACATATCTCAAGGATAGTCAAAGACAAGCACCAAGAGAATCTTAATCTTCAATCAACACACAAAAGAGGAAATCACCCATGAAAATATTCTTCTAATCCATGTCCAATAGACCGCTGTCACCTTGGTCTCGGGGATTATACTAGATAAAGACAAGTGAGTACATCAATCCAATACATAGAGGAAGGGGAAGTATCATGGGATCACCCTAGATTAACAAAGCCTATTATCACAACGAAGATCACATCATGGGAGAGAGAATTGACCACATAGCTACACGTACAAGCCTTCAGCCCCGGAGGAGACTACTCACACATGGACATGGTGAGGAGGAGCTTGATGATGGTGTTGATGGAGAGGTGGAGCCCGGTAAGGAGGAGGCGGCCGGCGGCAGCCGTGGCGGCGGCGGCAGCCCTCCGGGGCGGCGGCGGCTCTCGGGGCGGCGGCGACCCTAAGGAGCAGCGGCTCCTTGGCCCCCCTTCTTCCATGTGGATGGTGCTGCAATGGTGCTAGTCCTCCCCTCCAAGACGGTGGCCTGGGAGGAGGAAAATTCGTGGCCCTTGGTGACCTAGGTTTCCTCTCTTTATATAGACTCTCGGATTTCCGTCATCAGATTTTGGGCTTCAGTAAAATGGGCTTTTCTCGGCCGTCCGGACTCCGATTTGGACGAATTTTATATCCAGAAGCATCCTCTCGAAATTCCCCACAACTTTCACAACTAGACTTTTTCCGTTGGACGTCGTCTTCGGGCCGGAATGTGACCATCTTCTAAAAACGTTCTCAGACAGATTTCAGGAAAGTCAGAGTCCTACTCCAATACGACTCATTTTGCGTTTTTGTCAATTTCCAAGTAATTCCTACACAATAAAGTGTAAAACAAGAACATTGTGCACTTTTGCAACCATTAGTAAGTTAGTCCTATAAATGCTTAAAAGATAGAAAACTTTGATATAAACATGAGACAATGATGCAAAACAAGCATGTCACAAGCAAAAATTATGGATACGTTTGAGACGTATCAACATCCCCAAACTTAATTCCTACTCGTCCTCGAGTAGGTAGAATGATAACATAGATAATTTTTGAGGTGACATGCTACTAACACAATCTTGTGTTGGAAATATGCCCTAGAGGCAATAATAAAAGAGTTATTATTATATTTCCTTGTTCAAGATAATCGTTTATTATCCATGCTATAATTGTATTGATTGGAAACTCAAATACATGTGTGGATGAATAGACAAACTTTGTGTCCCTAGTAAGCCTCTACAGGACTAGCTCGTTGATCAAAGATGACAGCGGTTTCCAGGTCATAGACATGAGTTGTCACTTGATAACGGGATCACATCATTAGGAGAATGATGTGATGGACGAGACCCAAACGTTAAACATAGCTTTTGATCGTATCAGTTATCGCTATAGTTTTCTGCATGTCAAGTATAAGTTCCTATGACCATGAGATCATGTAACTCACTGACACCGTAGGAGTGCTTTGTGTGTGCCAAACGTCGCAACGTAACTGGGTGACTATAAAGGTACTCTACAGGTATCTCCGAAGGTGTCTGTTGAGTTGACATGGATCGAGACTGGGATTTGTCACTCCGTGTGACGGAGAGGTATCTCCGGGCCCACTCGGTAATACATCATCACAATGAGCTCAAAGTGATTAAGTAGTTAGTCACGGGATTATGTATTACGGTAATGAGTAAAGAGACTTGCCGGTAACGAGATTGAACTAGGTATAGAGATACCGACGATCGAATCTCGGGCAAGTAACATACCGACGAGACAAAGGGAACTGAATACGGGATTGCCTGAATCCTTGACATCGTGGTTCATCCGATGAGATCATCGAGGAACATGTGGGAACCAATATGGGTATCCAGATCCCGCTATTGGTTATTGACCTGGGAGTGTCTCGGTCATGTCTGCATGGTTTCCGAACCCGCAGGGTCTACACACTTAAGGTTCGGTGACGCTAGGGTTGTTAGTGAGAATAGTGCATGGTTACCGAAGGTTGTTCGGAGTCCCGGATGAGATCCCGGACATGACGAGGGTCTCCGGAATGGTCCGGGGACGAAGATTGATATATAGGATGAAGGTGTTCGGAGTCCGGAAGTGTTCCGGGGAGTATCGGGAAATCGGCGGATGACCGAAAGGGGTTTCGGGGGTCCCGGAAGGGGTTTCGGGCCTAATGGGCCACAAAGGGGGACACAACAGCCCTCATAGGGCTGTGCCCCCCCCCCCTGGGCCCTCTCCTTGTGCGCCAAGGGAGGTGGACCCCCCTAGGGCTGCCGCACCCCCTTAGCCTTGGGGGGCAAGGCACCTGGGGGGGAAACCCTAGCCCCAGGGGGCGCCGCCCCTCCCCATCTGCCCTGGCCGCCGGCCCCTAGGGGAAACCCTAGGGCGCCCCCCTCCCCTCTACTCCCCCTATATAAAGAGAGGCAGAGGGAGGGCAGCTACACACGTTCGTGCCTCGGTGCTGCCCTCCCTCTCCCACGTCCATCTTCGTTTTTCCCGCGGTGCTTGGCGAAGCCCTACAGGAATCCTCCACCACCATCTCCACCACGCCGTCGTGCTACTGGATTCTCCATCAACCTCTCCTTCCCCCTTGCTGGATCAAGAAGGAGGAGACGTCCCCGAGCTGTACGTGTGAAGAACGCGGAGGCACCGTTGCTTCGGTGCTAGGATCTTCAGCGATCTGAATCGCGGCGAGTACGACTCCATCAACCGCGTTCTTGAACGCTTCCGCTTAGCGATCTACAAGGGTATGTGGATCCAACTCTCCCCTCGTAGATGCATCTCCTAGATTGATCTTGGTGAACGTAGGAAAATTTTTTTGTTTCCCATGCAACGTTCCCCAACAGTGGCATCATGAGCTAGGATCTTGCGTAGATGCTTTCACGAGTAGAACACAAAAGGGTTTGTGGACGTTGATGTTTAGATTGCTTCCCTCCTTAGTCTTTCTTGATTCAGCGGTATTATGGGATGAAGCGGCCCGGACCAACTTTACATGTCCACGTACATGAGACCGGTTCCATCGACAGACATGTGACTTTTGTTGCATAAGATGGCTGGCGGGTGTCTGTCTCTCCTATCTTAGTTGAATCGGAACAGAACAAGGCGGTCCTTGTAGAAGGTTAAATAGCAACTTGAATATCACCGTTGTGGCTTTGCGTAGGTAAGAAGCGTTCTTGCTAGATACCCATAGCAGCCACGTAAAACATGCAACAACAATTTAGAGGACGTCTAACTTGTTTTTGCAGGGTATGTATGTAATATGATATGGCCAATGACATGATGAGATATATTTGATGTATGAGATGATCATGTTGTAATAGTTAATATCGACTTGCATGTCGATGTATACGGCAACCGGCAGGAGCCATAGGGTTGTCTTTAATTTTTGTATGACCTGCGTGTCAATCATTAAGCGCTTTGTAATGCTTTACTTTATCGCTAAGCGGTAGCAATAGTAGTAAGAGCATGGTGGGCGCGCGACAACCCCGATGGCGACACGATGATGGAGATCATGATGATGGGGATCATGGTGTGGCGCCGGTGACGATGGAGATCATGCCGGTGCTTTGGAGATGGAGATCAAAAGCACGAGTTGATGGCCATATCATGTCACTTGTGATTTGCATGTGATGTTAATCCTTTTATGCATCTTATTTTGCTTAGGACGACGGTAGCATTATAAGATGATCCTTCACTAAAATTTCAAGATAAAAATTGTGTTCCCCCCGAGTGTGCGCCGTTGCGAAGGTTCATCGTTTCGAAGCACCACGTGATGATCGGGTGTGATAGACTCTACGTTCGCATACAACGGGTGCAAGCCAGTTTTGCACATGCAGAACACTCGGGTTAGACTTGACGAGCCTAGCATGTACAGACATGGCCTCGGAACACGGAAGACCGAAAGGTCGAGCATGAGTCATATAGTAGATATGATCAACCTGTAGATGTTCACCATTGACACCACCTCATCTCACGTGATGATCGGACTTGGGTTGGTGGATCTGGATCATGTCACGCTCGAATGACCAGAGGGATGTCAATTTGAGTGGGAGTTATAAATAATTTGATTAGGTAATAACTCACTTATCATGAACAATAGTCTAAAATGTCTTTGCAAATCTTTTGTTGTAGATGGCTCGCGCAGTAGCTCCCCTGAATTTTAATGCGTTCCTAGAGAAAGCTAAACTGAAAGATGATGGGAGCAACTTTGCGGACTGGCTCCGCAATCTGAGGATCATCCTCACAGCTGCCCAAAAGGTTTATGTCCTAAATGCACCGCTAGGTGAACCCCCCGCTCCTCAGGCCTCTGCGGACGTTATGAACGCCTGGCAGTCGCGTTCGGATGACTACTCAGTAGTGCAGTGTGCCATTTTGTATAGCTTGGAAGGAGGACTTCAAAGGCGTTTTGAACGTCATGGAGCATATGAGATGTTCCAGGAGTTGAAGTTCATCTTTGAAAAGAATGCTAAGATCGAGAGGTATGAGACCACCGATAAATTCTTTGCTTGCAAGATGGAGGAGAATTCGTCTGTCAGTGAGCACTTACTGAAGATGTCTGGGTACTATACCCGCATAGCTGATCTGGGACTTGTGTTCCCGGACGAGGCTATCATTGACAGAATTCTCCAGTCACTCCCGCCTAGCTACAAGAGCTTCGTGCAGCAGTATAACATGCAAGGGATGAACAAAACCATCGCCGAGCTGTTTTCGATGCTGAAAGTCGCTGAGGCAGACATCCAGAAGGAGTATCAAGTGTTGATGGTCAATAAAACCACCAGTTTCAAGAAGAATGGCAAGGGCAAGAAGGGTAACTCTAATAAGGGTGGCAAGGCAGTTGCTCATCCAGTGAAGAAACCCAAGGCTGGGCCCAAGCCAGAGACTGAGTGTTTCTATTGCAAGGGGAGCGGCCACTGGAAGCGGAACTGCCCCAAGTATCTGGCAGACAAGAAGGGGGCCAACAACAACAACAAGCAAGGTATATGTGATATACATGTTATTGATGTGTACCTTACCAACTCTCGTTGTAGTGCCTGGGTATTTGATACCGGTTCGGTTGCTCACATTTGCAACTCTAAACAGGAACTGCGGAATAAACGGAGGCTGGCGAAGGACGAAGTGACGATGCGCGTGGGAAATGGTTCCAAGGTTGATGTGATCGCCGTCGGCACGCTCGCTCTTCGATTACCATCGGGATTAGTTATGAACCTGAATAATTGTTATTTAGTGCCTGCGTTAAGCATGAACATTATATCTGGATCTTGTTTATTGCGAGACGGTTACTCATTTAAATCAGAGAATAAAGGTTGTTCTATTTATATGGGTAATATCTTTTATGGTCATGCACCCGAAGTGAGGGGTTTATTCTTATTAAATCTCGATAGTGATGATACACATGTTCATAACATTGATGCCAAAAGATGTAGAGTAGTTAGCGATAGTACCACTTACTTGTGGCACTGCCGTCTGGGTCATATCGGCGTAAAACGCAAGAGGAAGCTCCATGCTGATGGACTTTTGGAGTCTCTTGATTTTGAATCACTTGACACATGCGAGCCGTGCCTCATGGGCAAGATGACAAGGACCCCGTTTTCAGGAACAATGGAACGGGCAAGTGACTTATTGGAAATCATACATACTGATGTGTGTGGTCCGATGAGTGTCACGGCGCGCGGTGGATATCGTTATTTTCTCACCTTCACTGACGACTTAAGTAGATATGGGTATATTTACTTAATGAAGCATAAGTCTGAAACTTTTGAAAAGTTCAAGCAATTTCAGAGTGAAGTTGAAAATCATCGTAACAAGAAGATCAAGTTCCTACGATCTGATCGAGGGGGAGAATATCTGAGTTATGAGTTTGGCAATCACTTAAGAAAATGTGGAATCGTTTCACAGTTGACGCCACCTGGAACACCACAGCGTAATGGTGTGTCCGAACGTCGTAATCGAACCCTATTAGATATGGTACGTTCTATGATGTCTCTTGCCGATTTGCCACTATCGTTTTGGGGATATGCGTTAGAGACAGCTGCATTCACTTTAAATAGGGCTCCATCCAAGTCCGTTGAGACAACACCGTATGAACTATGGTTTGGTAAGAAACCTAAGTTGTCTTTTCTCAAGGTTTGGGGTTGCGATGCTTATGTCAAAAGGCTTCAGCCAGAAAAGCTCGAACCCAAAGCGGACAAATGTGTCTTCATAGGATACCCAAAAGAAACTGTTGGGTACGCCTTCTATCTCAGATCCGAAGGCAAAGTGTTTGTCGCTAAGAACGGGTCCTTTCTCGAGAAAGAGTTTCTCTCGAAAGAATTGAGTGGGAGGAAGGTAGAACTTGATGAGGTTATTGAACCTCTGCTTCAACCAGAGAGTTGCGCAGCACAGAAAGATGTTTTTGTGGAACCTGCAGCGGTTGAAGAGGAAGCCAATGATGATGATCAAGAAGCTTCTGATCAAGTTACTATCGAGCCTCGTAGGTCGACAAGGGTACGCACTGCACCTGAGTGGTATGGTAACCCTGTCTTGGAGGTCATGTTGTTAGACAACGGTGAACCTACGAGCTATGGAGAAGCGATGGTGGGCCCGGATTCCGACAAATGGTTAGAGGCCATGAAATCCGAGATGGGATCCATGTATGAAAACAAAGTATGGACTTTGGAAGTATTACCTGAAGGGCGGAAGGCCATTCAGAATAAATGGATTTTTAAGAGGAAGACGGACGCTGACGGTAATGTCACCGTGTATAAAGCTCGACTTGTGGCAAAGGGTTTTTCACAAGTTCAAGGGATTGACTACGATGAGACTTTCTCACCCGTAGCGATGCTTAAATCCGTCCGAATCATGTTAGCAATAGCTGCATATTTCGATTATGAAATTTGGCAGATGGATTTCAAAACAGCGTTCCTTAACGGTTTTCTTAAGGAAGAGTTGTATATGATGCAACCAGAAGGTTTTGTCGATCCAGAGAATGCTGACAAAGTATGCAGGCTTCAGCGTTCCATTTATGGGCTGGTGCAAGCATCTCGGAGTTGGAATCTTCGCTTTGATGAGGTGATCAAAGCGTTTGGGTTTATACAAGTTTACAATGAAGCTTGTATTTACAAGAAAGTGAGTGGGAGCTCTATAGCGTTTCTAATATTATATGTGGATGACATATTGCTGATTGGAAACAATATAGAATTTTTGGATAGCGTGAAGGGGTATTTGAACAAGAGTTTTTCGATGAAGGATCTCGGTGAAGCTGCTTTCATATTGGGCATCAAGATCTATAGAGATAGATCAAGACGCTTGATAGGACTTTCACAAAGCACATACCTTGATAAAATTTTGAAGAAGTTCAAAATGGATCAATCCAAGAAGGGTTTCTTGCCGGTATTGCAAGGTACAAAGTTGAGTAAGACTCAGTGCCCAGTGACTGCGGAAGATAGAGAAAAGATGAGTGTCGTCCCCTATGCTTCAGCCATAGGCTCTATCATGTATGCAATGCTGTGCACGAGACCAGATGTCAGCCTTGCCATAAGTATGGCCGGAAGGTTTCAAAGTAATCCTGGTATGGATCACTGGACAGCGGTCAAGAATATCCTGAAATACCTGAAAAGGACTAAGGATATGTTTCTCGTTTATGGAGGTGATCAAGAGCTCGTCGTAAAGGGTTACGTCGATGCAAGCTTTGACACTGATCCGGATGACTCTAAGTCTCAAACCGGATACGTATATATTCTCAACGGGGGAGCGGTAAGCTGGTGCAGTTCCAAGCAGAGCGTGGTAGCTGATTCTACATGTGAAGCGGAGTATATAGCTGCCTCGGAGGCGGCAAAGGAAGGTGTCTGGATGAAGGAGTTCATGACAGATCTTGGAGTTGTGCCTAGTGCACTGAACCCAATGACTCTGTTCTGTGACAACACTGGTGCCATTGCTCTAGCCAAGGAACCAAGGTTTCACAAGAGGACCAGACACATAAAGCGACGCTTCAATTCCATCCGCGATTCGGTCAAGGAGGAGGACATAAACATTTGCAAAGTACACACGGATTTGAATGTTGCAGATCCGTTGACTAAGCCTCTTCCACGGGCTAAGCACAATCAACACCAAGACTCTATGGGTGTTAGATTCATTACCTTGTAATGCTAGATTATTGACTCTAGTGCAAGTGGGAGACTGTTGGAAATATGCCCTAGAGGCAATAATAAAAGAGTTATTATTATATTTCCTTGTTCATGATAATCGTTTATTATCCATGCTATAATTGTATTGATTGGAAACTCAAATACATGTGTGGATGAATAGACAAACTTTGTGTCCCTAGTAAGCCTCTTCAGGACTAGCTCGTTGATCAAAGATGACCACGGTTTCCAGGTCATAGACATGAGTTGTCATTTGATAACGGGATCACATCATTAGGAGAATGATGTGATGGACGAGACCCAAACGTTAAACATAGCTTTTGATCGTATCAGTTATCGCTATAGTTTTCTGCATGTCAAGTATAAGTTCCTATGACCATGAGATCATGTAACTCACTGACACCGTAGGAGTGCTTTGTGTGTGCCAAACGTCGCAACGTAACTGGGTGACTATAAAGGTACTCTACAGGTATCTCCGAAGGTGTCTGTTGAGTTGACATGGATCGAGACTGGGATTTGTCACTCCGTGTGACGGAGAGGTATCTCCGGGCCCACTCGGTAATACATCATCACAATGAGCTCAAAGTGATTAAGTAGTTAGTCACGGGATTATGTATTACGGTAACGAGTAAAGAGACTTGCCGGTAACGAGATTGAACTAGGTATAGAGATACCGACGATCGAATCTCGGGCAAGTAACATACCGACGAGACAAAGGGAACTGAATACGGGATTGCCTGAATCCTTGACATCGTGGTTCATCCGATGAGATCATCGAGGAACATGTGGGAACCAATATGGGTATCCAGATCCCGCTATTGGTTATTGACCTGGGAGTGTCTCGGTCATGTCTGCATGGTTTCCGAACCCGCAGGGTCTACACACTTAAGGTTCGGTGACGCTAGGGTTGTTAGTGAGAACAGTGCATGGTTACCGAAGGTTGTTCGGAGTCCCGGATGAGATCCCGGACATGACGAGGGTCTCCGGAATGGTCCGGGGACGAAGATTGATATATAGGATGAAGGTGTTCGGAGTCCGGAAGTGTTCCGGGGAGTATCGGGAAATCGGCGGATGACCGAAAGGGGTTTCGGGGGTCCCGGAAGGGGTTTCGGGCCTAATGGGCCACAAAGGGGGACACAACAGCCCTCATAGGGCTGTGCGCCCCCCCCCCCTGGGCCCTCTCCTTGTGCGCCAAGGGAGGTGGACCCCCCTAGGGCTGCCGCACCCCCTTAGCCTTGGGGGGCAAGGCACCTGGGGGGGAAACCCTAGCCCCAGGGGGCGGCGCCCCTCCCCATCTGCCCTGGCCGCCGGCCCCTAGGGGAAACCCTAGGGCGCCCCCCTCCCCTCTACTCCCCCTATATAAAGAGAGGCAGAGGGAGGGCAGCTACACACGTTCGTGCCTCGGTGCTGCCCTCCCTCTCCCACGTCCATCTTCGTTTTTCCCGCGGTGCTTGGCGAAGCCCTGCAGGAATCCTCCACCACCATCTCCACCACGCCGTCGTGCTGCTGGATTCTCCATCAACCTCTCCTTCCCCCTTGCTGGATCAAGTAGGAGGAGACGTCCCCGAGCTGTACGTGTGAAGAACGCGGAGGCACCGTTGCTTCGGTGCTAGGATCTTCAGCGATCTGAATCGCGGCGAGTACGACTCCATCAACCGCGTTCTTGAACGCTTCCGCTTAGCGATCTACAAGGGTATGTGGATCCAACTCTCCCCTCGTAGATGCATCTCCTAGATTTATCTTGGTGAACGTAGGAAAAAAATTTTGTTTCCCATGCAACGTTCCCCAACATCTTGATCAAGTAATATAGTAAAGCACATGAACTGAAATAAAGTGAACCAAAACAATTGTCTATAGTTGAAAGCAAGTAAACAATGAATAACCAAGTGATCATCTTAGTAAATTCTTTTCATGAATAGTACAATTGAAGACATGAAACTATAAAGTTAAGCACAACTGTTAGCCCCAAAGGGGTTCTCTCATCAAAAGCATTCTAGTTAACACAAAAGGAAGATAAAGTTTCAGCAATGCTTTCCACTTTTCAACATTTTATCTAATGGATAAGTTCAATGCACAAGGATTATATATAACTAAGCAGAAATTTTGAACATAATCAACTTGAACCCAGGGTTAACACTAGATGCTTGCTTATGGTGGAGGAAGAAGATTAGAACATAGGAAAACTGACTCAACATTTAAAAGTAAAAGATAGGCCCTTCACAGAGGGAAGCAGGGATTACTCATGTGCTAGAGCTTTTTATTTTTGAAAACATAGATATATAAAAGCAATTTTGAGAGATGTATGCTTATGTCAACGAATGGTAATAAACAATGCACCAGTACTCATGCCAAACAGAACTTAAGAGCGGCTCCCATAGAGGAATGATAACACTCCCCTTTCTCCTTTGTTTATCACTAGCCAAAGTTTGTCTGATTTCTCAGGTACGATGTGTGAAGGAGGTTTTTGATATTGATATTGATGACATGTGAAGTGGGCTGGGCATACCCTTTTGCCAGTTCTTTTTGCAAAATTAAGGACATGCACATTATTCATGCACGTTAGGGGTCGTTCTGTCCAACACAAGTAATAATGAACTGTCTACCACTTCCTCATGAGCTAAAACAGAGACACAAATAAGGATAAATTTTGAAGGTTTTAAAGGTAGCACATGAGCAATTTACTTGGAATGGCTATTAAATACCATGCATATAGGTAGGTATGGTGGACACATATGGCAGAATTTTGGCTATGGAATTTGGATGCAGGAGCAGCATTCCCGCTCAGTACAGAGTTTTTGGTTTAGCAAATTTTTAGCAAGCACATGTTAACCGGTACAAGAGAATTATAACATCCTTTCAGCATAATTATAAGACTTCTACACTGTCTTCCTTGTCAACCATCTTACTTCTAAAAAGAGAAAAAGAACTTTAACACTACCAATGGTGAAAAACTAAACAATTGCAAACTTCAAAGGTATTTCTTCACTAATAAGACTTTATTAAATGATCTCCATGTTTAGACATCACTACTTAATTTCTCAAAACAATTGATAGGGATCAAGTTACTCAATGATCTTCAAGACTATGCAAGCTTTTTATTCTTTGCACCACGGCCACACTTGGCATTTACTTTACCAACATATTATTTAGCAATTCAAACCAATTCAACTCTCCAAAAAGATATAAGTGAAGCAAGAGAGTACTTTCTATAAAATAACTAATAGCTCTGAACATGATATGAAATAAAAACAAGAGCTAGGAGCATATAACAAGGTAGCTAAAACATTCAAAAAGATATAAGTGAAGAACATGAGTGTTTCATGAAAAAGCGGAGCGTGTCTCTCTCCCAAATAAGAATGATCAGATGCAACTTATTTAAGACCAGCAAAGAAAACAAAACAAAACTGAAAACAAAACAAAAAGACGCTCCAAGAATAACACATAATGGGCAAAGGAATAAAAATATAGTGACACGAGGAGAACCTGGTGATTGTTAATGAAGAAGTGGATGCCTTGGGCATCCCCAAGCTTAGATGCTTGGGACTTCTTGAATATTTCTTGGTGGTGCCTTGGGGGCATCCCCAAGCTTGAGCGTTTGACCCTCCTGAATCTTCTTTTATCATCTTCCCTCGCACACTTGAAAAATCCCTTCATACATAACTCATCATAATCTGATTAGCGAGGTTAGTACCCACAATAAAATAACTTTTCCCTGCTGGAAATAAAGATAATCTTGAAGAGCTACTGTTTCTCAAGATTGCCAAAAGGTTTTTGCAAAAAAAAAAGCAAGCTCAAGGTTTGCAAAACGAAGAAAAGGCAAAACAGGACAGAATCTGTGAAAAACAGACCAGCAGGTAGTAAATAATTTTTTCGGGGCACTTCTGCAACTCAAATCAAAAAACTCAGAACAGGCGCCCAAAAGCCAATTGTATAGAGCACGCTGTCAAAAAAATTCAGATCAAAAAGATGATCTGGTGATTTTATTCGATTTTTTCTGTCCAAGGACAGAATCTGTTTTCTGGACAGTACGTCACAACTTTTGAACTTTCTTGCAATTGGAGGCTAAACTTGGCACAAAGCTGAAAAATAAAGATACAATGATGTTGCTACAGTAGTAACAAACATCAAGACCACTAAAAACTAAAAGAACAAACTGAAAGCAAAGATAACAAGGGTTGTCTCCCTAGAGCTCTTTCTTTATAGCCATAAAGATAGGCTTAAGACTTTAATGATGCTCTCGTAGGAATAAGAGTTGAAGAACAAAAGAGAGCATCAAGAAGCAAATACCAAACACATTTAAGCATAACATGCTTCCTATGCATAGGAATATTGCAATAGAATAATTCATTGAAGCACAAAGCAATAAGCATAGGAAGACAAAACAAGTGCAGCTTCAAAACCTTCAACATAAAGAGAGGGAACTTGATATTATTGAAATATCTATAAGCATATGTTCCCTTCTCATAATAATTTTCAGTGGGATCACGAATAAACTCAACAATATAAGCATCACAAAAAGCATTGTTACCATGATCCATATGCAAAAAGGTACTCTTACTCTCCACATAAGCAAAATCTTTCTTATTAGGAATAGTGACAGTAAAGCAATCATAACCATCATGGTAATCATCATATTTAGGAGGCATATCATAATCATAATAAATTTTATCCTCAATAGTAGGTGGACTAAAAAGCTCACATTTATCATTGTAATCATCATATATAGGAAGCAAAGTATCATCAAAGTAAATTTTCTCTTCAAAAGTTGGGGGACTAAAAATATCATGTTCATCAAATGTGTCATCCCCAAGCTTAGAGCTTTCCATGTCATTAGCAATATTGATATTAAAAAACATACATCACCACCATCATGATTGTCATGCAAATAATAAAGTTCCAAAGGTTTTTTAATTTTCTCTTCAAACACATCATGTCCAAGTTCAAGGTAGAGCTTATAAAGCTCTCTCATATTTTTGTTGTTTTCCATTAAGCAAAACTAGTGAAATAAAAACAAGAAACAAAAAGATTTAATTGCAAGATCTAGAGAAGGTACCTTCACTTACCTCACTTCCCCGGCAACGGCGCCAGAAATAGCTTGATGTCTACTACACGCTTCTATTCCTGTAGACAGTGTTGGGCCTCCAAGAGCAGAGGTTTGTAGGACAGCAGCAAATTTCCCTTAAGTGAGTAACCCAAGGTTTATCGAACTCAGGGAAGTGGAGGTTGAACATACCCCTTTCAAGCAACCCTGCAATCAAGATACAAGAAGTCTCTTGTGTCCCCAACACACCTAATACACTTGTCAGATGTATAGGTGCACTAGTTCGGCGAAGAGATGTTAAATGGCAAGTGATATGGATGGCAAAGCAAAGTAATATAAATCTGTAATAAAAAGTGCAGCAAGCAAACAAGTGGTAAACGTGAGCACAAATGGTATTGCAATGGTGGAAACAAGGCCTAGGCTTCATACTTTCACTAGTGGCAACTCCCAACAACATTTACATAATCTAATCACATGATATTTCCCATAAAACATGCAATGGAGACGCACCTGGAGGTCATTCCTTTGTGGTCAAGAGAGGACGAGAATTATGTATGGCTACAAAAGCACATCTCAAAGTTCGTAGTTCTCAATCTATGGATTTCCCAATGTCACCGCGGCCATCCAAAGAGAGTACCACAATCACCACAACATATCTCAAGGATAGTCAAAGACAAGCACCAAGAGACTCTCAATCTTCAATCAACACACAAAAGAGGAAATCACCTATGAAAATATTCTTCTAATCCATGTCCAATAGACCGCTGTCACCTTGGTCTCGGGGATTATACTAGATAAATACAAGTGAGTACATCAATCCAATACATAGAGGAAGGGGAAGTATCATGGGATCACCCTAGATTAACAATGCATATGATCACAACGAAGATCACATCATGGGAGAGAGAATTGACCACATAGCTACACGTACAAGCCTTCAGCCCCGGAGGAGACTACTCACACATGGACATGGTGAGGAGGAGCTTGATGGTGGTGTTGATGGAGAGGTGCAGCCCGGAGAGGAGGAGGCGGCCGGCGGCAGCCGTGGCGGCGGGGGCAGCCCTCCGGGGCGGCGGCGGCCCTCGGGGTGGCGGCGGCCCTAGGGGGCAGCGGCTCCTTGGCCCCCCTTCTTCCTTGTGGATGGTGCTGCAATGGTGCTGGTCCTCCCCTCCAAGATGGCGGCCTGGGAGGAGGAAAATTCGTGGCCCCTGGTGACCTAGGTTTCCTCTCTTTATATAGACTCTCGGATTCCCGTCATCAGATTTTGGGCTTCAGTAAAACGGGCTTTTCTCGGTCGTCCAGACTCCGATTTGGACGAATTTTATATCCAGAAGCATCCTCTCAAAATTCCCCACAATTTTTGCAACTAGACTTTTTCCATTAGACGTCGTCTTCGGGCAGGAACGTGACCATCTTCTAAAAACATTCTCAGACAGATTTCAGGAAAGTCAGAGTCCTACTCCAATACGACTCCTTTTGCGATTTTGTCAATTTCCAAGTAATTCCTACACAATAAATTGTAAAACAAGAACATTATGCACTTTTGCAACCATTAGTAAGTTAGTCCAATTAATGCTTAAAAAGATAGAAAACTTTTATATAAACATGAGACAATGATGCAAAACAAGCATGTCACAAGCAAAAATTATGGATACGTTTGGGACGTATCAGGTTGCCGGATCATAACACATAGTAGGTGACTATAACTTGCAAGATCGGATCTAAAACATGAATATAATGATAATATCATAAACGATTCCGATCGGAAATCATGGCACCCAGGCCCAAAGTGACAAGCATTAAGCATGGCAAAGTCATAGCAACGTCAATCGCAGAACATAATGGATACTAGGGATCGGCCCTAACAAAACTAACTAGATTACATGATGAATCTCATCCAACTCCTCACCGAACAGCGAGCCTACGAAGGAATTACTCACTCCCTGTGGGGAGCATCATGGAATTGTCGATGGAGAATGGTTGGCGATGACGAAGAACAAAAACCCCCCTCTCCGGAGCCCCAAACAAACTCCAGAACTGGCCTCCTGGGGAAGAACAGGAGGTGACGGCGGCTCTGTCTCGTGGATCGCGATAATTCTTTCTCCCTATTTTTTCCAACAAAAATAAGAATTTATAGGGTCAGGGTTGTCGTCTGCGGGGCCACCAGGTGGGTACAACCCACTTGGGCGCGCCAGGAGAGGGGGTGCGCCCTGGTGGGTTGTGCCCACCTAGGGGCCCCTCTCTGGTGGGTCTTGGCTCCAATAATTTTCTTTTATTCCATAAAAAATCCTCGCAAAGTTTTGTTTCATTTCGATAACTTTTATTTCTGCACAAAAACATCACCATGGTAGTTCCGCTGAAAACAGCGTCAGTCCGAGGTTAGTTTCATTCAAATCATGCAAATTAGAGTCCAAAATAAGAGGAAAAGCGTGAGGAAAAGTAGATACCTTAGAGACGTATCAGTATCTTCCATGCTAGGTGGGTTATTCTCACGATGAGTGTTTATTCACTTGTCATTCACAAGAAGAAAAGGTCTGGTAACCGAGATGCCTAGTCCCATGCCCAAATTCAAATCAAAATATAATTAAAAAAGCTCCCCTGGACTATTGTTAGTATGGATGGTACCCGTGGATTTGGATCAGCCGTGGAGGGTGATTGTTGCTGGAGGGGGAGTAAAAATTTACCATTATGTTTGGGAACCACCTAAAATGTGTGTAGCATGGAAGATATTGAGAACTCTTGGTCGTTGCATTGACAACAAAAGCATACCGCTCAAAATTATCTTGGAATCTCTTGGACCTCACACAACTCCCAAACCACATACACCATGGCATTGGCGGCTAGAAAGGAATTTGGTTTCCCTTTCTTTACTGAAGTAGTATTTACTGCTACTTGGAATATTTGGACTCAAAGGAATGGCAAGATCTTCAGAAATGAGACACCAAGCTTCAGAGCCTGGAAGAGAAACTTTGTGCATGATATCTCTTTATTAGCACATAGGATCAAATGTAAATATAGGGATAGCCTCCTTTCTTGGATAGCCTCCCTTCAATAGCTTTGTTGTAAGTTTTGTTTTCTTCCTTTTATTTACATAGGTTCACATAGACTTCTACCGCTTGTACTTTATACCAGTTTGAGTTTGAGTTTTAATAAAGAGTTGTGAGGCTGTTGCCTTGCAGTATATAGTCAAAACAAATATTCATCTCTGTTTTAAAAAGCTTTGAGCTCTGGCACCTCTGCAAATCCATGGTTCCCTCTACGAAGGGCCTATCTATTTACTTTTATTGTTGAGTCATCATCCTCCTACAAAAAGCACCAGCTAGAGAGCACCGCTGTCATTCATATGCTTTTTTCATTGATGTTGAGTATGAGTGTGATTGGATCTCTTTTACCATGAATTACAATGTCTAGTCCGTCCTTGATCTTGTCAGGTGCTCTACATTTATGTTTTGCGATCTCACGAAGGGCTACCGAGGTACCATTATATCATATTGTATCATGATTGTTTTGAAAAGTGTTTTCATCTAAGATATCTTATTATTGCTCGCTAGTTGGTTATGCCATTGATATGGGTAAATGTGAGACCTAAATGTTATTGTGAACATGGTTAGTTTATAATCTTTGCTGAAAACTTGAACCTTGAGTAGACATATTTGCAACAACAAGATCAAACAGAGTTTGTAAAAGTTTTTCTTTGTCACTTTCAGTTTATCAACTAAATTGCTTGAGGACAAGCGATGGGTTAAGCTTGGGGGAGTTGATACGTCTCCGTCGTATCTACTTTTCCAAACTCTTTTGCCCTTGTTTTGGACTCTAATTTGCATGATTTGAATGGAACTAACCCGGACTGACGTTGTTTTCAGCAGAATTTCCATGGTGTTATTTTTGTGCACAAATCAAAGTTCTTGCAATGACCCGAAAATTTACGGAGAATTTTTGTGGAATATATAAAAATATTGGCGCAAGAATCAACCAGAGGTGGGCCACCCAGAGGCCACAAGCCCTGGGGGCGCGCCCTGCAGGCTTGTGGGACCCCTGGAGCTCCTCCGACCTTAATTCTGACTCTATGTATTCACTTTCGGGGAGAGAAAAATGAATGAGAAGGATTCATCGTGTTTTATGATACGGAGCCACCGCCACCTCCTGTTCTTCATCGGGAGGGCTGATCTGGAGTCCGCTCGGGGCTTCGGAGAGTGGAATCCATCACCGTTGTCATCATCAACCTTCCTCCATTACCAATTTCATGATGCTCACTGCTGTGTGTGAGCAATTCCATCGTAGGCTTGCTAGACGGTGATGGGTTGGATGAGATTTATCATGTAATTCAGTTGGTTTTGTTAGGGTTTGATGCTTAGTATCCACTATGTTCTAAGATTGATGTTGCTATGACTTTGCTATGCTTAATGCTTGTCACTAGGGCCTGAGTGCCATGATTTCCGATCTGAACCTATTATGTTTTCATGAATATACATGTGTTCTTGATCCGTTCTTGCAAGTTCTAGACACCTACTACGTGTTATGATATGCATACCCCCAAGGTGACAATAATTGGGATTCTTTCCGGTGATTGCCATAGTTTGAGGAGTTCACGTATTCACTAAGTGCTAATGCTTTGTTTTGGTTTTCTATTAAAAGGATGCCTTAATAACCCTTAGTTTCCATTAGGACCCCGCTACCACGGGAGGGTAGGACAAAAGATGCCATGCAAGTTCTTTTCCATAAGCACGTGTGACTATATACAGAATACATGCTTACATTATATTGTTTAATTGGAGCTATTTTTTCATTGCCCTAGGTTATAGCTTCTACATAATGAATATCATCCGACACATATCATCATCGATAGGAGATTTTACGTCGTTGGATCTGAGATCTAATGGCTTGGAAGTAGTCTTTGTAATTATGTGTAATTTCCAAACTCTCCAAGGGTTTGTTTGGAAAAAAAATCCAGGCCTCGTGTGAGCCGCTGGATCTTGGATCCAACGGCTCCCAATAACTCATATTAGGTGCTCCCCGCAGCTTAATTAGCTGCTACGGTGATACGAGCATATAGGTTGGTTGATCTAAGATGTATTTGTACTTTCTACGCAATTCCCAAACTCTTTGAGGCCTATATTGCAAAAACATTCAAACTTCCTACTGCGAGCCGTTAGATCTGCCAGGAACTCGTATCACCATAGAAATCTATGGTGTGGGAGCACCTCATATTCCCCCATGCGAGAAAACATCAGGTGCAGTCGTAGCTTGGATGCTACGGTGATATGAGCTTCGAGGTCGTTCGATCTGAGATCCAATGGCATATGAGTAGTCTATGTGCTTGTGGGTTGTGCCGAAATCTTTGGGGGGATTCTGCAAAAAAACATTCGAACCACCAAGTAGCCGTTGGATCTAAGATCCAACGGCCCCGAGGAACTTGTGTCACCACAACATCTAAGTTGTGGTAGCACATGATATTCTTAAATACAAGATAATGTGAGGTCTTCCCTCATCTTAGATGCTACGGTGATACGAGCTTCGAGACCGTTGGATATGGGATCCAAGGGCATCTGAGTAGTTTTGGTACTAATTGTGTGCAATTCCCAAACTCATTAAGCTTTCTTATAAAAATATTAAGACATCTTGGGAGCCGCTATATCTCAGATCTACACGCTCCAAGGAACTCGTATCACCATATAGCATCTAAGGTGTGGGGCACATGATATTCTCCCGGGGGTGGTGCACAACCCATCTATGTTTGGGAGGGTGGGGCAAATATAATGTTCAAAAATATATATCTAAACAACCCTAAACAGAGCTTCACTATTTTGTCTAAGGTCGACGGGTTACCCCCCGACAATCTACATAGATCCACATATGCAAGAGGTGTAGTGGGAGCGTCTCGGTGTGAGAGAGACGACGCGAGAAAGCGGGGTCAATCGAGTCATTTATAGAGGGAGAGATCGAGTGAGTGTGGCCTAGCGTACACTCGAATGTTAAAGACGATACACCAAGATATCGTGCGGCGAAGCTGTAGAGAGGGCTGGAGGGAGATAGTTACCGAGAGAGTGTGGCCAAGATAGACTTTGTGTGTGCGCGCACGGTGAAGGTGTTTTACAAAGGCAACGTACGTGTCCTGAGAGATAGAGGGAGGGTTTGTCATGGAGGGCACGACGAGCTTGTGTGTGAAAAATACATTTGTTGAGAGCGTGAGGGCGGGTGTGACATAAATGGAGATTGTAGGATCGAAAGTAGGTCTAGAGGGGGGGTGATTAGACTACTTGACAATATAAAAAATCTGCCTTTGGATCATGCAATGTTTTTGGCAGTTTCACAATTAAGATCAATTCAAGTATCACCCTACACATGCAATTCTAGAGTATATGCAGCGGAAAGTAAATTGCACATGTAAAAAGGAGGTGGAGAAGATCAAACGCAGTTTGGTGACACGGAGATTTTTGTCGTGGTTCCGATAGGTGGTGCTATCGTACATCCACGTTGATGGAGACTTCAACCCACGGAGGGTAACGGCTGCGCGAGTCCACGGAGGGCTCCACCCACGAAGGGTCCACGAAGAAGCAACCTTGTCTATTCCATCACGGCCTATGCCCACGGAGGACTAGCCTTACTCGGGGTAGATCTTCACGAAGTAGGCGATCTCCTTGCCCTTACAAACTTCTTGGTTCAACTCCACATCTCAAAGACGAAGGCTCCCAAGCGACACCTAACCAATCTAGGAGGCACCACCCCCCAAAAGGTAATAGACGGTGTTGATGATGATGAACTCCTTGCTCTTGTGCTTCAAATGATAATCTCCCCAACACTCAACTCTCCTCACTGATATGGCTGTGGTGGAAGAAAGATTTGAGTGGAAAGCAACTTGGGAAGGCTAGAAATCAAGTTTCATATGGTAGGAATGGAATGGCTTGATCTCAACACAAGGGTAGGTGGTTCACTTCTCAGAAAGTGTATGGTAGAAGTGGTGGTACTTTCTGATGGCTCTCCTCACGAATGAAGAGGGGTGGAGGGGTATATATAGCCTCCACACAAAATCCAACCGTTACACACACATTTGACCAATCTCGGTGAGACCGAAGTGAAAACTCGGTCAGACCGAAAGTTCAAATATAGTGAACGTTGGGGTTTTCGGTGGGACCGAAAATACCATCTCGGTGTGTCCGAAGCGAGTCAAAGGTTAGGGTTTGCCATCTCGGTGTGACCGAAAACAACAACTCGGATATTCCGAAATGATGTCAATTGGTTACAGAAGGTTGGCAGAACATTTTCGGTGAGACCGAAACTCAGAATCGGATGGACCGAGAAATTAGGGTTTGGGAAAATAACTGAAGTGGTTCATCTCGGTGGGACTGAGTTTGCAGAATCGGTTTGTCCGAGATTACTTATGAGTGTGTTGAATAGTGAAGAGTGCTGATAGTTGAGGGAGCTAGATCACCAAGCACTTGAGCAACAAGAACATTAACACAACCTCATCCCCTTTTAATAGTATTGGCTTTTCCTATGGACTCAATGTGATCTTTGATCACTAAACCAAAAATAGAGTCTTGAGCTTTTGCCAATGCTTGTCTTAGCATTTTGAGGGGTCCACTTCTTCAGACATTTCCATACCCATATCATCGAACTTTTCTGAAATGATTCTCAAGTAAATATTAGTTCAATGATATATATGTTGTTATTAATTACCAAAACCACCCGGGGATTAGTTGCACTTTCAATCTCCCCATTTTTGGTAATTGATGACAACATATAGATCAAAGCTTCGACAAAGGATATAATCAAAGAATAATATCGTCGCTTTGAGAAATATGTGATAAACAAGAGCTCCCCCTAAATTTGTGCATTATTTAAAATTTGTGTTTGAATGCAAATGCACAATCGATTAGGATTATGGGTCACTCTTCCATGTCACATACATCTTGGTGGAGCGCACAAAATGATAAGAATGAATAACATGCACTTAATCACCAAGACAAGAGTAAATAGCCATACAATAAGGAATAACATATGATAAGCAATAAGCACACATTAAAGCATAGTATGACTAAGCACTCATTAAGGTAGCATCAAACGTAGTAGCAAGCACACTTAAAGTATCAGGAACCAAAAGAAACCAATGTATCTCAAGGAAAAACCGGCAAAAGAACGAAAGACGAAAGAGCACTCTCTCTCTCGAAGCCCTATGATATATAACAATTTCTCCCCCTTTGGCAACAAGTTACCAAAAAGTTCGAAAAGGTATAGAGCTAAACGTCACTGCGGGCTCTGCTGGCGGCTCCCGTCTGGGTAGATGTCGGTGTAGAGATAGCTGCATCTGCGAAGACCTCTGCTGATGTCTGCGGTGGAGGAGTGGATGCTGGAGCTGGAGGAACTGCTGGAGCTGTAGCTGGTGCTGAAGTGGTAGCCCTGGAGTCTGTCACTGGGATAGCTGCAGATCTGGATCCTCTGGGAACCTGAGCAGTCTGGCGATGAGAGTCCTGGACTAGATCATCCTGCATAAGCTCTGCTCTCTCCTGCCTAGTCTCCTCCATGTCTGCCTCAAGCTTGTTGACAGACACCTGAATCTCAGTTAGCTTCACGTCCAGAGCGTGGATCTTGTCCTCGACAATCCTCTCAAGGCTCTCCTGAGATTGCTCAATGCTGGCCAGGCGTTGTTCAATCCTTTGGGTAGCTTCAAGAATTTGTTCTCCAAAGCTCTTTGGCTTAGCTGCTGCTGCTGCTGCCTCTTTGTCAGCTTTAGCCTTCTTCGCAGCTTCAATTTTGGCTTGTCCTTCAACTGAGGTAGGATCCTCTTCATCCATCACAACTACGTTGTCCTCATGCTCTCGCTGCAGTGGCAAGTGCTTCCTATCCAACATGAATTTGCCCGTGCCAAACTTGGCGTTGATGAGCATCTGTATCTGCGGTGCAAACCCACACGACCTCTTCTGGTCAGCTGCAGTCCTCTTAATGGTCTCTACCATCAAGTCCATCACCTTAAAAGGTGCCTTCTCATCGAGAATGTGCAGCATGTTGATAGAATAGCCTCGAATCATCCGGTGGTCACCTGACTTAGGCATCAAAGTATGCCTCAGAATAGTGTTAGTGGTGGTCAGACCTGCCTGGAGATAGTACACTGAGCCAAGCTTCCATCCTTCCAAATCAGCAGCTGGGATCTCCTTGTACATATTCTTCATGGAATCATGACTCTTCTTAGGAATCCCATAGACATCAATGTCGTCCTCTCTCTGCACTGGAGCGTTCAGAAGTTCTGCCCATTCTTCAACAGTCGAAGAAAACCGTTGACCTTCAGTCATCCAGGTGATCTTGCCATCAGGATAGAAGTGGGCTGTGGCATAGAACTGCATGATCATCTCGTCATTCCAAGCTGTCAGCTCTTGACCCACAAAATCAGCAACTCCACATGCAGTAAAGCTCTCATGCACATGAGGAAAGAAGTCCCGGTGCTCTTCACTGTCAATATACTCCCAGTCAACATACCTGGTGTCAGCAACAATGGGCTTCTTATCCATCAGCACGGTCTCATAGAAATCCTGCTGTTCTCTGGTGTGGAATCTGGGGTCCACAGCAGTCCTTCTCCTTACGGCATATGGATCAGACTGTCTCCATAGCCTGAGACCTTTGTCCTTCCTTGCCTTCATGTCCTCAGCTTGAGGATGAGCATCATTGTGGAGTGGCAACTTGGGACGGAGCTTAAGCAACACATGCTCTTCATCTGATTCAGACGGTGGCATCTCACCTTTGTTCTTCTCAGAAGCTGGAATGCTTCTGGTTGTTCTCTTGGGCTTGGCTGGAGCTGCCTTGGATGGAGCAGGCTTCTTGGGCTTAGAGGAGGCTTGAGCCCGAATAGCATCACCCATGAACTTAGCTTTCTGAGGAGGAGGCTGGGGTGCTTCTTCTTCTTCTTCTGCATCAACTTGAGGTTCAGCATAAACAACCCTCTTCCTTTTGGAAGTCTTCTTCACCTTGCTTGGAGCAGGCTCTTCCAAGTTGAGCTTCTTAGCGACTGCTGACTGCTTCACTTTGCTTGTGCCTTTCCTTGGCTGCTGCCCTTGGTGCTCTTTGGCAACCACATTCCTCTTGGGCTTGGAGGTAACTTCCTCAGCAACGAAGTCGGAGTCCTCATCATCAGAAGTTCTCTTCTTCCTGGTTCTCGTGGCTGCAGGAGGCAAACCACTAGGGGTACTCCTCTCACCATCATCACTAGAGCTGCTCGCAGGACTTGTATCTGCCTCTAGAATTTCAGCAAACGGTGATTCAGATCTGTTCTGGCTGTCACTGACATCTGACATGGCTGAAAAACCTGTGAAAAGATAAGGTATAGGCAGAGTAGAAGAGTTATCACAACTGCAGAAGTTTTTGCAAAAAAAATGAGTTCAAAAACTTAGTTTTGAGTTTTCACAGAATGTATTTCGGTCAAACCGATTTCAGGTTTCGGTGCAACCGAAGTGCTCAACAGAAACCTACACACCACTTTCGGTCAGACCGAAATGGGTTTCGGTCCTACCGAAAACTTAGGGTTTCACTGAAACTACTTTTCGGTCGTTCCGATTGGCACAACTCGGTTAAACCGAATTACGCAGTGCAATGGCCAGAGGCCAAATCGGTCATTCCGATTTTCAAAATCGGCTTCACCGAGATGCATTCCGTGGAAACCTAAACCTAAGAATTTTCCTCGAAACTAGAAGATCTGAACTATTGTAGGGGAACATATCAAACGTGGATTGAATCATGGCAACCTATCGTGCAAGAATCAGAAGTGGAGCACGAAAAGGGGTCGGGACACACCCTAACTTGGTGGTGTCCCTCTACGGCGGCAACGGTGGAGATGATTACCGTTGACGGCGGCGGAGACCTGCGGCGAGGGCGCACAGGCGACGAAGGCGACGATCCGTAGACCAGGGCGGCGGCAGCAGGGGTCTTGGGGGCGAACGGTTTGAAGAAAGAAATCGCGCGCAGCCCCTCAGGTATATATAACCCCGTGCTGTCGGTGGGACCGAGTTGAAAAACTCGGTGTCACCGAGATGTATATCTGCTGTGCAGTTACACATATCGGTCAGACCGAGAGTTTGAACTCGGTTTCACCGAGATGAAACCTAGATCAGTCTAAGCGTTTCGGTTGGACCGATATTGAGAAACCGGTCAGACCGAAATGGACTTAGAAGGTTTTGGAAGTCAGCCTTAGACGAATCGGTGGTTCCGAGTGCTCCTCACTCGGACTGTCCGAAAAAGACTTGTTCAAAGTTGTGATATGAGCATGAATAGAATTTTGAGACAAGAAAGCATAGATAGCTAGGGAAAGGTGCTTAGGCATTCTTGTCCATCCATTTGGCCAGAAAAAAAAAGAAACCAAAACAATCAAAACAACAAATGGATGTCCTTGAATGGATAAAATCATGCATTCAACATGCTCACACAATAAGATAGCAACTGAAATATGTGTCAAACATGCACAACCAATCACTCTAGCTACTAGCACACAATTTGTCGATGACTAGGTCATCTATATATGAGTATATTGACTTAGGAGCCAAATGAGAACATTTGATCATAGGTCATACTCATCGTTTAAGCACAAGTGGGGTTACCACTTTTACATAAAGCATTTATGTGTTCACATCATTTGAAGATGCTTTAGCTCAATTTTTTTTAGAGCAAAGCTCCCCCTAGATGTGAGAACCCCTTTTAAAGGGTCAAACTAACCTTGGGTTGTCGTAGAAGACTTCTGTAGATGTTGAAGATGTGGATGCTCAATGTTGATGTAGATCATCATGAGTTGGGAGCAATCCTTTGGATTAGGGCACTTTCAATACCTACATGGGTTAGTCCCGCAAGGAACAAACAAGAATATCCATAGACATAGAGTGAAGTACACAAAAGATGATGTCCATGAAAGCAATGATTACCTTGTTCCTTGACTTACCAACAAGAGGGTTTGTGACTCCATGAACTAGTGCATGATGTGGAAGTTGATTGCACAAGTTCTTGCCAAAAAGAATATGAGTGAAGTTTGTTGGCGGAGTCACCCTCAAGAACCTACTAGTTCTTCTTCTTTGGGATCCACATCATCTTGATGGGAATCCTTGGTGTTGTAGTTGAGCTTGACGAAGTAGAACTTGATGTGTCCTTGGGAACCCACTTGACCATGGCTTGAGGTGCTTCAATGAATGCATCAATTTCCTCTTGAAGCTTGTCCTTGGCCTTTAGCTTGTGGTCTTGTGGTGGAAGGTCATCTTGAGCTTGTTCCACATTGGAAGAAGTAGGATCATACTTCTCCTTTTGTGAGACAAACTGTGGAGTAGGGTATTGACCTTCTTCCCACTCAACACCATCGGCGTTGAACTTTCGCTCAAAACCAATCCCTTGATTCTTCCGGTGTCTTCCTTGTTTGCGAACAATCTCCTCAAAGTTCTTGCTTCCGGCAAGACTCTTGTAGACACCTTTCTCTATGATTTCCTTCAATAAGCTATTTTCTTGCTCAAGTGTTACTTGGCTTGAAACATTGTTAGTGGAATCAAGAGAACTACTAGAAGCAACAATATTGGATTTAACATTGTTATTGTTACTACTAGAGGAAGAATTTTTCTTATGCTTGTCATGCTTAGTCTTAATAGGTGGCAAGAAATTAGACAAGAGAAGTCGTTTGGCAAGATATGAATAACTCTTCTTTCGAAGATCGTCATTGATCGCTTTTAGAAACTCATGTTCTTGCTCTAGAGTGAGCTTCTCGAAGCGTAGCTTCTCATGAGATCTTAGGAGCTCTCTATGATCTTCTTGAGTTGTTTCATGAGCTAACTTAAGAGTGTTTAGTTCTTTAGTTAGACGCTCAATCTCCTTCATAGCATTGTCATTCGACTCTTCTCGACTATAAAGACTACTAGCATTTTCATCATTACTAAGCTCACTAGATTTATCATGCAAGAGCTCATCTTCACCAAGTAAGTCATCCTCATCACTATCAAAGTCAATGAACTCAGGGTGTGTTACCTTGGGGCCTTTAGCCATGAAGCATCTTCCAATTCCCTCATTCGGTGAATCAAATAAGTCGTAGGAGTTGGAGTTGGAGGATACGAGTGCAAGTCCGGCAACACCTTCATCTTGACTATAGTCGGAGTCGGAGACCCATTCACCAACATGAGCTTGATGTCTTCTTCTTGTGTAGCTCCTTGATGACTTGTCTTTCCTCTCCGAATCCTTGCTTCTCCGAGGAGGTCTTCGTTCATAACGATCATCTCTACTCCTTCTCTCTTTCCGAGGTGACTCATCTCTTGCTCTTCTTCTTGGAGATTCTTCTCTTCTCTTGTGGGGAGCCGTACACTCATTTGAGAAGTGTCCGGGTCTTCCACAATTGTAGCAGTTTCGATCACGACTAGAAGATCTCTTTCCATCATATGATCTAGACTTTGAGCTTCTCTCTTTGCCTCTATTCTTGTAGAACTTGTTGAAGTTCCTGACCATTAGGCTTATGTCTTCATTGGAAACTAACTTGTCACTTGAGGTAGTAGGAGCATCACTTGTAGCTTTGTAAGCACCACTTGACTTGTTGTGAAGCTCTTCCTTATCCTTAAGTGTCATCTCATGAGCAACAATCCTTCCAATGACTTCAGTTGGCTTGAGAGTCTTGTAGTTTGGCATCATTTGGATCAAAGTGCACACGGTGTCATGCTTTCCATCCAAAGCTCTGAGAATCTTCTTAATGATGAATCGGTCGGTCATTTCTTCGCTTCCTAAGCCAGCAATCTCATTTGTGATGAGAGCAAGCCTAGAGTACATTTCAGCGACTCCTTCACCATCCTTCATCTTGAACTTGTCAAGCTGACCTTGAAGAATATCCAGCTTTGATTCCTTCACAGATTCAGTACCTTCGTGCATTTCAACCAAAGTATCCCAAATCTCCTTAGCATTCTCAAGACGACTGATTTTGTTGAACTCTTCGGGACACAAAGCATTGAAGAGAATGTCACAAGCTTGAGCATTATTTTGCAACATCTTCAGTTCTTCGGGTGTAGCTTCGCGATCCGGAACTTTTCCTTCTTCAAAGAAGTCACCTTGCATGCCAACACAAATAATGCCCCATGCGGCTGGGTTATGACCAAGAATATGCATTTTCATTTTATGCTTCCAACTAGCAAAATTTGTACCATCAAAGTAGGGACCTCTACGATAATTACCCTCACTAGACGCCATACTCTCCTAGGTTGTGAAACCAAGCTTATGGAGTCCAATGCAATGGAAACCAAGGCAATGGAGACCAAAGCTCTGATACCACTTGTAGGATCGAAAGTAGGTCTAGAGGGGGGGGGATTAGACTACTTGACAATATAAAAAATCTGCCTTTAGATCATGCAATGTTTTTGGCAGTTTCACAAACAAGATCAGTTCAAGTAACACCCTACACATGCAATTCTAGAGTTTATGCAGCGGAAAGTAAATTGCACATGTAAAAGAGAGGTGGAGAAGATCAAACGCAGTTTGGTGACACGGAGATTTTTGTCGTGGTTCCGATAGGTGGTGCTATCGTACATCCACGTTGATGGAGACTTCAACCCACGGAGGGTAACGGCTGCGCGAGTCCACGGAGGGCTCCACCCACGAAGGGTCCACGAAGAAGCAACCTTGTCTATTCCATCACGTCCTACGCCCACGGAGGACTAGCCTTACTCGGGGTAGATCTTCACGAAGTAGGCGATCTCCTTGCCCTTACAAACTTCTTGGTTCAACTCCACATCTCAAAGACGGAGGCTCCCAAGCGACACCTAACCAATCTAGGAGGCACCACCCCCCAAAAGGTAATAGACGGTGTTGATGATGATGAACTCCTTGCTCTTGTGCTTCAAATGATAATCTCCCCAACACTCAACTCTCCTCACTGATATGGCTGTGGTGGAAGAAAGATTTGAGTGGAAAGCAACTTGGGAAGGCTAGAAATCAAGTTTCATATGGTAGGAATGGAATGGCTTGATCTCAACACAAGGGTAGGTGGTTCACTTCTCAGAAAGTGTATGGTAGAAGTGGTGGTACTTTCTGATGGCTCTCCTCACGAATGAAGAGGGGGTGGAGGGGTATATATAGCCTCCACACAAAATCCAACCGTTACACACACATTTGACCAATCTCCGTGAGACCGAAGTGAAAACTCTGTCAGACCGAAAGTTCAAATATAGTGAACGTTGGGGTTTTCGGTGGGACCGAAAATACCATCTCGGTGTGTCCGAAGCGAGTCAAAGGTTAGGGTTTGCCATCTCGGTGTGACCGAAAACAACAACTCGGATATTCCGAAATGCTGTCAATTGGTTACAGAAGGTTGGCAGAACATTTTCGGTGAGACCGAAACTCAGAATCGGATGGACCGAGAAATTAGGGTTTGGGAAAATAACTGAAGTGGTTCATCTCGGTGGGACTGAGTTTGCAGAATCGGTTTGTCCGAGATTACTTATGAGTGTGTTGAATAGTGAAGAGTGCTGATAGTTGAGGGAGCTAGATCACCAAGCACTTGAGCAACAAGAACATTAACACAACCTCATCCCCTTTTAATAGTATTGGCTTTTCCTATGGACTCAATGTGATCTTTGATCACTAAACCAAAAATAGAGTCTTGAGCTTTTGCCAATGCTTGTCTTAGCATTTTGAGGGGTCCACTTCTTCAGACATTTCCATACCCATATCATCGAACTTTTCTGAAATGATTCTCAAGTAAATATTAGTTCAATGATATATATGTTGTTATTAATTACCAAAACCACCCGGGGATTAGTTGCACTTTCAGAGATCGAAACGTGAAGAGAAATAATGAGCGCGTGTGTGTCTGGTACCAATAGCTCTATTAACAAAGAAAAATGAAGATCGATCGATACATGAAGTATGTGTGTGTGGGGGGGGTAGTCGATGGAGAGACCTAAACACAACATTTGCATGTACTCCCTCCGTTCCAAAATAGATCAACTTTGTACTTACATAGTACTTGACTTAATATTGATGTTTCAATTTATTGTGCATTTTAAATATTGAATTGAGAACCATGCATGGCTTACATTTTATTTTTGAATTCGTGTCGTACATGATTGGTCATACATCCACGTTGAGATCACTATATCACAAACTCACTCTAATTCAAGAACTCGTCGTAAATCAATTACCATGCATTTTGGAATGACCAGTTACTTGCAAGGAAAATACGGGCATTGTAGACTTGTAATAATAGTAATACATATAGATTCGTTCGACAATTTAAAAAAAGATTCCTTTTGCAGTCTCGAATGGTAGCACCCGACGGCGTACCAGCCAAACTCGGGCTCCTTTCAGGGGTGATTTGACCTTTTCAAGACATTTAAGTGATTTTCTAGCCATTTAATGACCGTAATCCAAAATTGAACTACATCTACATGCAACGGCTAACCATAACGGTTTGAAAAATCATATTTGTGTACTTGTGTGCGAGTTAATTCCATGTGCATTAAATTGGAAGGAAATTGTGAACATATTGGTCTCACGCCCTGGACACATGCATGGAGTGTCATGGCATTTAAATTCCAAAAAAAAAATCAGAAACACATGAAACCGTGCTTGATGTAATGTCATGCCACCAAGATGATGTGGTAAAAAATTGGCATGTTTGACGAAAGTTTGGACACACACCCCTCACAAACTGAAGCAACTCGCTAGAAGGCTCGTGGTTCCGAGACAGAACAATGCATGTTTGATGACGAGCGAGCGATAGCTTCCTCTTACGGGCTTCAAAAAAATTCTACAGCTAACGTGCATGAATACAATTGTCGTGTCAAAATTTGGAAAATTCAGGGGTCATTTTTACCTTTTTAAGACATTGAAGTGATTTTCTAGTCATTTAATGACTGTAATGAAATTTGAACTACATCTACATGCAACGGCTAACCATAACTGTTTAAAAAATCATATTTGTGTACTTGTGTGCAAGTTAATTCCATGTGCAGTAAATTGGAAGGAATTTTGAAACATATTGGTCTCACGCCCTCGACACATGCATGGAGTGCCATGGCATTTAAATTTCAAAAAAAGGATGAGAAACACATGAAATCTTGCTTGATGTAATGCCATGCCACCAAGATGATGTGGTAAGAAAATTGGCATGTTTGGCGAAAGTTTGGACACACACACATCACAAACCGGAGCAACTCAGTAGAAGGCTCATGGTTTGGAGAGGGAACAATGCATGTTTGATGACAAACGATCGCTAGCTTCCTCTTACGGGCTTAATTTTTTTCTATAGTTAACGTGCACTAATACAACTAGCGTGTCAAATTTTGGAAAATTTTAGGGGTCATTTGACATTTTGAGACATTTAAGTGATTTTTGTTGCCATTTAATGACCGTAATTCAAATTTGAACTACATCTACATGCAACGGCTAACCACAACGGTTTGAAAAATCATATGTGTGTACTTGTGTGCGAGTTAATTCCATGCGCAGTAAATTGGAAGAAATTTTCAAACATATTGGTCTCACGCCCTGGACACATGCATGGAGTGCCATGGCATTTAAATTCCAAAAAAATAAAAAAGATCAGAATCACATGAAACCTTGCTAGATGTAATGTCATGCCACCAAGTTGCTGTGGTAAAAAACATGGCATGTCTGACGAAATTTCGGACACACACCCCTTACAAACTGGAGCGACTCACTAGAAGGCTCGTGGTTCCGAGAGGTAACAATGCATGTTTGATAACGAATGGGAGATAGCTTCCTCTTACGGCTTTCAAATTTTTTTTCTACATTTAACGTGCACTAATACAATTGTCATGTGAAATTTTGGAAAATTATAGGGATCATTTGACCTTTTAAAGATATTTAAGTGATTTTCTAGCCATTTACTGACTGTAATTCAAATTTGAACTACATCTCCATGCAACGGCTAACCATAACAGTTTGAAAAATCATATTTTTTGTGTACTTGTGTGCGAGTTAATTAATTCAATGTGCAGTAAATTGTAAGGAATTTTCAAAGATATTGGTGTCAAGGTCTGGACACACATGCATGGAGCGCCATGCCATTCAAATTCCAAAAAAATGAAAAAATGACCAGAAACATATGAAACCTTGCTTGACGTAATGCAATGTCACCAAGATGATGTGGTAAAATAATTGGCCTGTTTGACGAAAGTTTCGACACACACCCCTCACAAACCGGAGCAACTCACTAGAAGGCTCGTGGTTTCGAGAGGGAACAATGCATGTTTAACGCCGAACGGGTGATAGCTTCGTCTTATGGGCTTCAAAAAAATTCTATAGCTAACGTGCACTAATGCAATTGTCATGTCAAATTTTGGAAAATTTCAGGGGTACTTTGACCTTTTTAAGAAATTTAAATGATTTTCTAGTCATTTAATGACCGTAATCCAAATTTGAACTACATCTACATGCAGCGGCTAACCATAACGGTTTGAAAAATTGTATTTGTGTACTTGTGTGTGAGCTAATTCCATGTGCAGTAAATCAGAAGGAATTTTCAAACATATTGATGTCACGCCCTGGACACATGCATGGAGTGCCATGGCATTTCAATTCCAAAAAAAACATCAAACGATGTAAATATCTGGTGTTCAAAAGAGAAAATGTATAGATTTGGCAAGACAGTCGGCTGGTACGTCTCCAACATATGTATAATTTATGACATATTCATGGGACTAACCTATTAACCTAGAGCCCAGTGCCAGTTTCTGTTTTTTCCCTTGTTTTTGAGTTTCTCAGAAAATGAATATCAAATGGAGTCCAATTGACCTGAAATTTTACGGTGATTTTTTATGGACCAGAAGAAGCCCCGGAAGCAAAAGAGTTGGGCCAGAACAGTCTCGAGCCAACCACAAGGGTGGAGGGCGCGCCCTACTGATACGTCTCCAACGTATCTACTTTTCCAAACCCTTTTGCCCTTGTTTTGGACTCTAACTTGCATGATTTGAATGGACTAACCCGGAATGACGCTGTTTTCAGCAGAACTACCATGGTGTTGTTTTTGTGCAGAATAAAAAGTTCTCGGAATCGCCTGGAAATCAACGGAGAATTATTTTGGAAAATATAAAAAATACCTGCAAGAAGATCCACACCAGGGGGCCTTGGGCCAGCACACGAGGGTGGGGGGCGCGCCCCCTACCCAGGGCGCGCCCCCTGCCTCGTGGGCCCCCTGGTGCTCCACCGATGTACCACCAGATCCTATATCTTCCGTTTCGGGGAGAAAACTTAGGAGAGAAGGAATTATCGCGTTTCACGAGACGTAGCCGCCGCCAAGCCCTAATCTCTCTTGGGAGGGTTGATCTGGAGTCCGTTCGGGGCTCCGGAGAGTGGAGATCGTCGCCATCGTCATCATCAACCTTCCTCAATCACCAATTCCATGATGCTCACCGCCGTGTGTGAGTAATTCCATCGTAGGCTTGCTGGACGGTGATGGGTTGGATGGGATATATCATGTAATCGAGTTAGTTTTGTTAGGGTTTGATCCCTAGTATCCACTATGTTCTGAGATTGATGTTGCTATGACTTTGCTATGCTTAATGCTTGTCACTAGGGCCCGAGTGCCATGATTTCAGATCTGAACCTATTATGTTTTCATGAATATATGTGTCTTCTTGATCCTATCTTGCAAGTCTATAGTCACCAACTATGTGTTATGATCCGGCAACCCCAAAGTGACAATAATCGGGACCACTCTCGGTGATGACCATAGTTTGAGGAGTTCATGTATTCACTATGTGTTAATGCTTTGGTCCGGTACTCTATTAAAAGGAGGCCTTAATATCCCTTAGTTTCCAATAGGACCCCGCTGCCATGGGAGGGTAGGACAAAAGATGTCATGCAAGTTATTTTCCATAAGCACGTATGACTATATTCGGAATACATGCCTACATTGCATTGATAAACTGGAGCTAGTTCGGTGTCACCCTAGGTTATAACTTCTACATGATGAATTGCATCCGACATAATTTCCCATCACCGATCCAATGCCTACGAGCTTTACCTATATTGCTAGTAGCTTATTTAATTTTTCGTTGCTACTATCACAAAAACTACAAAAACACTATCTTTACTTTTATTGCTGCTACCGCCACTATCATATTACTATGCTGTCGGTGTACTAAGATAGGGGTACCTTAGTACCCCAACTTGTGCACGGGCAGTAGCAGCTTCCCGCGGCAGGGCTCACCATGTGCTCGCCGGAGACCTTTCTGATCCTTATAAAACCATTCAAAAAACAAAGTATACAAGACAGAAGATCAAGACCCCGGCAAGTGGAGCTTGCCGGGAAGGCCGTACCAGGCTCAGGTTTATCACTTTAACACAAGACCCTGGCAAGGGGAGCTTGCCAGGAAGACCAGAAGATTGCATCTTAGAAGACATGCCTCGGCGCACTCTGTGCCCCGGCAGGGCCCCGGGGAGCGACAAGCTTCCCGGCCCGGCAAGATCAAGACCCCGGCAAGGTGCTTGCCAGGGGAGCCTGCGCTGTGTGCCCGCGCTCCAGCTCATCGGCCCACGCTTCGCCCTGGGGCCTTTCCAGGGACGCGTGGCGGATGGCTGTGCAGCCTGGGGGACACGATGGCACTCCACGGTGACGAGGCTATCGCCGTGGCGAACGGAGACGCATGGGCGGGAGCTTTTGGGGTCGACGGCGACGGGAATTAAATGCTCTTGTCCCCCACTGTCAAAGTAGGTGATGACCACTGTTCATCCACTGTTCACGCACTGTTCCCGCACTGTTACAACTACCACCAAAGTTACGTTTTTGCCCTTCTTCTACGTTGACACCTGTCGGTGACCCCTTGAGCTATAAAAGGAGGCCCATGCACAACGTAGAAAGGGTTCGGAACCTAGATAGCTCTCTGGCTCGGTGTAGCTAGTTCTTCAAGCTCCCGAGCTCACAAACTCAATACAAACCAAGCAGGAGTAGGGTTTTACGCGTCCGCGCGGCCCGAACCTGGGTAAACTGCCCGCGTGCTCTCCTCGATCTGCTCTTTGTGCTCCCTCCGCTCCCTTACCGCGACGTACAAGGGGCTCCGGTCCCATAGGTGTTCGTGGTGGACAGTTTCCCCCGACATCTTTGGCGCGCCAGGTAGGGGGCGTCGAGGTTGTGCGAACCTGATCCGGCACTCACGCGGGCGCATTCTTCATCAACCTCTCCAACTTCGTCAGTTTCATCAGCAGCAGCAACATGGCCCCGAAGAAGAAGGCTTCGGAGGTCGCAGGCCCGTCTGCGTCGATTCCCCCGCCACCAGAACCAACGGTGGGTGGAGGAGACGCCGGCGGAAGGGTGGTCGCCGGCGAGGAAACTCGCGGCACCGCCAAATCCAAGGACAAGACGGACGACCGAGCCTCGGTATCCGTAGACGCGCCATGTCCATCTCAGCAGACGACAACCTAGCAGCGCCGTGGTACAGGAGGTACCATCCGCTTGCTAGGGCAAGGGCAAACCGGAGGATCGCGGGATGCTCTAGGCCATCGCCCTGGCACGAGCAAGGCGCGGTCGCCGGGGCGAGAGACTGCTCCTTCTAACCCTGTTAGAAGTCCGAGCATATCTCGCTCCTTGCACCGCTCGCCACCGCTCCCCTCCTCTCCAGCAGAAGCTCTCGCAAGAGCGCAACTGCTCCTCGATTTCCCTCCAGCGGCAGACAAGGCCGAAGACTGGAGGGCAACAATCCAAAGCCTCATCGCCTTCGCCAACAACGACACGCCGCAGCAGCCGGCGACCTCGCGGCCACGGCAAGTCGAGAAGACGAAGGCCGATGGCGACAAGACCGCCGGGGGTGCAACCACCGTGCACTCCCCGCCGCGGAAGCAGAAGACGCCTCCCCGCCGGATAAACATCGACGACGACTCCATGGCGTCGTCGGATCTGCGGGCTCGTCGGGACCAGCGCCAAGTCCTTGACGACCGGCGACAAGAAGACGCTCGGACGACAATCGAGCGCCGCCGAGAAGCCCGGCGACAATCAGATCAGCGTGCTGGGACCGCTGTCGACACGCACGCGCCCGGTGAACCAGGCGACTTGCCGTACGCGGCAGGTTGCCCTGCGTTCACCCGTGAGCTGCGGCGCGTCCAGTGGCCCAGCATGAAAAACTTCAAGCCTGACGTACCCGAGAAGTACGACGGCAAGACGCACCCCTCGGAGTTCCTCAGTATCTACACCATCACGGTGCAGGCTGCCGGGGGGCGCGACGAGAAGATACTGGCGAATTACTTCCCGCTGGTGCTTAAGCCGAACGTTCGTTCTTGGCTTATGCACTTGCCGGAAGGCTCTATTTCTTCGTGGGCGGATTTGTGCCACCAATTTGTCGGCGCCTTCACGGGCGGCCACAAACCCCACGGCCAGGAGAGTGATCTCCACATCTTGGCCCAGAAGGAAGGAGAACCCCTGCGCAAGTACATCCAAGGGTTCAGCCGCGTGCAGCACAACATTCCCGATGTCCACCCCGCCGCGGTTATCAGCGCGTTGCACCAGAACGTGCGTAACCGTCGCATGCGGGAAGAGATGGCCATGACCAAGATACGGGATGTCGGCGAGCTCTATGCTCTGGCCGACAAGTGCGCGCGCGCCGAAGAGGGGAGGAGACTCCCCGGAGAGGATGCTGGCGCAGGGGGAAGCGACAGCGAGGATGCCGCCCCGGCAAAGAAGAGCCGGCGGCGGAACAATAGAAAGAAGAAGAGCAAGGAGGTGCTAGTCGTCGAGAAGTCCGGCAAGGAGGCTCCCGCCAAGACAGCGCAGGCTGGCGGCTCTGGCAAGGAGCCTGCCCCTGTAGCGGCAGCCGACAAGCAGGACGGCTCCGACAAGCAATATTGCAAGATCCACCGCACCAAGGGTCATGACCTTTCGAACTGCAAGCGCGTCGAGTACCTCGTAGAGGAGCAGAAGGCTGAATACGAGCGGCGCGACAAGGAGAAGGCCCAAGGTGGCGGAGGAGAGCCAAGCAAGAAGCGGCCATTCAATGGCCGGGGAGGACGCCGCGGCAAGGCCAAGCAGCGGCAAGGTGATCGACCTCCCCGGGGCCGCGACAAGGACGAGGAGGAAGACGACGACGACGACATGGAGGAAGGTGATAACAGCGAGCAGGAGTTCCAGAAGGCCACAGAAGTGCTGTGTGTCGACGGAGGCGCCTCTCTGCACACTTCCCACCGCCAACTCAAGCAGTGGGTGCGGGAAGTAAACGCAGCGGGGCCGCCCGTCGAGTCACGCAGGCTCCTGAAGTGGTCCAGCACGCCCATCATTTTTGATCTTGAGGATCACCCTGACCGCACCACGGCGGTCGGGTGCTTGCCGATGTTGGTTTCACCAACCATCCGCAACCTCAAGGTCACCAAAATGTTGGTTGACGGCGGGGCCGGCCTGAACTTGATCTCCTCGGCTGTGATCAAGAAACTCCAGATCCCGGACGGCGAGCTCGAAGAAACCGGTTCGTTCCAAGGAATAAACCCGGGGAGGAGCAAGCCGAAGGGGAAGATTACTCTGCCAGTGACCTTTGGCGGGGAACTTAACTTCAGGACGGAGAGGATAACCTTTGACGTGGCCGATATCCCATTGCCATACAATGGGATACTTGGACGTCCTGCCCTCGCCAAGTTCATGGCAGCTTCCCACTACGCCTACAACGTACTCAAGATGCCGGGGCCGATAAGCGTCATCTCTGTCCATGGCGACAAGAAGGACGCGCTTATCTGCGCCGACAAGATATATCGGGATGCAGCAGCCGCGGCGGAGAGCAACACACTTGCCGCTGAAGCTCCCGGGGGGAAGAAGACCAAGACCAAGTCCGGCAAGTGCTCTGGGACCCACTCCGGCAAACGCACCTCTTCAGAGTGCTGCGCTGCCGTCGAGGACGTTCCATCGAGCTCCACCGGCAAGAGCAAGAAAGGGATGGCCGCTCCACCGGCAACCAAGAAGGTGTCCGCCAAGGAGGACGGCACTGGTGGTACCTTCACCATTAGTGCTACACTTGATAGCAAATAGGAAAGCGCGCTCGTTGCCTTCCTGCGGGCGAATGTCGATGTGTTTGCGTGGCAACCATCTGACATCCCCGGCGTTCCCAGGAAGGTAATTGAGCACAAGCTTGCTGTTTGTCCTCATGCCCGGCCCGTCAAGCAGAAGGTCAGGAAGCAAGCCGTGGAGCGCCAAGAATTCATTGCCGAAGAAATTAAGAAGTTAGAAGCAGCGGGCCTAGTTAGAGGCGTGATCCATCCGACGTGGTTAGCAAATCCAGTTGTCGTGCGTAAGGCTAACGGGAAGTGGAGGTTGTGTATAGACTTCACTGATGTGAATAAAGCATGTCCCAAGGATCCATTTCCCTTGCCGCGCATTGACCAGATTGTTGACTCCACTGCTGGATGCGAGCTGCTCTCCTTCCTTGATGCATACTCAGGCTACCACCAGATTTTTATGGCCAAGGAAGATGAAGAGAAGACTGCATTCATTACTCCATGTGGCACATATTGCTTCATTCGCATGCCTTTCGGATTGAAGAATGCAGGCTCAACATTTGCAAGGGTGGTGCACACTGCTTTTGAGCCACAGATTCACAGAAATGTAGAAGCTTATATGGATGACATAGTGGTCAAGAGCAAGAGCAAAGATACCCTGATCCAAGATTTGGAAGAAACTTTTGCAAATCTGCACAAGATACAGCTCAAGTTGAACCCCGAGAAGTGCGTCTTCGGAGTCCCCTCCGGCAAGCTTCTCGGGTTCTTTGTGTCTCAGAGGGGGATTGAAGCTAATCCCGATAAGATAAAAGCCATCGAGCAGATCGAAGCCCCGAAGCGCGTCAAGGACGTAAGGAGGCTTGCAGGTTGTGTAGCTGCTCTCAGTAGGTTCATTTCAAAGTCTGCAGAACGCGCCCTACCTTTCTTCAAGATCTTGAAGAAGGCAGGTCCTATGAAATGGACTCCGGAAGCGGAGGCAGCGCTGCAAGACTTGAAAGGATACCTATCCTCCACTCCGATACTTGTCGCACCTAGACCACAAGAGAAGTTGCTGCTGTACTTAGCGGCAACCAATCAAGTGGTTAGTGCTGCGTTAGTAGCGGAGAGGGAGGCCGATGAGGAGTCTACACCACCGGCAAGCGAATCCAGCGACAAGCAGGGGGCTGCTCCGACAAGCTCTGGCCCCGACAAGGACAACTCTGCGCAGGAACAAGGAGAAGTGCGAAGGAAGATGGTGCAGCGCCCGGTGTATTTTGTGAGCTCCCTCTTGCAAGGGGCTAGATCAAGATACTCCGGGGTGCAGAAGTTGCTTTTCGGTCTCCTCATGGCCTCGAGAAAGCTGCGCCATTACTTCCAAGCACACGAGATAACAGTGGTCACTCGCTTTCAGTTGGAGAGGATACTGCAAAACCCAGAAGCAACAGGCAGGATCGTCGAGTGGGCACTGGAACTGTCGAGCTTTGGCCTCAAGTTTGAAAGTACTTCAACCATACAGAGCAGAGCTTTGGCAGAATTCATAGCTGAATGGACCCCAACGCCGGATGAAGAAGTTCCAGAGACAAGCGTCCCCGTACAAGAAGCGACAAGCGAATGGGTAATGTACTTTGATGGTGCTTTCTCGCTGCAAGGCGCCGGTGCCGGCGTGGTACTCATAGCGCCCACCGGAGAGCACCTCAAGTATGTTATCCAGATGCACTTTCCCAGGGAACAAGCGACAAACAATACTGCTGAGTATGAAGGTCTGCTTGCCGGCCTCAGGATTGCAGCTGAACTTGGGATTAGGAAACAGGTTGTGCGGGGAGATTCTCAGTTGGTGGTCCGACAAGTCAACAAGAGTTACCAGAGCCCTTTGATGGAAGCTTATGTAGATGAAGTGAGGAAGCTTGAAGAGCACTTTGAAGGTCTGCAAATGGAGCACGTCCCGAGAGCTCAGAACGATATAGCAGATGGCCTTTCAAAGTGTGCTGCAATGAAGTTACTTGTGGAACCAGGGACCTTCCTGCTCAAGCTAACTCAGCCGTCCGTTACACCATCAATTGGGCAGCCCAAGAAGAGAAAGTTGGTCTCCGGCGACTACTTGCCGGCGGATCTCCCCGAGGCCGCCGCCAAGGTCCCCAAGATCAACAACCGGAACGCTGAGGAACAGTTTGCTCCTGCAGATCTAACGGTCTGTACAGTTGTAGCAAATGTTCCCGACAAGCCTTGCCCCAGCAGGCTTGCCGGGGGACCTTCAGCTCCGGCAGAACCAGAGGTTCTTGCCGTAGAAGCTGGGGTCCCCGCAGCGGCCCTCATGCCTTTAGTCCTTGCCGTTGAGCCTCGGGCTCCGGCATGGGCACAGTAGATCGTCCGTTTTCTACAAACTGGAGAACTTCCCGATGACCCAGCAGAGATAGAAAAAATAACCAGGCAGTCAAGTATGTACCAGTTCGTGGACAACGAACTGTACAGAAAAAGGCTCAATGGTGTCAGGTTGAAGTGCATTTCCAGAGAAGATGGACAGAAGCTGTTGGCAGAAATACATGGAGGCATATGTGGCCACCACATTGGTGCAAGGGCACTTGCCGGGAAGGCATTCCGGCAAGGGTTCTTTTGGCAAGAAGCCCTCCAAGATGCAACTGCACAAGTAACCAAGTGTGAAGCGTGCCAGTTCCATGCCAAGCAAATTCATCAGCCAGCTCAAGCTCTCCAGACGATCCCTTTGTCCTGGCCCTTCTCGGTCTGGGGGCTCGATATCCTCGGCCCCTTCCCCCGAGCTGTCGGGGGCTTTGAGTACTTGTACGTAGCAATCGACAAGTTCACAAAGTGGCCAGAAGTGGAACCGGTGAGAAAGGTGACAGCACAGTCAGCGGTCAGGTTCTTCAGAGAGATTATTTGCCGTTTCGGAATCCCTAACAGGATCATCACCGACAACGGTACACAGTTCACTAGTCGCACCTTCATGCAGTACGTCCAAGACCTTGGCGCCAAAGTCTGTTTCGCTTATGTTGCTCACCCGAGGAGCAACGGTCAAGCGGAGAGGGCCAATGCTGAAGTGCTGCGCGGACTCAAGACAAGAACCTTCGATAGGCTGCGCAAGTGCGGAAAAAACTGGATAGAGGAGTTGCCGGCGGCTCTTTGGTCGATCAGAACGACGCCAAATCGAGCCACCGGACAGACACCCTTTGCCCTTGTCTATGGGGCAGAGGCAGTTCTCCCCACGGAACTCGTATACGGATCTCCTCGAGTGCTCGCTTATGATGAGCTCGAGCAAGAGCAACTGCGACAAGACGATGCGTTGCTCCTCGAGGAGGAACGTCTCCAGGCTGCTGTACGAGCTGCTCGATACCAGCAAGCCTTGCGCCGCTACCATAGCCGCAAGGTCAAGGCCAGGAGTCTCGAGGAAGGCGACCTTGTTCTTCGGCGTGTTCAGTCCGCCAAGAATTCCAACAAGTTGACGCCGAAGTGGGAAGGCCCTTATCGGGTGAGACAAGTCACAAGGCCCGGCGCTGTCCGCCTTGAGACCGAAGAAGGCTTACCGGTGAGCAACTCCTGGAACATAGAGCATCTTCGAAAGTTTCACCCATAAGGCGCGGTTGCCGTGATCCGCTCCGGCAACCACCTTTTGTACGAGTCTTGCCGCTGTTGCATGTAATCCTTTGTACAAAGCCGGGCGCAGATCCCGTGCATCAGTAAAGCTTTTTGTGTTTCGCACTATTTGCCATTTTCATGCTTTTCTTTGATATTTGCATGCATTGTTTGGCATCTTGTACAACACACATAACCGGTAAGCATAACCATGCCGAGAAACCCTATACTTGTTCCCTCTTCTCCTTTTCTTTCCCTCTTAAGCAGAAGAAACGTTCCTCGCGCACAAGTTTGCCGGGGGGGAAGGAGGTGGAGGACGAACCAAGTGTTGTTCAAGAAAGAGAAGCCTACCGGAGAACGAACAGACTATGAAAGCTAAGTTACCAGAATTTGAGCAGTTCAAATTTTTAAAAAAATTAGTTATCTTCCTTGAACAACCACACTTTGTATGGAAAACCTGTGCGCGGAGGAACCTACCCGTGGCTAGCCGCACCCTTATCTTGTTTTCGAGTACGCTCAACGGCTTAAGCGAGCTGCGACAAGTGTCGCGCCCTTATTTCGTTTTCGAGTTCGCTCAGCAAGCTAAGTGCGTTGCGACTAGCTGCGGCAAGGTTGCTTGTCGGTAAGGCCTTTGCCAGCAGGCTGCTCAGAGTCCAGCACTCAGCGCTCGCGGCAAGGGTCCCTTGCCGGCAAGTTCCCTAAAAAGCATAGGGTAAAAAGCATACAAAGTAAAGGACCAAAACAAGGGAGATAACAATGCATCAATTGCTCGGAAATAAGATAATATATTACAGAGATAACTTGTCGCAATGACTAATAGGTTCATGGCACACTTTGCAGCAACAAAGGAAATAAGAAGAAAGAGGCCTAGTCTACGCGATCGCCTTCGCGCCTGGAGATCTTGTTCACCTTGGCGATGATGTGGGCGACCTGCGCCTTCAGCGCCTCCTGATCTGCGTCGGCCGGCAAGCTGCGGAGGACGTTGACAAGATTAATACCAGGATTGTGGTAGACAATCTTGGTCAAGACACGCTCCAAGGTACCCGCGCAGAGCTGGCGCGACTCCTCGGCCAGCTGCGTGGGGAGCTTCTCCTGTAGACGTGCGAGCGCCGGCGCGATCCCCCTGAAGAAAAGACTGAGCTTGGCGCTGTGGGGGAGACTCGGGTCCGGATAGTACACGAGGTGCTCCACCCTCAGCGCCATTAGCTCCTTGTCGATGTTGGCGGCGGAATTGACCAGCTCCTCCGTCCATTGCTCCACCGCCTGGTTGAAGATGTTCGCGGAGGTGGCAGCACTCTCCACCAGCTCCCGCTCCTTGCGGACCTCCTCCTTCAGCTTGGTCTCGCGGTCCCGAGCAGCGTCAAGTGAATCCCTCAAAGTGGAAACCTTCAACTCCAGATCAGCAATCGAGTCCTTGGCGGCTTTGAGCTCGTCGCCCTGCTTGGAGAGGCGTACCTGGAGGTCCGAGTTGGTATGGGCGTCTTTCTCGCGCTCTATGTTGAGCGCGGTGACCCTTTCCGTGCTCGCCTTCAGGTACTCCTCCAGCTGCGCCACCTTGGCTTCAAGGTCCTTCTTGGCGGTTTCCGCGGCGGCAGCGGCTTCCTTTGCCTCCTTCAGGGCCCCGCCAAGAGCCTGCTCCCGGGTGGTGAGCTCGTCGTCATGGGCGTCGAGCTCAACCTTCCGCTGGTTGAGCGCTCCTTCTCGCCGGGACAGCTCCACACCAACTAGTCGCTGCTGCTCCTCGGCCTCAGCTTTTTCCAGAAGAAACTCCTGCTGCTCTCCGGCAAGCCTCTCGCGCTCCTCCGCCAAGTCGCGGAGAGCTGCCTGGTTGGCGGCGCGGAGCTCTGCGGCGCGTTTCTCCAAGTCCGCTCCGGCCTTGGCGGTGAGGGCTTCTCGCGACTCCAGTTTCGCCTGCCTGGCCCGGTAAAGGGCCAGGAGCTGGCGGAGAAGTTTCTCCTCTTCAGGCTCATCGCTCCCGCCAGGCGCTTCAACGATCTTCAACCCCGCGGAGGCGAGGACCTCTCCATCAAAGGTCTCTCCCTCCACGGGGGCTCGCGACGAGGATCCCCACGGCACTTGTATGAAGACGCCGTTGGGGACCTCAAGATAGATGCCCGACTGCTCCTTGCCGGCGGAGGGGTCGGCGGCCGGCGCAGCGCTTGACGCTCCTGCCGCCTCCGGGCCGGCAGTGTGGCCGCCGTCCCCCTCCCCAGCCGTGGCGTCTGCAGTCGGGGCAGTCTCCTCAGCGGCAGGCTCGTCGGCTCCTGCCATGTCTTCGACGACAGGGGCATTGCCGGCGTCACCTTGCGCGCCCTTCTCCTCGACGGTGACCTCCGTCTCCATCCGCTCCGGGGGAGGAGGATCTAGCAGAAGAAGAAGAAAAGAAACGATCAAGCAAATATCCAAAAAGACAAGTCCAAGAAGAAGAAGTTACAAGATTTACCTTCGCGGACTTCCTCAACGACGGGCTCCCTCGCCGGGGAGTCCTCCCTTGGCGGGGTGGCCACCCTCGCCGGGCTGCTCGCCCTTGGCGGAGTACCCGTCCTTGGCGGAGCGCTCTCCCTTGCCGGGGAGTTCGCCCTTGGCGGGGATGGCGGGACCTGCGGCTCCTCGGGAGTAGTCTCCGGGCGCTCCTGCGGCTGCAGCTCCACTTCTGCACAAGACAAATGAAGCAGCAAGATATCAGTACAAGTTAAAACCTTAAGCGCGCCCGAAGAACAAAAAATCTAAAACCCAGACTTACGCTGGGGGCTGCTCCTCGGAGCAGCAGGTTGGTCCGACAAGCCGGTCGCCGGCGTGTCCCCTGTCGCCGCGACGGGCGAGTCGTCTTCGACCTCAACCATGGGGATTTTGGCCCGCTTTGCCGTCCGCTGGGCCAGGGTCCTGGAAGCAAAACAAGAACAAGATCAGAATCACGAAGAAAGATCAAGTCAGAATTGAAGAAGCTATGAGTTACAGATGCTTACTCCTCTTCCTCGTCGTCGTCGCTAAGGGCGGAGAAGTCGAACTCCACCTGAGTTGCTCCGGCGCGAGGAGCGGGAGGAAAAGGCTCCCTCGGGCGCTTGGCGGTCCCCGGGGCTGGGGGCTGCGACGACCCAGCCTCCGCCGACGCCGAGGCCCGAGGAGCAGGCGGAGCGGCCGCTCCGCTCTGAGAAGACCCCCCTCCGCTTGGCGCTGATGCGCGGGGCGCCTCCGCCGCAGCTGGTACGCGGGGCGCCTCCGCCGCGGCTGGTTCGCGGGGCGCCTCCGTCGCGGCTTGGTTCGCTCTAGTGGCACGCGTCGCCCGGCGAGCAGGCTGTTGTCAGGGCGCCTGCGTCCTTGTCGCTGTAGCCGCCTTGCGGAGACGCTTCAGCGGTGTTCGCTGGGGACTCGCCCGAGGCGGGGAGTTCTCCGAGGACGATGAGGCGTCGTCATCAAGCCCCAGAGACCCACCGGAGTCCTCATCGGCCTCGGTGTCCTCCTCCTCCTCCCCGACGGGCTCGCTGGGTCCAGCACCTCGTCCTGCGGCCCCGCTCTCTCCGGTGGCTCCGCTCCCTCCGGTGGCTCCGCTCCCTCCGGCACCTCTGTTCCCTCCGGCAACCTCGCTTGCCGCGGCCTCGCTCACGACCCCGGGAATCCCGGCGTGCCTCAGGGAAGGAACTCCGGCAAGCTCGTCGGGCGGAAGATTGAGCAGTCTGCGGATCTCAGCCTCCTCTGCTTGGCACACCTCGTCCTCGGCCTGCGCCTCGTCCATGGTGAATCCGAAGTCTCCTGCTGCTCCAGCTGCGGCGGCCTCTTCCATCCGGGAAGCAATATAGGCTATGTCCCGCTCTATGGTGGCCCGAGTGAGACCCTTGTTCTCCTCGGTGTTCTTCGGCACCTCGACCAGGTTATCGAAGAAACTCATAATTGCATCCGGCGTGGGCACTATCCAGGTGGGATCGACGCCGTGAGAGTCACACGCGGGCATCATTGCGCGCAAGGCATCCCGAGCGGTGCTGTTGCACAGCGGCACCACTCCCCGGGGAGATCTAAACCACTCTGGATGGGCCGGGTCGTGCTTAAAAAGCTCCCGGACCATCCCCTTCAGCTCCAACGCCGTGAAGTTGAAGTTCAAACCCGGGCGCAGCCTCATAATGTCCGCCGCATTGCCAAACTCCCATGCTGGCCTTTTCCTCTCTTGTAAAGGGGCAATGCGGCGGCGGAGGAAATCTGCTCCTACCTCTCAGATGGTCAACTTAGCTACCCGGAGACGAAGTATCCTGACAAGGGGCTCCGGTCCCATAGGTGTTCGTGGTGGACAGTTTCCCCCGACATATGCTACTAAACTATCTTGCTGCAGATACTAAGTTTCCATGTGTGGTTGAATTGACAACTCAGCTGCTAATACTTAAGAGTATTCTTTGGCTCCCCTTGTGTCGAATCAATAAATTTGGGTTGAATACTTTACCCTCGAAAACTGTTGCGATCCCCTACACTTGTGGGTTATCAAGACTATTTTATGGCGCCGTTGTCGGGGAGCATAGCTCTATTCTTTAAGTCACTTGGGATTTATATCTGTTTATCACTATGAAGAATCTGAAGGACTCAAAAACCAAGATCTTACCCTCAACTACGAGGGGAGGTAAGGAACTGCCATCTAGCTCTGCACTTGATTCTCTTTCTTTTATGAGTAAACTTGCGACACCTACTCCTGCTATTGAATCTGATATGCCGTATGTTCTTGATGATACTACTTCTGTCATGTATGATGAAACTACCTCTATGCCTGATACTGTGCCACTAGGTGAATTTCTAGATGAACAAATTGCTAAGGTTAGGGAGAGTGCAAATGTTGATGATATTTATGAAAGTGATGATGAAAATACTCCCAACATATATGAATTGCCTGTCGTGCCTGAGGGTTATGTTATGGATGAAGAAACTGCTAGAGACTTTCTTGCTTGCAATGATAGATATGATCTTAAGAAGTTATTAGCGAAGTTGAAAGAAAAGTCCTTGAATGCTAGAATGAAACATGACCCTGCTTTTGCTACTTCACCTATCTATGTTACTGATAAGGATTATGAATTCCCTGTTGATCCTAAGTTAATTACTTTGGTTGAATCTGATCCTTTCCATGGCTGTGAGTCTGAAACTGTTGTGGCACATCTTACTAAGTTGAATGATATAGCCACCCTGTTTACCAACGATGAAAAGATTCGTTATTACTATATCCTTAAGTTGTTTCCATTTTTGTTAAAGGGTGATGCTAAGACTTGGTTTAATTCTCTTGATCCTGGTTGTGTGCGTAGTCCCCAGGATATGATGTATTACTTCTCTGCTAAATATTTTCCCGCTCATAAGAAACAAGATGCCTTACGGTAAATATATAACTTTGCTCAAATTGAAGAAGAGAGTCTCCCACAAGCTTGGGGGAGGCTTCTCCAATTACTTAATGCTTTGCCTGATCATCCTCTTGAGATGCATGATATACTTGATGTCTTTTGTAATGGACTAATTGATGCCTCCAGAGACCACCTGGATAGTTGTGTTGGTTGTGTTTTCAGGGAAAGAACAATGGAACAAGTTGAATTACTATTGAATAATATGCTGGCCAATGAAAATAATTGGACACTTCCCGAACCAGCCCCTAAGCCAACTCCAAAGAAAAGCGGTGTTCAATTTCTCAGTCCTGAAGATATGCAAGAGGCAAAGAAATCTATGAAAGAAAAAGGTATTAAAGCTGAAGATTTTAAGAATTTACCGCCTATCGAATAAGTACATGGTCTTGATAACCCGACACATGTAGTAAAGTTAAATTCTCTTTATAGATTTGATGAAGGTGATATTCCTCGTTATAAGTCTGCTAGCCAATGTTCAGATGAGTTTGACAATTTTATTGTGAAACAAGAAAACTTCAATGATTATGTTGGTAGACAATTACAACACAATGCTTATATGATTGAACGCTTGAGTGATTATCTGTCTAGAGCTAAAGGTGAACTGAAACTTATTAGTATACATGCTTCTATGGTCACCACTCAAGTAGAACAAGTACCTAAGGCTCAGAACAGTTTGCTCAATGAATTAAATAGTAAGAATAATGACTATGTTGTTAGAGTTGCAACTAGAGGTGGTAAAATGACTCAGGAACCTCTTTATCCTGAAGGCCACCCTAAGAGAATTGAGCAAGATTCTCATAGAGCTAAATTAGATGCACCTAGTTCTGCTAAGAAGAAGAAAAAGAAAAATGATAGGACTTTGCATGCTCCTAGTGAACCTGTAGCTGACACACCTGAGAATCCCAATGATATATCTGTTTCTGATGCTGAGACACAATCTGGTAATGAACATGAACCTAGTAATAATATTAATGATGATGTTCATGATGATGCTCAATCTAGCAATGATAATGATGTAGAGATTGAACCTGTTGTTGATCTTGATAACCCACAATCAAAGAATCAACGTTATGATAAGAGAGATTTTGTTGCTAGGAAGCACGGTAGGGAAAGAGAACCATGGGTTCAGAAACCCATGCCTTTTCCTCCAAAACCATCCAAGAAAAAGGATGATGAGGATTTTGAGCGCTTTGCTGAAATGATTAGACCTATCTTTTTGCGTATACGTTTGACTGATGTGCTTAAAACAAATCCTTATGCCAAGTATATGAAAGACATTATTACCAACAAAAGAAAGATAGATGAAGTAGAAATCTCCACCATGCTTGCCAATTACACTTTTGAGGGTGGAATGCCTAAGAAATTAGGAGATCCATGAGTACCTACTATACCTTGCTCCATTAAGAGAAACTATGTTAAAACTGCTTTGTGTGATCTTGGAGCTGGTGTTAGTGTTATGCCTCTCTCTTTATATCATAGACTTGACTTGAGTAGGTTGACACCTACTGAAATATCTTTGCAAATGGTTGATAAATCAACTGCTATACCTGTCGGTATTTCTGAGGATGTTCCTGTTGTAGTTGCAAATGTTACTATTCTAACGGACTTTGTTATCCTTGATATTCCCGAGGACGATAGTATGTCTATTATTCTTGGAAGACCCTTTTTGAATACTGCAGGGGCTATTGTTGATTGCAACAAAGGCAATGTCACTTTTCTTGTCAATGGTAATGAGCATACGGTACACTTCCCGAGGAAACAACCTCATGTCCATAGTATCAATTATATTGGAAAAACTTCAACTATCACTATTGGAGGTTTTGAGTTTCCTATTCCTACTATAAAGAAGGCATATGACATTCTTATTGTTGGGGACATACATATCCCCATTGGGGTAACCTAGTGTTATTCGAAAATTCTCCGGTTTCATGTTACTCAGAAAGGGTTTATTAACAAGACCTGATCAACCTTGTTAATGGATTCCTTTTGATGAGCATGGGATAGGTGAATCTAGATGGCACAATCTTCTGTACCCTCCTTTTACTTTCTATTAATTAGGTTAAATAAAACAAAAATATCCTTGTCTGTCTGTTTCCAGACTTATCCGTGCAATAAAAAAATCCCAAAAATAAAAGTTCTCCAAATGCCATGAAAATGAAATATGATTTCTTTCTAGAATAATTAAGAAAATATGGCAATGAACACACAGCGAGGGGAGCCAACACGTGGCCACGAGGGTCCAGGGCGCGCCCCCTGCCTCATGGGCCCCACGTGGCCCCCTCCACTTATTCCTGCACCCATGCTCTTCTTCTTCCTCCCAAAAAAATCCCCAACCAACTCAAACCCGAGTTCTAGCTCATCTTGCTGCCATTTTTTATCTCCTTGCTCAAAGCACCATTCACCAAACTGTTTGGGGAGATTGTTCCTTGGTATGTGACTCCTCCATTGGTCCAATTAGTTTTTCCTATAGTGCTTTATTTGTTGCAAATTTATGCTGTTGTGGTGACCTTGTTCTTGAGCTTGCATGTAAAATTTTCTTTGTCCCAAGTAGTTCTAATGCATGATATAGCCCCTAGGCACTTATAGGAGTTGTTGCTATCAATCTTGTTGAGTTTGGTTAACTTTTATTTTGAAGTTACTAAAAATTGCAGAAATTTTCAGAAAAGGAAAATGTTAAAAAGATTATTGAGGGGTTCCTCCAGCAAGATCTTACAGGAGAAGAAGAAAGAAGAAAATAAGAAGCCCAAGTATAACCTTCCTCGCATGGCGGAAGTTCGACCATGCGAATGGCCGTGTAATAATTTCATGATGTCCGCCGGTATTTACGAAGACTTTTATTGGTTGGCAAATAATGTAGGCCTCACCGACTTCCTCAACGACCAGAAAGAACAGTATCTCTTACTCACCAATATTTTCACGCAAAGTTTTCATTTTCATTCTAGGAAAACACCACATACGGTGGAGTTTCGCTTATATGATGTGGTTAAGGAGATATCACTTTTAGACTTTTGTGAAACATGCAAAGTACCCTTTGGAGGTAGACTTGATGAACCACGTCGTGAAGACGTTGAAGGGTTCATTGACATGATAGCTGTATGGGAAACGAGACAAGTTTCAGGGGCAAGAATCACTAGTATACACTTCCATGTTCTGCGCTACTTTGCTTTATTTGCTAGTAGGTGTTTAATTGGTCGCGGGAACAGTGGGAATCTCAGTGCCCCTGATATTATCATTTTACGCCATGCTTTGTTTCAAGACCCAACTTTTAGCTTGGGCGCCGTCGTTGCCAAACGATTGAGTCTGAACCGCTCAAAGGGGCCCGTCTTTGGAGGCATCTTTGCTTCTCGCCTTGCTGAATATTTTAATATACCTATTAGGCATCGTGAGAAGGAAGAAAAATTGCTTGCCCCTGTTTATCTAGATTACAAGAGTATGGTAGCTCATGATTTTATTGTTAAAGACAGGAACATGTAGCTTAATTATAAATTAAGGTTTGATGAAATATACTGTGAAATTGTTACCTTGCCTGCACCATCTTTGTTTGATCTGTCCACAGGCAAGTATCTCATTACATCAGATGCCTTCTACAAGTACCAAGGACAGGCACAAGCTTCAGAGCCTGAGCCAGAACCACCACCTAATCCTTCCCGTCAATCTGTTTACTATACGCCTCATGTTCGACCTTTCGGTCTTCCGTGTTCCGAGGCCATGTCTGTACATGCTAGGCTCGTCAAGTGAACCCTAAGTGTATTGCGTGTGTAAATCTGGCTTACACCCGTCGTATGCGAACGTTAGAACCTATCACACCCGATCATCACGTGGTGCTTCGGAACAACGATCCTTAGCAACGGTGCACAGTTAGGGGGAACACAATTCTTGAAATTTTTAATGAGAGATCATCTTATTTACTACCGTCGTTCTAAGTAAACAAGATGCAAAAACATGATAAACATCACATGCAATCAAATAAAGTGACATGATATGGCAAATATCATCTTGCTCCTTCGATCTCCATCTTTGGGGCACCATGATCATCTTTGTCACCGGCTCGACACCATGATCTCCATCATCATGATCTCCATCATCATGATCTCCATCATCGTGTCTTCATGAAGTCGTCACGCCAACTATTACTTCTACTACTATGGCTAACGTTTAGCAATAAAGTAAAGTAATTACATGGTGTTATTCAGTGACACGCAGGTCATACAATAATTAAGACAACTCCTATGGCTCCTGCCGGTTGTCAAATTCAACGACATGCAAGTCGTGATTCCCTATTACAAGAACATGATCAATCTCATACATCACATATATCATTCATCACATCTTCTTGGCCATACCACATCACATAGCACATGCTGCAAGAACAAGTTAGACGACCTCTAATTGTTGTTGCAAGTTTTACGTGGCTTCTATAGGTTTTCTAGCAAGAACGTTTCTTACCTACGCCAAAACCACAACGTGATTTGTCAATTTCTATTTACCCTTCATAAGGACCTTGTTCATCGAATCTGATCCGACTAAAGTGGGAGAGAAAGACACCCGCCAGCCACCTTATGCATCTAGTGCATGTCTGTCGGTGGAACCAGTCTCACGTAAGCGTACGTGTAAGGTCGGTCTGGGCCGCTTCATCCCACAATACCGCCGAATCAAGATTATACTAGTAACGGCAAGAAAATTGAGCAAACTCAACGCCCACAACTGCTTTGTGTTCTACTCGTGCAAGATGCTACGCAAAAAACCTGGCTTTGATACCAATGTTGGGGAACGTAGCAGAATTCAAAAAAATTCTACGCTTTCACCAAGATCAATCTAAGGAGTCATCTAGCAATGAGCATATTGGAGTGCATCTACATACCCTTTTGTAGATCGCGTGCGGAAGCGTTCGAACCAACGTGGATGAAGTAGTCGTACTCTTCACGTTCTTCGTCACCGATGATCCTAGCGCCGAACGGACGGCACCTCCGCGTTCAACACACGTCCGGTACAGCAACGTCACCTCCTTCTTGATCCAGCAAGGGGGGAGGAGAGGTCGTCAGAGATCCAGCAGCACGACGGCGTGGTGGTGGATGCAGCAGGAAATCCTGCAGCGCTTCGTCGGTGCCCTGCGGAGGAGTAGGAAGTGTGACGGGAGGGGGGAGAGGCACTAGAGGCTTGGGGTGCGGCTGCCCTCTCCCCCCCCCCCCACTATATAGGGGCCAGGGGGTGCGCCGGCCCTGGAGATCAGATCTCCAGGGTGGGGCGGCGGCCAAGGGGGGAAACTTGCCCCCCAAGGCATAGGGGGTGCCCCCTCCCCCTAGGGTTCCAACCCTAGGCGCATGGAGGGGGGCCCAAGTGGTGCTCCAGCCCACCAGGGGCTGGCTCCTTCCCCCTTGCGGCCTAGGGGACCCACCGGGATGGGTGGCCCCACCCGGTGGACCCCCGGGACCCCGCCGGTGAACCCGAGACACTCCCGGTGACCCCCGGAGTTCACCCGATGGCCGAAACTGGACTTCCTATATATCATTCTTTACCTCCGGACCATTTCGGAACTCCTGTGGTGTCCGGGATCTCATCCAGGACTCCGAACAACATTCGGGTTTCCACGTGCATGTATCTCTACAACCCTAGCATTACCGAACCTTAAGTGTGTAGACACTACGGGTTCGGGAGACACGTAGACATGACCGAGACGACTCTCCGGTCAATAACCAACAGCGGGATCTGGATACCCATGTTGGTTCCCACGTGTTCCTCGATGATCTTCATCGGATGAACCACTGTGTCAAGGATTCACTCAATCCCGTATGTTATTCCCTTTATCTATCGGTACGGTACTTGCCTGAGATTCGATCGTCGGTATGCCAGATACCTTGTTCCATCTCATCATGGCAAGTCTCTTTACTCGTTCCGTAATCCATCATCCCGTGACTAACTCCTTAGTCACTTTGAGCTCATTATGATGATGTCTTACCGAGTGGGCCCAGAGGTACCTCTCCGTCACACGGAGTGACAATATCCCAGTCTCGGTTCGTACCAACTCAACAGACACTTTCGGAGATACCCGATGCGTACCTTTATAGTCACCCAGTTACGTTGTGACGTTTGGCACACCCAAAGTATTCCTACGGTATCCGGGAGTTGCACAACCTCATGGTCTAAGGAATAAATACTTGACACCGAAAAGCTTATGCATTACGAACTATACGATCTCATGCTAGGCTCAGAATTGGGTCTTGTCCATCACATCATTCTCCTAATGATGTGATCCCGTTATCACTGACATCCTATGTCCATGGTCAGGAAACCGTGACCATCTGTTGATCAACGAGCTAGTAACAAGAAGCTTACTAGGGACTCATTGTGGTCTATATATTCACACATGTATCGCTGTTTCCGTACAATACAATTCAAGCATGAATAACAGACAATTATCATGAATAAGGAAATATAATAATAATACTTTTATTATTGCCTCTAGGGCATATTTCCAACAGTTCACCCTCGGGGCTGAGGGTATGTACCAGTAGCTATGAGTTTGATCTCTCTCTCGTGTTCTTGAGTTGCCACGACCTTGATGTACCGCGGGCTTTTCTATTATAGTTGGATCTTATGATGTTTCTCCCCCTCTACCTTCTTGTAATGGGTTGAGTTTTTCCTTTGAAGTTATCTTATCGGATTGTGTATTTAAGGATTTGAGAACACTTGATGTATGTCTTGCATGTGCTTATCTGTGGTGACGATGGGATATTCACGTGATCCACTTGATGTATGTTTTGGTGACCAACTTGCGGGTTCAGTGACCTTGTGAACTTATGCATAGGCGTTGGCTCACATTTTCGTTTTGACTCTCCGGTAGAAACTTTGGGGCACTCTTTGAAGTTCTTTGTGTTGGTTTGAATAGATGAATCTGAGATTGTGTGATGCATATAGTATAATCAAGACCCCGCGGATACTTATGGTGACATTGGAGTATCTAGGTGACATTAGGGTTTTGGTTTATGTGTGTCTTAAGGTGTTATTTTAGTATGAACTCTAGGGATGTTTGTGACACTTATAGGAATAGCCCAATAGATTGATCAGAAAGAATAACTTTGATGTGGTTTCGTACCCTACAATAATCTCTTCGTTTGTTCTCCGCCATTAGTGACTTTGGAGTGACTCTTTGTTGCATGTTGAGGAATTGTTATATGATCCAATTATGTTACCATTGTTGAGAGAACTTGCACTAGTGAAAGTATGAACCCTAGGCCTTGTTTTCACACATTGCAACACCGTTTATGCTCACGTTTGTTACTAGTTACCTTGCTGTTTTTATATTTTCAGATTACAAAAACCTATATCTACCATCCATATTACACTTGTATCACCATCTCTTCGCCAAACTAGTGCACCTATACAATTTACCATTGTATTGGGTGTGTTGGGGACACAAGAGACTTTTTGTTATTTGGTTGCAGGGTTGTTTGAGAGAGACCATCTTCATCCTATGCCTCCCACGGATTGTTAAATCTTAGGTCATCCACTTGAGGGAAAATTGCTACTGTCCTACAAAACTCTGTGCTTGGAGGCACAACACGAGTCTACAAGAAGAAGGTTGTGTAGTAGCATCACATGCCCCCACACGATTGGCACTCTATTTCGGGCATCGAGGTTTGGAAGGTGAAAGGCATGGGTTATTAATCAGATACGGTTATGTATTGGAAACCGTCAGCTATTAAGTTCACGCACGGACTCATAAATTCCGGCGACCGATGTGTGTACTGTTCCCGTCGATCTAGATTCCGGCCGCCAATAAATACTACCTTGCTCACATCGTCCCGCCTGCATTCTCATCTACATCCTCCCCTCGCTCGCCCTCTCTCTCTCTCAAATATCTGCTATGGCACCGCCGATCTGCCCACGCGCCGAAGAGGAGTCGCCGCCCCCCGAGGACGCTCAGTCGAAGAGTTGCGACGAGGAGGACCCCTATGCACTGCCGGACGAGGTTGCGACGGATCCCCCAGCTTTGGAATTGTTTTGGGGCCAGTACAATCTTTGTCTGTGGAAGTCGCTGTCGTCGGCTGAGAAAGCCAGGCTGTTGGGGAACGTAGTATTTCAAAAAAAATCATACAATCACACAAGATCTATCTACTAGAAGCATAGCAACGACCAACGAGAGGGGAGAGTGTGTCTATGTACCCTCGTAGACCAAAAGCGGTAGCATCTAGTGACGCGGTTGATGTAGTCAAACGTCTTCGCGATCCAACCGATCCAAGCACCGAATGTACAGCACCTCCGCGTTCAGCACACAGTCATCTCGATGACGTCCCACTAGCTCTTGATCTAGTTGAGCTTCATGGGAGAGTTTCTTCAGCACGATGGCGTGGTGACGGCGATGATGAAGCTACTGGCCCAGGGCTTCGCCTAAGCACTGCAACGATATGACCGAGGTGTGTAACTGTGGGGAGGAGCACCGCACATGGCCAAAATCAACTTGTGTGTCTATGGGGTGCCCCTCCCCACGTATATAAAGGAGGAAGGAGAGGAGGAGGCGGCCAAGGAAGAGGGGCGCGCCATGGGGAGTCCTACTCCCACCGGGAGTATGATTCCTTCTCCTTCCCTAGTTGGAGTAGGAGAGGAAGGAAGGAAGAGAGGGAGAGGAAGGAAAGGAGGGCCAGCCCCCTAGTCCAATTCGGTTTGGGCTAGGGGGCGTGCGCCCCAAGCTAGCCGCGCCTCCTCTACTTCCACTTGGGCCCATGAGGCCCAATAACCCCCCGGGGGGTTTCGATAGCCCCCCGGTACTCCCGTATTTATCCGATAACCCCCAGAACTCATATGGCGTCCGATTATAACCTTCTAATATATAAATCTTTATGTTTTGGACATTCCGAGACTCCTCGTCATGTCCGTGATCACATCCGGGACTCTGAAATACCTTCGGTACATCAAAACACATAAACTCATAATATCGATCGTCATCTAACGTTAAGTGTGCGGACCCTGCGGGTTCGAGAACTATGTAGACATGATCGAGACTCATCTCTGGTCAATAACCAACAGCGGAACCTGGATGCTCATATTGGTTCCTACATATTCTACGAAGATCTTTATCGGTCAAACCGCATAACAACATACGTTGTTCTCTTTGTCATCGGTATGTTACTTGCCTGAGATTCGATCGTCGGTATCATCATACCTAGTTCATTCTCGTTACCGGCAAGTCTCTTTACTCGTTCCGTAATACATCATCTCGTGACTAACTCATTAGTCATTTGCTTGCAAGGCTTATTGTGATGTGTATTACCGAGAGGGCCCAGAGATACCTCTCCGACACTCAGAGTGAAAATCCTATTCTCGATCTATGGCAACACCACAAACACCTTCGGAGGCACCTGTAGAGCATATTTATAATCACCCAGTTACGTTGTGACGTTTGATAGCACACAAGGTGTTCCTCCGGTATTCGGGAGTTGCATAATCTCATAGTCATAGGAACATGTATAAGTGATGAAGAAAGCAATAGCAGTAAAACTAAACGATCAAGTTGCTAAGCTAACGGATGGGTCTTGTCCATCACATCATTCTCCTAATGATGTGATCTCGTTGTTCAAATGGCAACTCATGTATATGGCTAGGAAACATAACCATCTTTGATCAATGAGCTAGTCTAGTAGAGGCATACTAGGGACTCTCTGTTTTTGTCTATGTATTCACACATGTACAAAGTTTCTAATTAATACAATTCTAGCATGAATAATAAACATTTATCATAATATAAGGAAATACAAATGACAACTTTATTATTGCATCTATGGCATATTTCCTTCACAAGCAAGTGGCGTTCAAGAAGAAGATGGCAGAGGAGGAAGCCAGGTACCAGGCGGCCTGTGAAGCTCGTGATGCCGTTTGGAAAAAGGAGGCGGTGGAGCTTTGGGGGCGGGCACGTCGTCGTGCGGAGGAGGTGTACGAAGATGGGTAATTCGCGAGGAAGGTCAAAGGCGCTAGGCGCCTCATCGTTGCGTGGAGGTGGGCCGATAAGCTCCAGTGCGCAACCGAGGAGGAGCTCCCATGGACGCCCAACGAAATGACAAGATCGTTCACGCTCATCCGCCAGCAAGAGGCGGATCGATACGTCAAGCGCTGCAAGGCGGAGGAGGCGAAGTACTGCCTCCGCGCTGGGAAGACGCTGCACACCAGGGAGCTGCTGGCGAGGGGCTGCCGGAATACTATCCCCAGGAGGGATTATTAGTTTTAATATTGTTCGTTTTCAAGTTTATGCATTGTACCTAGTAGTTAAATATCGTCACGTTTATGTAATGATATTATATATATTCTACAATGAACTAATAAACAATTAATATATATATATATATTATGAATTCCATTTTCTACCTATTTTTGTAAATTGATTTGTATCTAGCGGTTATCATCCACATATACAGAATGGAAAGCATATATAGTTATATACACACATCGAAACGGAACATATAAGAACGAAAAACGGAGTACGCACATTATTACAGAGCAATATTATGATTGCTGTGAATACATAGCGATCCATGTCGAAATGACTAAACAAAATAAAACGCGTCCATGAGACCATGACCAGCATCCCTTGCCTACGGTAGCTCTTGGCTCTGGCGGAACTCGTGCATGCGTTCGTCCAAGTGGCTGACACGCTCGCGGTACATCTAGAGCGCGATCTTGAGCTCCAAGTTGGCTATTACATCAAAGATCGCCAGCTCGAGGATGCGACGGATATGTTCCTCTACTGCGCCCAGGTGGACTCCTGGGCCAAGGAGGCGGTGGAGCCTAGCGACCAGTGTGTTGGCATTGAGCGGACCGCGGACAAGGCGAACGGCGCAACCCATGTGAACGGTGCGGCAGGCGTCTGGTGCAAGTATGGCGCGGCCGACCTCTGGTGCAAGCACAGTGCAGAGAGCCTCTGCCCACTCCTGGCGTGAAATGGGGGTACGGATGGGACGTGTACCCAGCTGCGACGCCCAGTCGACAACAAGCAAGCGTCGATGGATCCGCTCTTGTTGTGTGACACGCCGCGCCTCTCGCTCTGCATCACTCCAACGGTCTTGCCGTGCGGCGAGCCGCAGCCTATCAGCGCGGACGCGCCTAGCTTGCTCTACGGCGCGCCATCGATCATGTTGTGCGACGAGCTGCAGCCTCTCGGTGCTGACATGCTTATCTTGATCCGCGGGGCTGAAGCGCCATGCACCAAGGGTCTGCTCAAACCTGGCGATGACCCGCATCACGGCATCATCCATCGCGTTGCCGGGGAGCGCCTCAGCCTCGACGGGTCGTGGTGCCCTCTCGTTTCGACGAGGTTGATGGCAGAGGCGGCGCTTTGGTGGGTTGACATGCTTGAAAAAGGTCGATGTGCTACAGGTTGCGCTTGTTGCCTCCGTGTGTGGCGCGTCGCCTAGGTTTATGCGCAATATCGTTGGGTGGCCGGAAAACGATGAGGAAATGGCGGGAAACGGTGGCGTGTTCATAAAACGTCATCAATTAATGGAAACTTAGCATAGAAGGAATATCGATCTAGCGCAAGAAGTAGATGATGATCAGATGATCGTTTATCCTAGTTAATTATGCATGTAATAGTTTACTTTGGTGTGTGAAAATGTCATGTGTGTACTAGTCACCTATGTAATTGGATGTTTGTCGCGTATTACACACATCTTGTTTATGTGAAACGTTTTTGTTCTCTTGGCTTAACACAAACAGTTTATCGAAATGAACTGTGTGTTCTCTATTGCACACACCTTGTTTTGGTTGAACCGTTTCTATTGAGTTGCCTAATCGAAAACAGTTCATTCGAGTGAACCGTATGCCGTATATGACACACACCTTGATCTGGCTGACCGTTTCTTTTGTCTTGTCTAATCACAAACAGTTCATCCGAGTGAACTATATGCCGTATATCATACACACCTTCATCTAGCTCCCCTTTCTGTTATTCTGCCTCATCACAAACAGTTTATCCGAGTGAACGGTATGCCGTATATCGCACACGCCTTCATCTGGTTGCCTGTTTCTTTTGTTTTGCCTTATCGCAAACAGTTTATTGTACTGAACCGTATGCCCCGCATCGCACACGCAACTAAAATCTGAACCGTGTTTGATGTATCCTTCATTGCAAATGTTTTGGATCTATTTTTACGGTTATTTTACATCACCGTTTATGATTATTGCATAGCACACAGTTTTGTCGAAGAGTCTCTGATCGTAGTGTCGCATTAGCAGCTGCTTGATGGCTTCTCGCCCCTCGTTGGTTACCCCAAGTGGAAGGTTTGAGATGTAGTGTAGCGGAAGTTTTCCCTTGGCAAAGATACCAAGGATCGATTTCCCCTGAGACTCCCAGTTTCAACAAGAAGGTGTCAACTGCTAACGGCGCCAGATATTAGCAATCAACGTGGACCTGCACACAGATACAAATAACTTTGCTCCCAACGAGTACAGAGAGGTTGTCAATCCCTCCGGCCTTGTAGTTTACAAAGGATCAAACGCAAGTGATAATAGTGATAGGTATTGCTGCAAATAGTAAGTAAAAGCAGAAAGTAAATAGCGGATGTGATCAGTGATGGTAATATGGACCGGGGTCCCATGATGTTCACTAGTGATGTCTCTCTCCCAAAAGACGATAAAACGGATATGTGAGGTAAATGAATTACAGCTGGGCAATTGACAGAATTATGTGCGCAAACCAATGCTAATTATATTGCAAGAAAGGTAGAGGTTCAAAGCATGGGCGGTACGCCAAGGCAAGTAGACCGAAATCCATCTGCATCTACTACTAATCATCCACCTTGAGATATCTATCCAGAACATCTCGCTGGTATTAAGTTGCGAGTCCCACCCATAGTGTAAACTCAAAGCAACAGACAACTGCATTAAAAGAACTTTGCGTAAAGTAAACAATCCTTGCACCCGCGGGCACAAGCACCGTTGTTTTCCCCCTTGTGGCAACAGCACATCCCCTAGACTCATGTTTCTGTCACTCAAGCTAGTCATCGAGGGGCCTGAACCCACAATCAAGCATAACGTTCCCCCTTGTAGTCACTACCTACTACTTGGCCAAAGCAATAAATAACAACGGTGAACATGCAAGAATTACTTACGAACTTAAATATAAAAGAGGTAGATCAAATATATTACTCAAACACAATCTGAACATAATCTCACAATCCATCGGATACCAGCAAACTCAACATAGCAACAGCATAAGGATTACATATGTGCCTCGATCATGTAGGGCAGCTCACGAGGTCTAATTAGTGAAGCACAAGAAGGGGAGGAGAACATCACATAGCTACTGGTCATGGACCCATGGTCCAAGGGAGACTACTCACAACTCATCCGGGAGGCGTCCATGGTGGTGGAGAGGCTCCCGGTGGTGATCCTCCCCTCCGGCAGGGTGCCGGGAAGAGTTCTCCTGGTGCTCCCGATCTTGGAAGCGCGGCGGCGGCGGAACAGAGATGAGATTGCGAAAAAGGGTTCCCGTCTCGAGGGTTTCGAGACGCGTCTTAAATATATGCCAAAGGGGGGCATCAGCGGAGGCCCGGGGGCCCCAGGCGCCCCCCCGGCGCGGCCAGGGGGGCGCGCCACCAGGGCGCCTGGAGCCCTGGTGCCCCCCCCCCCCCGGCTCTACTTTGGCTACCGGGAAGCTTCTGGAACGCTGATTTTTTATATAATTTTTCCGGGATTTTTCGGGCAGTTCTCGTAATGGGAAAACCTGAAGTACAAAAACAGCAGAAAACAGAAACTCGCACTGGGGTGCACTGAGTTAATAGGTTAGTCCAAATATGATCAAAAGTGTATGGAAGTGTATAAATATCATAGCAATATCACCCAAAAGAGGCATGGAGCAAGCAGAAATTATAGATACGTTTTTGACGTATGAACATCCCCAAGCTTAATTCCTGCTCGTCCTCGAGTAGGTAAATGATAACAAGAATAATTTCTGTGGTGACATGCTATTAACCATATAGGACTTTTTCATAGTCATATGACAAAAGCTTACTGAGACAATGAATCTGTAGTAATTAAGTTGCCTCATGAGAAAATCACAAAGAACTGAAAGTTTTACAATATGATACTGAAACATCAAATAGTTTTGTAATGAGCATGGTGTGCAAATATGATAAAGTGATATCTCGCTTGCCCCCTTTAGTGAAGCAAAACATAAATGCAGGGACACCTCCAAGGTTTAAGTGATGACTAGATACAATGATTTCAAAATAAACGATATCATAATCATGCAAAAGACAATGCTACTTTGGGACAATGCACATTACACTCAGAATGACAATCATGCTCTCAGTAGTTGGTGCTTTTAAAAGAAGGTGGAGACTCTCGAACCGTGGCTTTTGTTGGCAAGGTTTAAAACCCGTGGTCGGAAACAAAGACAAAACATGTACCAGAGCTCTTGGTTTTAAAAACAGAGGTAATAATTATTTTTTTGAATATGCATGTTTCGTCAACGAATGCTAGCAGATAACTCAATTACTTTTTGAGATGGACAAGTTTCGAGGAACGGCTCCCGAATGAGGACGATCACATCCTCTTAATCTCCTTTGTTTATCACTGCCAAAGTTTTCTGATTTCTCATGAACAAAGCGTGAAGGAGGGTTTGTTTGTTATATTAATTTTGAGCCGGGCGCACTCATTGCCAGTTCCTTCTCATATTATGGGTTTGCACATTATACATGCAATCCCGGGGTGAAGCTTGTCCAACTTAAAAAGATCATGAATTAACTACTACTTCCTCATGAGCTAAAACAGAGGCACAAAATAGAAATGCATTTTTTGAATAATTTCGAGATGGCACATGAAAGTCTTCGTTAGGAATGGTAGGTAAATACCATGTATAGGAAGGTATGGTGGACTCATATGGCATAACTAGTTTAAAGGATTTTGGATGCACAAGCAGTCAGTCCGCTTAGTACAGGTGGAGGTTAGCAAAAGACTGGGAGCGACCAACTAAAAGAGCAATGACGGTCATAATCATGCAGAGCGACAAAGCAACATTGAATCGGGCATGGAAGTTATATCGCTACTCAGAAATAAAAGATCATCAAGGCTTGACAGACTTTCTTTACAGTCTTAAATATGCGTGAGCATACGCCAAGTCAATCAAAATAAATTCTTGAAGGAAGATATTACTAAACCATACCACATCATAGGCAAACAAATCATGTTGGTACTCCAATAACACATTGGAAACCCCCCAGCTATTTGAGACTAACCATAAGAAAACATGAACTACTAAGCGCCATTATGCACGTAGCATTTTTATCATAGACATATCGACCAATGCAACAGAAGCAAACTCTCTTAATAAGATAAGCATCATAACTAAAGAGAGTTCAAGCAACCAACTAAACAAAAGCTCTTTAAAAAGATAAGCATGAAAACTAAGAGCGAAACATGATAGTAGCTATTGAAAGACAAAGAACACACACAGCAAAGATAGACATGAAAATTCTATGTTATGTTCTAGGTAGAAGTGGAGCATGTTTCTCTCCCACACAAAGAAATGCTGAGTTCCGACTCGTTATGAAAAGCTAAAAAAACTAAAAAGGAAACTAAAAGCAAGACGCTCCAAGCATATCACATAACACATGAAGTGATAAAAATATAGTGGAACGAAAGACGAACTGATAATGTTGATGGAGAAGGGGATGCACGGCGGCATCCCCAAGCTTAGACGCTTGAGTCTCCTTGAATATTTCTTGGGGGTGCATGGGGGCATCCCCAAGCTTGAGCGTTTGACACTCCTGAATCTTTTTATCATCTTCCCTCGCACACTTGAAAACTCCCTTCATACATAACTCATCATAAACTGATTAGTGAGGTTAGTACCCATAATAAAATAATTGTTCCTTGCTGGAAATAAGGATATTCTTGAAGGTCTACTGTTTCTCAAGATTGCCAAAAGGTTTTTGCAAAGAAAAAGCAAGCTCAAGGTTCGCAAAATGAAGGAAAGGCAAAACATGACAGAATCTGTGAAAAACAGAACAGCAGGTAGTAAATGATTTTTTCGGGGAACTTCTGCAACTCTAATCAAAAAACTCAGAACAGACGCTCGAAATACAATTGTATAGAGCACGTTGTCGAAAAAATTCAGACCAAAAAGATGATCTGGTGATTTTATACGAATTTTTCTATCCAAGGACAGAATCTGTTTCCTGGACAGCACGTCACAACTTTTGAACTTTCTTGCAATCAGAGGCTACACTTGGCACAAAGTTGAAAAGTAAAGATACAATGATTATACTACTGTAGTAACAACATCAAGACACAACAAAAGCAAAATAAAATTTTATTCATGTGGGCTGCCTCCCAAAAGCGCTTTCTTGTATGCCTTTAAGCTAGGCATAATGCAAAGAGATCAAGTTTTATCAAGAGTAAAAGAATAGCTAGCCCGTATAACTGACTCAAAAGGTAACTTAATCTTCTTTCGAGGGAAGTGTTCCATCCCTTTCTTGAGAGGAAATTGGAATTTTATATTCCGCTCTTTCATGTCAATGATGGCACCAACGGTGCGTAGAAAAGGACGTCCCAAAATAATTGGACAAGAAGGTTCACACTCAATGTCCATAATAGTAAAATCAACGGGAACGTAATTGTCATTGACAGTGATAAGAACATAGTCGATCCTCCCCAAAGGTTTCTTTATGGAAGAATCAACGAGACGAACACCAAAAGAACAAGAATCAAAAGGTTTCAATTTAAGCATATCATATATTCTTTTGGGCATAACAGAGGTACTAGCTCCAACATCACATAAAGCATAGCAAGAGAAGTTATTTAACTTAATTTTAATCATAGGATCCCAACCATCTTCTAGCTTTCTAGGTATGGAGGCTTCTACTCTAAGTTTCTCCTCCCTAGCTTTGATGAGAGCATTAGTGATATGCTCCGTGAAGGCAAGGTTAAGCGTGCTAGTGCGGGGATCTTTAGCCATTCTTTGTAGAAAGGTGACAACTTCCGAGATACTACAATTATCAAAATCAATTTTCTCATTATTGAGCAGAATTGTAGTGTCATCTTCTTTGTTTGAATTGCTATCTATTATAAGAGTTTGAACGTCTTCCCAAGTTTGGGGAAGCATAGGAGCAACTTTAAACTGAGGCTCATACTCTTTTCCTGGAAGACCATGCCATGGGCATAACTCTCCATCAAGACTAACATAATCACAAGGTTTATTACTTTTGTAGATCCCGACAGTGGTGATTGGTGTAATGGAAGAAGGGGTGTACTCCTCCCATTTAGTGTTTTTGGTGGAATCCATAGCAGCAAGCAAGCAAGATAACTATTTTTGTGATTTTCGATAAAAGATACTAAAGCAAAAACTGAAAGGTAAACTAACAAGACTAAAAAGCAAAGGTAAAAGATAGCGTGCAACTCCCCTATCTCGAAGAGTGGAGTCCCCGGCAACGGCGCCAGAAAACTTTGCTTGATGGCTTCTCGCCCCTCGTTGGTTACCCCAAGTGGAAGGTTTGAGATGCAGTGTAGCGGAAGTTTTCCCTTGGCAAAGATACCAAGGATCGATTTCCCCTGAGACTCCCAGTTTCAACAAGAAGGTGTCAACTGCTAACAGCGCCAGATATTAGCAATCAACGTGGACCTGCACACAGATACAAATAACTTTGCTCCCAACGAGTACAGAGAGGTTGTCAATCCCTCCGGCCTTGTAGTTTACAAAGGATCAAACGCAAGTGATAATAGTGATAGGTATTGCTGCAAATAGTAAGTAAAAGCTGAAAGTAAATAGCAGATGTGATCAGTGATGGTAATATGGACCGGGGTCCCATGATGTTCACTAGTGATGTCTCTCTCCCAAAAGACGATAAAACGGCTATGTGAGGTAAATGAATTACAGCTGGGCAATTGACAGAATTATGTGCGCAAATCAATGCTAATTATATTGCAAGAAAGGTAGAGGTTCAAAGCATGGGCGGTACGCCAAGGCAAGTAGACCGAAATCCATCTGCATCTACTACTAATCATCCACCTTGAGATATCCATCCAGAACATCTCGCTGGTATTAAGTTGCGAGTCCCACCCATAGTGTAAACTCAAAGCAACAGACAACTGCATTAAAAGAACTTTGCGTAAAGTAAACAATCCTTGCACCCGCTGGCACAAGCACCATTGTTTTCCCCCTTGTGGCAACAGCACATCCCCTAGACTCATGTTTCTGTCACTCAAGCTAGTCATCGAGGGGCATGAACCCACAATCAAGCATAACGTCCCCTCTTGTAGTCACTACCTACTACTTGGCCAAAGCAATAAATAACAACGGAGAACATGCAAGAATTACTTACGAACTTAAATATAAAAGAGGTAGATCAAATATATTACTCAAACACAATCTGAACATAATCTCACAATCCATCGGATCCCAGCAAACTCAACATAGCAACAGCGTAAGGATTACATATGTGCCTCGATCATGTAGGGCAGCTCATGAGGTCTAATTAGTGAAGCACAAGAAGGGGAGGAGAACATCACATAGCTACTGGTCATGGACCCATGGTCCAAGGGAGACTACTCATAACTCATCCGGGAGGCGTCCATGGTGGTGGAGAGGCTCCCGGTGGTGATCCTGAAGGAAATATGCCCTAGAGGCAATAATAAAGTTGTTATTTATATTTCCTTATATCATGATAAATGTTTATTATTCATGCTAGAATTGTATTAACTGGAAACTTAGTACATGTGTGAATACATAGACAAAACAGAGTGTCCCTAGTATGCCTCTACTAGACTAGCTCATTGATCAAAGATGGTTATGTTTCCTAACCATAGACATGAGTTGTCATTTGATCAACGGGATCACATCATTAGGAGAATGATGTGATGGACAAGACCCATCCGTTAGCTTAGCACTATGATTGTTTAGTTTTACTGCTATTGCTTTCTTCATGACTTATACATGTTCCTATGACTATGAGATTATGCAACTCCCGAATACCGTAGGAACACCTTGTGTGCTATCAAACGTCACAACGTAACTGGGTGATCATAAAGATGCTCTACAGGTGTCTCCGAAAGTGTTCGTGGTGTTGGCATAGATCAAGACTAGGATTTGTCACTCCGAGTGTCGGAGAGGTATCTCTGGGCCCTCTCGGTAATGCACATCATAATAAGCCTTGCAAGCAAAAGACTAATGAGTTAGTCACGAGATGATGTATTACGGAACGAGTAAAGAGACTTGCCGGTAACGAGATTGAACTAGGTATAGAGATACCGACGATCGAATCTTGGGCAAGTAACATACCAATGACAAAAGGAACAACGTATGTTGTTATGCAGTTTGACCGATAAAGATCTTCGTAGAATATGTAGGAGCCAATATGAGCATCCAGGTTCCGCTATTAGTTATTGACCGGAGATGAGTCTTGGTCATGTCTACATAGTTCTCGAACCCGTAGGGTCCACACGCTTAACGTTTGATGACGATCGGTATTATGAGTTTATGAGTTTTGATGTACCGAAGGAGTTTGGAGTCCCGGATGAGACCGGGGACATGACGAGGAGTCTCGAAATGGTCGAGACGTAAAGATCGATATAATGGACGACTATATTCGGACATCGGAAAGGTTCCGAGTGATTCGGGTATTTTTCGAAGTATATGGGCCTTATTGGGCCATACGGGAATAGAGGAGAAAGGCCAAAAGGAAGGAGGCGCGCGCCCCCCCTCTGGTCCGAATTGGACAAGGGGTGCAGCCCCCTTTTCCTTCTCCCTCTCCACCTCTTTCCTTCTCTCCTACTCCGGAAAGGAAAGGGGAATCCTACTAGGACTTGGGAGTCCTAGTAGGACTCCCCACACTTGGCGCGCCCCCTCTAGGGCCGGCCTCTCCCTTGCTCCTTTATATACGGGGGCAGGGGGCACCCTAGGACACACAAGTTGAATTGTTCTAGCCGTGTGCGGTGCCCCCCTCCACAGAAACACACCTCGGTCATACCGTCGCAGTGCTTAGGCGAAGCCCTGCGCCGGTAGATACATCATATCCGTCACCACGCCGTCGTGCTGGCGAAACTCTCCCATGAAGCTCAACTGGATCAAGAGCTCGTGGGACGTCATCAAGCTGAACGTGTGCTAAACGCGGAGGTGTCGTACGTTCGGTGCTTTATCGGTTGGATCGCGAAGAAGTTCGACTACATCAGCCGCGTCACTTGACGCTTCCGCTTCCGGTCTACGAGGGAACGTAGACACACTCTCCCCCTCGTTGCTATGCATCTAGTAGATAGATCTTGTGTGATCGTAGGAAAATTTTGAAAATACTACGTTCCCCAACAGTGGTATCAGAGCCAGGTCTATGCATAGATGATATGCATGAGTAGAACACAATAAGTTGTGGGCGATACTAGTCATACTGCTTACCAGCATGTCATACTTTGCTTCGGCGGTATTGTTAGATGAAGCGGCCCGGACCGACATTACGCGTACGCTTACGCGAGACTGGTTTCACCGTTACGAGCACTCGTTGCTTAAAGGTGACTGGCGGGTGTCTGTCTCTCTCACTTTAGCTGAATCAAGTGTGGCTACACTCGGTCCTTGTGAAGGTTAAAACAACACATACTTGACGAAACATCGTTGTGGTTTTTGTATGCGTAGGTAAGAACGGTTCTTGCTAAGCCCGTAGCAGCCACGTAAAACTTGCAACAACAAAGTAGAGGACGTCTAACTTGTTTTTGCAGGGCATGTTGTGATGTGATATGGTCAAGACATGATGAGTTATACGGTTTTGTATGAGATGATCATGTTTTGTAATGTTATCGGCAACTGGCAGGAGCCATATAGTTGTCGCTTTATTGTATGAAATGCAATCGCCATGTAATTGCTTTACTTTATCACTAAGCGGTAGCGATAGTCGTAGAAGCAATAGTTGGCGAGACGACAACGATGCTACGATGGAGATCAATGTGTCGCGCCGGTGACGAAGGTGATCATGACGGTGCTTTGGAGATGGAGATCAAAAGCACAAGATGATGATGGCCATATCATGTCAGATATTTTGATTTGCATGTGATGTTTATCTTATTATGCTTCTTATTTTGCTTAGAACGACGATAGCATTATAAGATGATCCCTTACAAAATTTCAAGGTACAAGTGTTCTCCCTGAGTATGCACCGTTGCGAAAGTTCTTCGTGCTGAGACACCACGTGATGATCGGGTGTGATAAGCTCTACGTTCAAATACAACGGGTGTAAGTCAGTTTTGCACACGCAGAATACTCGGGTTAAACTTGACGAGCCTAGCATATGCAGATATGGCCTCGGAACACTGGAGACCGAAAGGTCGAGCGTGAATCATATAGTAGATATGATCAACATAAGATGTTCACCATTGAAACTACTCCATCTCACGTGATGATCGGACATGGTTTAGTTGATTTGGATCACGTGATCATTTAGATGACTAGAGGGATGTCTATCTAAGTGGGAGTTCTTAAGTAATATGATTAAATTGAACTTTAATTTATCATGAACTTAGTCCTGGTAGTATTAGCATATCTATGTTGTAGATCAATAGCTCGCGATGTTGCTCCCCGTTTATTTTTTATATGTTCCTAGAGAAAACTAAGTTGAAAGATGTTAGTAGCAATGATGCGGAATTGTTCCGTGATCTGAGGATTATCCTCATTGCTGCACAGAGAATTATGTCCTTGATGCACCGCTAGGTGACAGACCTATTGCAGGAGCATATGTAGACGTTATGAACATTTTGACAAAAGCTCGGTATGATGACTACTTGATAGTTTAAGTGCACCATGCTTTACGGCTTAGAACCGGGACTTCAAAAATGTTTTGAACGGCACGGAGCATATAAGATGTTCCAAGAGTTGAAATTAGTATTTCATACTCATGCCCGTGTCGAGAGGTATAAGACTTCTGACAGTACTTTGCCTACAAGATGGAGGAGAATAGCTCAACCAGTGAGCATGTGCTCAGATTGTTTGGGTACTACAATTACTTGAATCAAGTGGGAGTTAATCTTCCATATAAGATAGTAATTGACAAAGTTCTCTAGTCACTATCACCAAGTTAGTAGAACTTCGTGATGAACTATAATATGCAAGGGATGACGAAAGGAATTCCCGAGCTCTTCGCGATGCTGAAGTCAGCGAAGGTAGAAATCATGAAAAAGCATCAAGTGTTGATGGTTAACAAGACCACTTGTTTCAAGTAAAGGGCAAAGGGATAGAAGGGGAACTTAAAGAAGAATGACAAGCAAGTTGTCACTCCCGTGAAGAAACCCAAAGCTAAAACTCAAGCCTGAAACTAAGTGCTTCTACTGCAAAGGAAATGGTCACTGGAAGTGGAACTGCCCTAGATACTTGGTGGATAAGAAGGATGGCAAAGTGAACAAAGGTATATTTTGATATACAGATTATTGATTTGTACTTTACTAGTGTTCATAGCAACCCCTGGGTATTTGATACCGGTTCAGTTGCTAAAATTAGTAACTCGAAACGAGAATTGCAGAATGAACAGAGACTAGTTAAAGGTGAAGTGGCGATGTGTGTTGGAAGTGGTTCCAAGATTGATATGATCATCATCGCACACTCCCTATACTTTCGGGATTAGTGTAAAACCTAAATAAATGTTATTTGGCATTTGCGTTGAGCATGAACATGATTTGATCATATTTGTTGCAATACGGTTATTCATTTAAAGTCATAGAATAATTGTTATTCTGTTTACATGAATAAAACCTTCGATGGTCATACACCCAATGAAAATAGTTTGTTGGATCTCGATCGTGGTGATACACATATTCATAATATTGAAGCAAAAGATGCAAGGTTAATAATGATAGTGCAACTTATTTGTGGCACCGCCGTTTAGGTCATAATGGTGTAAAGCGCATGAAGAAACTCCATAGTGATGGACTTTTGGAATCACTTGATTATGAATCACTTGGTACTTGCGAACCATGCCTCATGGGCAAGATGACTAAAACTCCGTTCTCTGGAACAATGGAGCGAGCAACAGAATTGTTGGAGATCATACATACAGATGTATGTGGACCAATGAGTGTTGAAGCTCGCGGCGGGTATCGTTATTTTCTGACCTTCACTGATGATTTGAGCAGATATGGGTATATCTACTTAATGAAGCACAAGTCTGAAACATTTGAAAAGTTCAAAGAATTTCAGAGTGAAGTGGAGAATCATCGTAACAAGAAAATAAAAGTTTCTACGATATGATCGTAGAGGTAAAATATTTGAGTTAGCGGGTTTGGCCTTCAGTAAAAACAATGTGAAATAGTTTCACTACTCACGCCACTTGGAACACCATAGTGTAATGGTGTGTCTGAATGTCATAACCGTACTTTATTAGATATGGTGCGATCGATGATGTCTCTTACCGATCTACCACTATCGCTTTTGGGGTTATGCATTAGAGACAGCTACATTCACGTTAAATAGGGCACCATCTAAATCCGTGGAGATGACACCGTATGAACTGTGGTTTGACGAGAAACCTAAGCTGTCATTTCTTTAAGTTTGGGACTGCGATGCTTATGTGAAAAAGTTTCAACATGATAAGCTCAAACCCAAATCGGAGAAGTAAATCTTCATAGGATACCCAAAAGAAACTGTTCGGTATACCTTCTATCACAGATCCGAAGGCAAGGTCTTTGTTGCTAAGAGTGGATCCTTTCTAGAGAAGGAGTTTCTCTCGAAAGAAGTGAGTGGGAGGAAAGTAGAACTTGATGAGGTAATTGTACCTTCTCCCAAATTGGAAAGTGGAACATCACAGAAACTAGTTCCAGTGATTCCTACACCAATTAGTGAGGAAGCTAATGATGATAATCATGAAACTTCAGATCAAGTTTCTGCTGAACTTCGTAGATCAACCAAAGTTCATTCCGCATCAGAGTGGTACGGCAACCCGGTTCTGGAAGTCATGTTACTGGACCATGATGAACCTACGAACTATGAGGAAGCGATGATGAGCCCAGATTCCGCAAAATGGCTTGAGGCCATGAAATCTGAGATGGGATCCATGTATGAGAACAAAGTGTGGACTTTGGTTGACTTTCCCGATGATCGGCAAGTCATCGAAAATAAATGGATCTTCAAGAAGAAGACTGACGCTGACGGTAATGTTACTGTTTACAAAGCTCGACTTGTTGCGAAAGTTTTTCAACAAGTTCAAGGAGTTGACTACGATGAGACTTTCTCACCCGTAGCGATGCTTAAGTCTGTCCGAATCATGTTAGCAATTGCCGCATTTTATGAAATCTGGCAAATGGATAACAAAATTGCATTCTTTAATGGATTTATTAAAGAAGACTTGTATATGATGCAACTAGAAGGTTTTGTCAATCCTAAAGGTGCTAACAAAATGTGCAAGCTCCAGCGATCCATCTATGGACTGGTGCAAGCATCTCGGAGTTGGAATATACGCTTTGATAAGTTGATCAAAGCATATAGATTTATACAGACTTGCGGTGAAGCCTGTATTTACAAGAAGTGAGTGGGCGCACTACAACCTTTTTGATAAGTATATGTGAATGACATATTGTCGATCGGAAATGATGTAGAATTTTCTGGAAAGCATAAAGGAGTGTTTGAAATGAGTTTTTCAAAGAAAGACCTTGGTGAAGCTGCTTACATATTGGGCATCAAGATCTATAGAGATAGATCAAGACGCTTGATAAGACTTTCGATGAGTACATACCTTGATAAGATTTTGAAGTAGTTCAAAATGGATCAGTCAAAGAAGGAGTTCTTGCCTGACTTATAAGGTGTGAAGTTGAGTAAGACTCAAAGCCAGACCACGGCAGAAAAATATAGAGAGAATGAAAGTCATTCCCTATGCCTCAGCCATAGGTTCTATAAAGTATGCCATGCTGTGTACCAAACATGTTGTGTACCTAGCCATGAGTTTGTCAAGGGGGTACAATAGTGATCCAGGAGTAGACCACTGTACAGCGGTCAAAATTATCCTTAGTAACTGGATGACTAAGGAAATGTTTCTCGATTATGGAGGTGATAAAGAGTTCGTCGTAAAGGGTTACGCCGATGCAAGCTTTGACACTAAATCCAGATGACTCTAAGTATCAATCTGGATGCGTATTGAAAGTGGGAGCAATTAGCTAGAGTAGCTCTATGCAGAGCATTGTAGACATAGAAATTTGCGAAATACATACGGATCTGAATGTGACAGACCCGTTGACTAAACTTCTCTCACAAGCAAAACATGATCACACCTTATTACTCTTGGGTATTAATCACATAGCGATGTGAACTAGATTATTGACTCTAGTAAACCCTTGGGGTGTTGGTCACATGGCGATGTGAACTATGGGTGTTATTCACATAACGATGTGAACTATCGGTATTAAATCACATGGCGATGTGAGCTAGATTATTGACTCTAGTGCAAGTGGGAGACTGAAGGAAATATGCCCTAGAGGCAATAATAAAGTTGTTATTTATATTTCCTTATATCATGATAAATGTTTATTATTCATGCTAGAATTGTATTAACTGGAAACTTAGTACATGTGTGAATACATAGACAAAACAGAGTGTCCCTAGTATGCCTCTACTAGACTAGCTCATTGATCAAAGATGGTTATGTTTCCTAACCATAGACATGAGTTGTCATTTGATCAACGGGATCACATCATTAGGAGAATGATGTGATGGACAAGACCCATCCGTTAGCTTAGCACTATGATCGTTTAGTTTTACTGCTATTGCTTTCTTCATGACTTATACATGTTCCTATGACTATGAGATTATGCAACTCCCGAATACCGTAGGAACACCTTGTGTGCTATCAAACGTCACAACGTAACTGGGTGATCATAAAGATGCTCTACAGGTGTCTCCGAAAGTGTTCGTGGTGTTGGCATAGATCAAGACTAGGATTTGTCACTCCGAGTGTCGGAGAGGTATCTCTGGGCCCTCTCGGTAATGCACATCATAATAAGCCTTGCAAGCAAAAGACTAATGAGCTATTCACGAGATGATGTATTACGGAACGAGTAAAGAGACTTGCCGGTAATGAGATTGAACTAGGTATAGAGATACCGACGATCGAATCTTGGGCAAGTAACATACCAATGACAAAAGGAACAATGTATGTTGTTATGCGGTTTGACCGATAAAGATCTTCGTAGAATATGTAGGAGCCAATATGAGCATCCAGGTTCCGCTATTGGTTATTGACCGGAGATGAGTCTCGGTCATGTCTACATAGTTCTCGAACCCGTAGGGTCCGCACGCTTAACGTTTGATGATGATCGGTATTATGAGTTTATGAGTTTTGATGTACCGAAGGAGTTTGGAGTCCCGGATGAGACCGGGGACATGACGAGGAGTCTCGAAATGGTCGAGACGTAAAGATCGATATATTGGACGACTATATTCGAACATCGGAAAGGTTCCGAGTGATTCGGGTATTTTTCGAAGTATATGGGCCTTATTGGGCCATACGGGAATAGAGGAGAAAGGCCAAAAGGAAGGAGGCGCGCGCCCCCCCCTCTGGTCCGAATTGGACAAGGGGTGTAGCCCCCTTTTCCTTCTCCCTCTCCACCTCTTTCCTTCTCTCCTACTCCGAAAAGGAAAGAGGAATCCTACTAGGACTTGGGAGTCCTAGTAGGACTCCCCACACTTGGCGCGCCCCCTCTAGGGCCGGCCTCTCCCTTGCTCCTTTATATACGGGGGCAGGGGGCACCCTAGGACACACAAGTTGAATTGTTTTAGCCGTGTGCGGTGCCCCCCTCCACAGAAACACACCTCGGTCATACCGTCGCAGTGCTTAGGCGAAGCCCTGCGCCGGTAGATACATCATATCCGTCACCACGCCGTCGTGCTGGCGAAACTCTCCCATGAAGCTCAACTGGATCAAGAGCTCGTGGGACGTCATCAAGTTGAACGTGTGCTGAACGCGGAGGTGCCGTACGTTCGGTGCTTGATCGGTTGGATCGCGAAGAAGTTCGACTACATCAGCCGCGTCACTTGACGCTTCCGCTTCCGGTCTACGAGGGAACATAGACACACTCTCCCCCTCGTTGCTATGCATCTAGTAGATAGATCTTGTGTGATCGTAGGAAAATTTTGAAAATACTACGTTCCCCAACAGATCCTCCCCTCCGGCAGGGTGCCGGGAAGAGTTCTCCTGGTGCTCCCGATCTTGGAAGCGCGGCGGCGGCGGAACAGAGATGAGATCGCGAAAAAGGGTTCCCGTCTCGAGGGTTTCGAGACGTGTCTTAAATATATGCCAAAGGGGGGCATCAGCGGAGGTCCGGGGGGCCCAGGCGCCCCCCCGGCGCGGCCAGGGGGGCCGCGCCACCAGGGCGCCTGGAGCCCTGGTGCCCCCCCCCCCCCCCCCCC
>LR738715.1:55482788-55523301 GCA_902687465.1 Secale cereale
CCCCCCCCCGGCTCTACTTTGGCTACCGGGAAGCTTCTAGAACGCTGATTTTTTATATAATTTTTCCGGGATTTTTCGGGCAGTTCTCGTAATGGGAAAACCTGAAATACAAAAACAGCAGAAAACAGAAACTGGCACTGGGGTGCACTGAGTTAATAGGTTAGTCCAAATATGATCAAAAGTGTATGGAAATGTATAAATATCATAGCAATATCACCCAAAAGAGGCATGGAGCAAGCAGAAATTATAGATACGTTTTGGACGTATCAGCAGCATCTTGCAGTAGTGCACGTCGAACTGTGAGGTCTTCGGAGTCCTTCCTTGTGAATACGGTGGGCCATAAGCTCGGCTTGTGGACTGTGGGCCAACTAGGTTGGTATCCCTTAGTCCAGGACACTGTCACATATATTTCATTGTTTTATGAAAAATCCTCAATAGATTGAGAAATTTAATATGTTTCTAGGACCATATTGATATTATTAATATTGTGCTATAGATAAATTATTTAGTACGCTGGTGGACCACCATGTTTCAAAATCCTAGATTTGCCAATGGTGTCCGGACATGTGCGCGGACATGGATACGAGAGCCGGCCATCCAACTGCATCCCCTAAACATTCTCCCGGCTCCGACATCCTTCTCAAATGCATATTAAAATGCGATCTTCATAACGCTCGATCACAACAAAAAAAGAGGCATATGTTCATAGTACAAAATTCCAGCCTCGCAGTCCGTATGAAAAAAACCTACTTGGTCGGCGATTTGCGCACCACTTGGACATTGTCTGATTATTTGTTTGTAGTGGTTGCAATACTTGCTCACGGACTATATGATGGTGTACTATCAATGGTTGAGCGACTTTGTCCCATTTAGATGACTTCCTTGCGCAGGGCTCGAAATTCTTGTGCTCATGGAACCAATAATGAATATTTGACCAAAATGTTGCGTCATTTTTATCCTAACATGGATCGGATCGATGATAGTGGTCAACCACATATATATAATCAAATATATGCCTGGACGGATAAAAAAGGTAGATACACATGGTACTTTATTAGTAACTAGCAAACATGCATGTGGGTTGCAACGAGAGAGGAGAATCAAAATCTCGTACTACCTCCGTCTAGATGAATAAGTCATTCACGTAGTTCTAGATCATCGATTTGAGGAATTAAATGTGTGTTATATGTCATGAAAATAAATTACTAGATTTCTACACGGATGTAGTATCTAATATATATTTTTTGTCACATATAATATATATTTAGCTAGTTAAATTGTCAACATAGAACTACGTGAATGACTTGTTCACCAAGGCGGATGTAGTAGTGATTCTATCATCAGTTGGTTTTAATCAGGATTGACCACATTGACAAAAACACCCACAGTGAAGCATCTGGAAGATGTTATTCAATCATAAATCCCCATCTCCAATGACACAATTGGGTAGAGATTCATTGAGCCAGAAATTGATGTTTAGGCCACAACATATGCACGATAGGAGTACACGTTGTTCCTCATTCAGCCCTAGTACAATTTTTATTATTTCTCTTGCTCAACTCGCTGATCCAACGTCATAATCACCTTCCACCTTAGATGTGAAGGATCCCGTTTAAACTCACACTAGAGAACGGTGTTGAACATATATAAATTGCTGAGTATGGGTTTAAGAGAGCCTTCAATTCGGTTTTTTTTTGTACGTTGATGGTGTGCCCGCGCGTTGGTGGAGCTGGTCCATCAGTTGAAGCGCAGGCCAAGGCCCAATCCCATTTAGTTGCCAGTTTTCAATCACAGAATCTTGCCATTGCACTGAATGACCTAAGTAAGAGAAGGTTTTGGATTTGAATCTCATTTTTACATCTTATTTCACTTGGCGAAAAAGCGAAGAAATGCATCATCCTTTATTAATAGGCACAAATATGGACAAGACTAAATATTTTTTGAACATAGTACAATTGCAGATCCCGCATACACGCATATACACAACAGACACCTCGTAGTTGACCGAAGCGTCTCCTCCCTCACAATGAACGAATATCGCCGAAAAGTATGAAATAAATCCAGAAAATGCTATCATCGATATCTAGTCTAGAAATTGAACCTTGATGGGCATCAATCACAAGGAATCTAACCGTCTGAGCTATGATCAGTTCGTAAAAATTAAAATTAATATGAGTAGTTTCTAAGGTGGGTGCAAAAGTTAAGACAATGTTTTCTTACCAACCACTCCAGCATCGAATCTGGCTCACACTCCATATTTTTCTTCATGTGAGACGTCACGATATCTCCTCTTCGACTTAGACGATTCAAACTCCAGAACTTTCCGGTAACTTCACAAGGGCAGCTAGAACGCATTCCAGACTCTCTTGAAAGCTCCGCCCAGCTTTGTCGCGACTGCCACGGATGTCTCGCTTGCTTGTCTGCTACTACGGTCAACGTCGTAGCTGCGTGTGTCCACACGAAGGCCGGCCAGTCAGATACGTTGTTTCGTGTGATAACAATACTACGAGTCTTGGCAACGACCAAACACGTTTCGATGGTCTCGTCGTCATCGGTTACCGGCAGGTCTAACAGAAAAATCTGCCCGCACACGTCGTGTACCTTTTGTCAATGGAGAAGGAGCAGTCGACCTGGATAGTTTAATCCCGGAGGAAAGTTGAACGGGCTGGACCTGCCTGGATGGATAGAGCTGGAAAGGAACAGTGGTGGTAAATAAAAGCGGGAAAGCATTTACGCCGGCCTGCGCGGTGGCTCCCGCCGTGTCAGCCGAGCTGTGCCCACCCTCGCCGATTGGGGTGGTCCATCCTATCCCATCCCATCCCGCCCCGCCCCACGACGGGGGCACGCGGACGCGCTTCCGGATTCAAAATTTCAGCAGCAGCCGACGCGCCGCGGGGCCGGGAAGGGGATCGATCGGGCCGCGGAGAGGGAGAAGAGTAATGGGTGGCATCCGGCCGAAATTTCATGGAGATCCGGGGGCACTTGGAGGCGCCCCGTGCCAGCCTGGTGAGTGAAATGCGCAAATGGCCCTCGCATTCTTTGAAATTGCGGCTACCATCTTTCTCTCCTACCTTGCCCAATCATACCGACCATGAGTATAAAGGCCAGTTTTCTCGTGGGAATATAGATTTTGTGCGATCGACTATCTTTTCTCCGAGGCTAAAACTTGCCACTCCCTGCATTCCAACATACTCTAATTGATGCTCTCTTTTTTTTTCGATCAAAGGGGACACACGGCCCCATTTTCACGTTTTTTTTTCTTTTCAAGTCAAGCTTGCTTAAGTTTGACCGATAATTGACCAACTTTGTAGAAAAAATATGTTAAGATCTACTCCCTCCGTTCGGATTTACTCGTCGTGGTTTTAGTTCAAATTTGAACTAAAACTACGACGAGTAAATCGGAATGGAGGGAGTACAATACTAAATACACATAGTATGAAAATATATTTTGCAAACAATCTCATGAAACTATTTTGGTGTTCCAAATGTTTATATGCTTTTCTATAGGTTTGATTAAATTCCAAATGTCTATATGCTTTTCTATAGGTTTGGCCAAACTTACACAAAATTAACTTATGACAAAGCTAGAACTTCACATGTTTTGGAACACAAGGAGTAACTGTTCGGCTTCTGAACTTTTTATTCCTTTTACGGGAACCCGGTTGCTTATTTCCCTCTTATTATTATTTCAAAGGAACCCCTTGTGCAAATTGCACTGTTTTATTTTTGTGTGTGTGTGTGTTAGATGTCTTTTATTCATCCATGACAGAATGTGGACAAATGAAGTCAGGGGTGTTTATGAGCCATACATGGGGCCCAGCTCTAAGGTAACATAAGACTTAGTAGGATCACTGGCTTCCCAATTGTGTTGTCTCTTCTCATGCTGGACGTGAACTTTAACAAAATCTCTCATCTTTAGCCTTTTCTCTCGAATAGTAGCATTGCTCCTACCATGATACTCACCTTTAATATGATTAACAACAGCCAAACAATCTGTTGCTATGTGAATTATGCACAACTACATGCGAGAGACCACAGAAAACATTTCTGATTGAACTAGGTCCCGACTCATCATAGAGGAGGCTCCCAGATAGTTTCCTTTTTCATCCCGACATACAACTGTCAGAAAACCCTTATCTTGATTTATAGAACCAACAATGTTGACACTTATCTTCATACAACCCTAAGTCAGTGGTTTCCAGTCGCTTCTCACATGTATTGGTAATGAGGCGCTAGTACTTACTGATGAACTCGACGTGGACCTTCTCGGAACCAGCGCAAGGCCCCCTAGATAGTTTTCAATGAAGCTGAATATGGTCAAAGGTGACTGAAATTCATGTTCATAGATCTCCCGCTGGCGAGCCCACCATATAGCCCATAGGGTCATCGATCCCTTGACAAATTCTACCTCTTCATTATTTCCATGGGCTCCATCAACCATAGGCTCGCACCGAGAAAATTGGACACAATAAGATGTCCCACAAGCTCCTCATACATAAGTGACCACACTTTTGGTCATGTTACAATCAACAAGAGCATGGCGTCAAGAATCTCCAGCGTTGTTGCATATCTGACAAATATTGGATTTCCCCATATTCCTATGCTGTCTCACAACATGCGTAGCTGCACCAAATGTGTTTCCCCTTTGGCACAAGCATTTCTAGCACTAGTGGAAAATCGGGTTATAGTCTCGGTTTGTAAGGACCTTTAGTCCCGGTTTTGCAACCGGCACTAAAGGGTGGGGACTAAAGGTCCCCTCCTTTAGTCCCGGTTCAACACGAACCGAGACCAAAGGCCCACCACGTGACACAAGCCCGCGCCGGGGGCTGGGGGGCCTTTAGTCCCGGTTGGTAACACCAACCGGGACTAAAGGAATGTTTTTATTTATTTTTGATTTTTTTCCCTGTTTTCAAATTGCTGAAGTATTTGACAATTTAATCTCTAATCACCCTCACTGCTCAAGTGTGGAGCATTCATTATTCCAAATCGCCTAACTTCCCGGCCGGTCATCCATCCCTTTCACTACTCCAGCCTAAGCACACTTAACTTTTGAGTTCTATTCCCCCTAGTTTCCAACTCTGCACTTGTTGTTTTCCTGACAATAGTAAGCTATCAATGCTATTAACCCTTAGGGGTTTAGCTTGAGCATGAAGTCACATTATTCACCGTTTGAGTTTGAAACTATTATTATAAAAACAATAGTTATTTATTAACACTAATATTTCTTGAATAAGTAGTTTGACCAAAATTCAAAAAAAAAACTGAAATTTGAGCATAACATTTTTTCTTTCAGAATTTGAGGATTCTAAGAATTTGCAAAACGGCCTACGACGGTCGAAATCGGACCCGGATTTTCGTGATGAACATTTTAATATATTATACGTTTTTTTCGACATCGTATGCAAAAGTTATGGTCGTTTTACTTTTTCATAACACTTTTTTGCAAAACATGTCAAAATTTATGTTTTTAAATTTCCCTAACTAGTAGATATAGTAACATAACTACATCTCAACGGATTTTAATTTTTGAAGTTTTTATAATTTCCTTTTGTTTTTTTTTTCAAAACTGAAAAGGGGATACCGGGGGGTGGGGGTGGGGTAGAGTTTGAAAATTGCAGAACCCCTTTAGTCCGGGTTGGAGCCACCAACCAAGACTAAAGGGGTTCGTGGGGCCCCGGCCTGACGCCAGCCTACCATCACCCCTTTAGTCCCGGTTTGTGACACAAACCGGGACTATAGGTACGACACGAACGAGGACTAATGATACCGTAATCGAACCGGGACTAATAGTCACATTAGTACCGATCCGTAATTGAACCGGGACTAATGTGTTGAACATTAGATCATTTTTCTACTAGTGTATAAATGCCTATTTTATGATTATTTATGGTTCCACATCCCACTGCCTTTTTAAATTTCCGTTAGTTTAATACAACGTATCTAATCCACTTGAGCTGCTTAGCCCACATGGTAAATGTTTGCAAGGAGAACTTTGGCACTAGCAAGAAAAAATCAATACATTTTGGTTGGATTCAATGCGAGAAACTCATAATCATAGCACCCGAAACTCAAAGCCAACACTTCCAAATTTATATAGAAGACACATTTGTATCATCGTTTTTCTATCCTAATGCAATCTTCTTCCACATAACACTCATGGACATCGTCACGTAAAATTGCTTACAAGATGTGTGCCAATGTTGGTACCCCATAATTCGCGTTGGTGATGAATCTTATGCCATACCATGTTCCAACTTCTCGAAACCCCACATGTCAGAATAAGTGCCCCTCAATGGCAGATTGTCCCCCTTTGGAGCCGTTTACTAACATATTCTTTTTGACAAGTTTCAGTTGCTTCAATTGGCCCATGACAAGGCAAATCGCGACAAGTGCTAGAAATAGAAGATAAGGCAGTGGTCCATATGGCTATGGCTGCATCAAGCCATGAAGATGGGAAAGAAATTAAATTAAATGACCCAAAGGGTAAATGGAAATAGAAACATTTGAAGATCGCATTCCAAGGTCTATGGCTAACTAAAAAACATTAGATAGGCTTGTCAATTATGTGGTCACAAAATGATGAACATGTTCACGCCTGTTGTAGGCTTGCATTGAATACTTGTTAGTTCCATCATCACCTATTCCATTTTGTGTGGGTAGATTAACTCAAACAGATTCTATTAAAAAAATATGGGATGACGAACATGATAGCATTATACCCCACTTCACATTTTATCTATGCGTGCACTTCGAATATTTGCCAAGGTGCATCAACTTTACGCGAGGAAAGTGCAAGATAATCACACAAGGTTAAAGAAGTTCCTTTTCACAATTTCAAGTTCTAATACAGACCATTATGATGTTTTTTCCTTCATAAGGCTACCTATTTTATATGAGCGTCAATAGGTAAAGAGAGTGGTAACGGGAAATGACAACACCCCAAGACCTTAGTTTTTATTCAATTTATTGAAGTAATGCCAATGCAGTGATTGCAAACCATCATCATGTGCATGCCTATTGCAGTTTTGTACCGAGTTTTTGTTAGTTCAATCATTAGTGATCCCATTAACATTGTGCAAGTCGTGACATTAGTCTAATACCCCACTTTGCATTTTCAATACAACTACTTTGAATCTTCATTGAGGTGCATTCACTTCCCACCAGGAAATAATGCAATGTAATCAGACCAAAAGTTCCAAATCCAATTAATTTCAAATTCTTGAATTAACAAATTGGATTTTATTTCTTTCTAGAAACATATTTCTACTGGTAGTATTCCCTAACTCAAAGCAATCATGATCAAGGTCCTGTGCATAATATCGTAGGACTCGAGGGCAAATTTGGGGGGATCCAAACCAGAGGCGCGTTGTAAAGTTTGACTTCAAAAAATATACACACTGCATCATGGAATAGAGGGAGTATATTGGATTCCTCCATATTCCCCGTGGTGTCTCGCAACCTCTATAGTTACACCAGATGTATTCCCCCTTGACACAAGCGTTTATTTTTCTTTTTTGATCTGTTGACACAAGCGTTTCTACAAGTGTCTGGTTTGCGAGTATTTATGGTTTCACATCTCACCCTTTTTTTTCTCTGTTCACTTATTACAATATGTCTAATCCACTCAAGTTTCTCGACCCACATGGTAAACGCTTGTGACGAGATACCTTTGTTTGGCACTAGCAAGAAGATATCAATACACTTGGCTGGATTTAATGTGAGAAACTTGGAACAAGAGCACTCAAAACTGAAATCCAACACTTCATGTTTTACATAAAAACACACATTGATAACATTTCTCTCCTAAATGCAATCTTCTTCTGCCTAACATTCACAGACGTTGCCACATAAAGACAAGATGCGTGCGGATGTTGGTACCTCATAATTCACGATGATGATGAATTGAGGAGATGCTACTCTGTGTGCCAACTTGTTGGGCACCCCACGTGTCGGAAGAAGTGCACCTCGGTAATAGATTGTCTCCTTTTAGTGTCTTGCACTAGCATAGTTTTTTTCCTAACAAGTTTCAATTGCATCGACTAGCCCCACGACGAGACAAATCACGATGAGTGTGACGGTGATCCATACGACTATGGTTGCATCATGCCATAAATATGTAAAGTAAAAGATCTATAAATAAAATTAAATGGCACGAAGGCTAAATGGAGATATAAATATTTGAAGATCGTAGTCCAAGGCCGATCGTTAACTAAAAAACATTAAAAATTCTTGTCAATTACCATCTCCGTCCCGGTTTACACTTTGTATTTTGTGCTATGATCAAAGATTTACTAACAAAATGTTAATGCTTGTCACTAAAATTATATTGTTGGATTCGTATATGAACATAGTTTTCAATGATATAATTTTTTATGACATGCATTAACATTTTGTTAGTTAAATTTATGGTCAAAACTTGGCACAAAATTTGACCGAGAACAATAAACCAGGACGGGAGTAGTATGTGGCAACAAAATCATGATCATCTTCATGACTGTTGTAGGCCTGCATTGAATACTTGTTAGTTCCATCATCACCTATTCCATTCTGTGTTGGGTATATTAACTCAAACGCGTTCCATTCAAGGAAATATGTGATGGCAAACATGATAGCCTGATTCCCCACTTTGCATTATTAATATGAGCACTTTCATTACTTGCCGAGGTGCATCAAATTTCCACGAGAAAACAGCAAGATAATCGCACAAGGTCAAACAACTTAGTTTCAGATTCCAATACAACGCATTTTGACATTTTCTTTCTTTCTTCAGAAGCCTACCTATTTTGCATGAGCTCAACAAGGAAGACAACATCCCAAGATGTTTTATTGAAATCATTGAAAGTAATGTCAATGCAGTGATTGCCAATCATCATGATGTTCATGCCTAATGTATAATTTTGTACTCATTTTTTGTAAGTTCAATCATGAGTGATCCCATTAGTGGGGTGTAAGTTGCCACATTGGCCTAATATATATATAGCCCACTTTGCAATTTTTTTTCAATACCACCAACTACTCTGAATCTTCATCGAGGCGCATTAACCTCCCACTGGGAAAAAAAGCAATGTTATCAAATACCAGGTCTCAGTCAGATTAATTTTGAATCCTCAACATAACCAAATTTGATTTGGTTTCTTTCCAGAAACATATCTCTACTTTCCCAGCTCAAATCAAAGCAATGATGATCAGGGTCCTGTGCGTGATACGGCAGGACTCTGGGGGTAAATCCGGGGAGATCCAAACCGGAGGCGCGTCGCGTTATAAGTACGGAGTGGGGCTCCGACACGGGCCGTCTCCATCACAGATTCCGAGAGCTCCCAAGGTCGCGCCGCGGCTCCTACCCCCCTCCCCCACCGTATCCCGCCGGTCGCTCGCCTCGCCTCACCGCCGCCGCCGGTCGACATGGGGTTCGTGTCCTTCGCCGGGAGGGTCCTCTTCGCCTCCGTCTTCCTCCTCTCCGCCTACCAGGAGTACGCCCCCTCCTCTCGCCCCCCTTCCCCCTCTCCTCTCATCTCCATTGTCGTCGTTCTAGCTCGCCGCGGCCGATCTTAGCCTGGTTCCGTCAGATCTGTCGCCGCGCTGGCGGAATCTCGGGGGACGTGTTGGCAGGGTACGCCCTGGCCTTTGGATCTCGTGATGGATAGTGCGCTTTGCAGGGTCTCGGGTCGTGAAGCGCCTGGATCTGGCGTCACGCTTCGTTGTGGTCCATGAGAATAGCAGCGCCCAGAATTGCGTTCCCGCGTGCTCTGATCTGACCTTGGGCCGCTCAATTGCGTCGCTGATCTATGTATTTATGTTTGAAATTCCCGTAGATGCTTTTCTTTTCGTTCACGCTGTCCCATCTGGTGAGCATCAGACTTGTTTGCGTGATTGCTCTAGTAGCGTCGTAAGTATCGTGGACCAGTCATCTTAGATGCAACAGAGTATCCCAATTGGGTTTTGTTTGTTTGTAGTCGCATGCCTAATTATTAGCAAGACTCTGTCCGTAGTTGCCTGATGGCTTGTGCCATTGCATCGTGAATTATCTGGAGTCTCTACATACCAGATTGAGATTTTGTCATAGAGTGAGTTGCAGCCCACTTTCCATCATGACATATTGACATTGATCAACGGATTAGTGCCAGTGGCCACCTTTTGTCTGCACCTAGTTTACTGCTGCCGAATGGCATGCATGGAACTGATGGGAATATATGGAAGTTCTCTTTAACTAGCTTGGATGCCATCTGATCAATTATGTATTCCGAGCTGTCACGACTGCATGAATTAGACTGTACTATTCTACCTGTTATATGCTGACATATTAAGTTCTGAGAAAAGTATGCCGTAATTGTGTACTGATTTTCATGTTATTTTTATTGCAGGTTCACTGAATTTGGAAGTGATGGCGGGCCAGCCGCAAAGAATCTTGAGCCTAAGTTTAACAGTTTCACCAAAAATATCTCTGTACACCTCGGAGTTGTGGTGCCTCATGTAGAGGTGAAATTCACTTTATTCATGGTTTACTTTAGGTGGTCTGAATTTTAACCAGTCATTAATTAGTTTGTTTTGTGTGTTTAATTTATCCAGTTGAAACATGTGATTGCCGCTACCATTGGTCTGAAGGGTCTGGGAGGTCTCCTGTTTATCGTCAGCAGTTCATTTGGTGCTTATCTCCTGGTATGTACTGATCTCTTGTTACGCTGTATAATATTTCTTGTTGTGATCTACGCATTCACATTTATATCAGTGCACATGGCTAAAATTGATTTTCATATCTGGAGTAATGAGGGAATTTCTCCTGTGCTAGATTCCATGGTAATGTATGGTTGTGCATGCACAAATGCCTTATTTCATTGTATTCAAATATTGCCATTTATCTCATAAATATTTCCCAACCAAAAGCTACTGCATATTATCCTGCAGAATTTATTGTCATTTGGCTGTTCTTAAACATGAGCATATTGCTTGAGAACTGTTCTGGTCACCTAGCTAGGGCAACTGCATTTCTCTAGGTTCTTCTAGATCTATCATCAAATCTGGTCATAAAGATTTTCTTCTAAGTTTCATGGTATTTTGCTTTCAGGAACTGTTATACTCCCATATCATGTGTTTATATTACCAGATGTGTACATTTTGTAAAGTATTCCTTGTCGTCTGCACTTGTTTCCTCTAATTTTTTGGCAAGTGGCTAATGTCACTGTTGTGTTTTGCCCATCTGCTACTATCCTTGCTTCTGATGGTTAATCAAAACCTGCATTCTGCTTCTTTGCCCATTTTTGCCTTGCGAATATTATGGTTAATAACTGCTGATTGATGGGGTCTTGGTTCTATCTGGTGCCGCTTTTGCGCACATTTTGTTGCGTGATGTCCTTAAGAGAACACATTTAGTTTTTAACTTCCTTATTTGTTTCTGTGGACACCTGATATGATAAGTGTCACCCATTGAAGTTTTATAGACACCTTTTGCCATTTGAATTACTGATCCTGTTCCCACTATGTTGATATGTGCTGTGTTGGTATGTCTCTGCTTCCTCCTTGTGCACTTATCTAATGAAAAGGTATTTGCTTCGGCAGGCACTCTACCTTGCTTTCATCACGCCTGTTGTCTACGACTTCTACAACTACGACATGGAGAAGGCTGAATTCGTGCAGATCTTCATGAAGTTCACACAGGTATGTTGCAGATTTCCACCTGTTTTTGCATGTCTGTTGAACAAGGAATGTCCCATGGTGGCTAACCACATGATCCCTTTTTAACTCTATAGAACCTGGCGCTGTTTGGAGCCCTTCTCTTCTTCCTGGGCATGAAGAACTCGGTCCCCAAGAGGCAGGCCAAGAAGAAGGCCCCCAAGTCCAAGACAACTTAGATAGTTGTGGCTTTGCGAGGAAGACGGTCTCTTATTTAACAAAGCTACCGTACCTGGTTCTCTTATATGTGTATCGGATCCGTTTTTGAAGGGGGCGCAGGCCTTACGAGGTGTGGGTGGCGGTTTAGGCGACTAGATTGTGTATCATTATTATTATTATGTGCCACTTCCGATTTGATTGTTGTAGGGCTAAAGATTGTTATCCCATTTGTTTATTTTGCAACCAATATTGTTACTGATGGAAAGGATGTTACACAAGGTCACTACTCTGCCTGGGCTTATTCCTTGCAACTTTTCCTTCCAACCAATCTGTTCCTGGGCCTCTTCGTGGGAGTGAAGCCCACCGTCCTTGCCCCGTCCTCTATCACAGCAATCGTTTACCAATTATTGTTGTGATGGGGTCCGATTGTATGAAGGTTGTCACTACTCACTAGTATCAGCAAGGATTTCGAAAAAAAGAAGCTAGTAGCATGTTCAGTTTCTTTTCGAGCTGCGTGAAGCAAATTTTTAAGCACACATGCGTCCATTTCTGTGGCCAAGCATTCGACTGTCAGACCTAGAGTGGTCCGAAGAACTGGATTCAGAGAACTAAGACTAAACTTGACGATTTCATTCACTTTTGGAGGAAAGATTAGAGCGTTCTCGCTCGTTACAGAGGAAAGATATTGGTCGGGAGGGGGCATGGATCGAACAACTCGTTCGGGAGGAGAAACCCACAGCGCGAACGCCCCAGCCCACCGGGCCCTACAGGCCTTTTCCTGTGAAAAGCAAAAAATATATTAAAGCCCATATTAAGTTATGACTAGTAAAAGGCCCAGGTTTTCTGTGCAGAACAAAATTGCCATGGCCTTTTTGCCGTTCTATATGATTTTTTTAACCATGTTCAAGTTTATGTTTTAAAAAATGGCTCAAAAAGGGAAGAAGTCATGGCAATCTGCATCTAAATAGTACGAAAAGTTGCCATCACTATGAAGTTTATAAAGAAACGAAAATATGGTGAAAGAAGTTCTTTCCAGACACATAGAAAATTTTCAGAAAAGAAGGGAGAAAACATCTTAAGTTGTAATGATATCGTACATGTAATCCCCATGGCAAAACAAATTTCAAAGAATCAAAACTTTTTGCCATGGCAAAAAGAAATTTGAAAGAACAAACTTGTCGTGTTTCGAATCTAATTTGTAATGGCCATGACAAACATTCTTCGGATGGACATCGCAAAAAGACACAACTAACCATGGCAAAAAATGCATTTAGTTGCCATGAAAAAAAAACACTTCTATCAACAATACTGATTTTAGTTGCCATGGCAAGTTTGCCATGTTTTTGAACATCTTAGGTTGCCATGTTTTTTAATATCTTTATTTTCCATAACAAGTTTGCCATGTTTTTGAACATCTTAGTTAAAGAAAGTTTGCATGTTTGCCATGTTTTTTTACAAACTTAATTAAAAAATATTTTTGCCATGTTTTTGAACATCTTAGTTAAAGAAAGTTTGCATGTTTGCCATGTTTTTTTACAAACTTAATTAAAAAATATTTTTGCCATGTTTTTGCACATCTTAAGTTTGCCATGGCAAGTTTGCGAATGGTTTAACATCTACAACGTTGCCATTTTTCTAAACATCTTTAGTTGCCATGGCAAGTTTGCATGTTTGTGAACATGTTAATTAAAAGAAGTTTGCCATGTTTTTGGACAAACTTAATTAAAAGAAGTTATCATGTTTTTGCACATATTAAAGTTTGCCATGTTTTTAAAGATTTTAAAATGCAATGGCAAATTTGCCATATTTTTGAACATCTTAAGTTGCCATGGCAAAGGTTGCCATGTTTTGAACATCTATAACTTTGCCATAGCAAGTGTGCGTGTTTTTGAACATGTTAACTAAAGAATTTTGCCACCGCATCAAATGGAGTTAAATTTGCCATGGCAAAAATGTAGTACATTTGCCATGGAAATAAATTAAAAAATACCATGGCTACACAAGTATATTTAAGATGCTACATAGTAAAATTTGCCATGTTCTATAAATGTAAATTTTCCATAATATTTTAATTAATATGACATGCTCTTTACAATAAATTTGCCACGGCAACTTAAAATAAATTTTCCAATGGAAACTTAAACTAAAATTTTCCATGTGAAAATAAAATTATTTTGCCCATGGCAAAAAATGGAGTTAAAAATTGCCATGGCAAAAAATGGATTAATTTTTGTCATGGCAAAAATGGTGTACTTTTGCCATGGCAAATAAATTAAAAATGCCATGGCTATGCAAGTGTATTTACCGTGCTACATAGTTAAAATTTGCCATGTTCTGGAAATGTAAATTTGCCATCATATCTAAAACAAAAAAAATCCATGCTCTTTACAATAAATTGCCATGGCAACTTAAATTTAAAAAATTGCCATGGAAACATAAACTAAAAATTTCCATGTGAATAAAAGTATTTTTGCCATGGCAGAAAATGGAGTAAAATTTGCCAAACAAGGGCATGGCAGAAGCTGTGGATGTACTTAACATTCAGAAAAATTTCCATCGTGATTTAGTAAATATTCTTTTGCCATGTTTAAATAATAAAATTTACCATGCATCATAAACTTGAATTTCCATAGTCATTTACTAAAAATTGCCATCGTCCAGGCTAAAAAAAATGTTGCCAAGCAAAATACATGAAAGTAAAAAAATACCATGATCAATATCTAAACTTAACAAGATCAAAGGAAAAAAAGTTGCCATGGTTAATTAATGAGAAATTGAAACTTGCCATGATCTTTGAACAAAATTTGCCATGGTTAATTACTAAATTTACCATGGTCGAAAGGAAATAGAGTTTCCATGGTTAAATTAAGAAATTTCCATGGATCATTCCGATAGTAAAATGAACATGACATTACTGAACTAAATCAGAGATTGTCTCACACGATTAATTAGATTTGATTGAATCAACATGAAAGCAACATGGGACCAGGTGGATTAGCAGCTATTATGTATGTGTGATATGCTTGCACTCTGTTCTACTACTTGTACTGAATGTCTGTGCAAAAATACAATTAAAACACAAGCATTTCAAATACTGAAACAATATTGGTGGAATGGATTGATTAATCAGACTTGCAGCATCAACAAATATTGTAGCGATGAGACGGACGAATGCATCTCGTACCTCCAGCAAGCCCCAAATGGAGGGGTCGATGGCTGACGACGCCGTTGATACACTCGAAGCAGACTCGGGAGCGACTGCCACTACCACTCGACGACCTTCGTAGCCGTCGGCTCTCCTCAGTGACCGTGTGCGACGACGGGAGCACCCAGCCCTCTGCCCCATCACTAGCCGCTCCCCTCCCCCTTGAGTGTCCCGGCCGCCTCCATATCTACCAGCTACGTGCCCCCCGATGCAGCCCTCCCCATCCTCGCCGCCGCACTCACGCGACCCGGCAAGGCGCCGCCGTGAACGGGCCCCCCGCTGACCACGCCGCGGCGCCAGGATGTGGGTGGAGGGTGCGACCATGAGCGCACACTGCTCGCACTCCCGGATGCGGCTTGCTCGTGCGTGGTGCCGGGCGCCATCCAGGACGCGCAGGAGGAGCTCCCAAGTCATCGGAATAGCTTCTGCTGGCCGCCGCCTCCCTCCTGTAGGCCACATTATCGCCACTGCCTCCTCCCGTTGGGCCGCAGCGTGGTGCCCTGTGGGCGTCGCCCTATCGCGTGGACGCAGCCGTCCTGCATCCTCGCCGCTGCACTCGCGCGCCACCCGCCGCCGCTCGAATCGTCGGAAGGACTCGCCGCTGTAATCACCGGAATGATACTGTGTGACCGAGTGGGTGAGGTGCTCGGGGGAAAGGATAAGGTATCTCGCGCGAGAAAAAAAATCGATCGTGTGAAATCGCCTCCAACCCGAACGAGTGCTTGGGATGGCGTGGCAATAGGAGACCATCAAGATTCGTGCAGGGGCTACGAGCACGTTCGGCTCCAGGTGCATAAAATCCGAATGTTGGACAGTTATTGATTCCCAAGATTAACCTAGCCTGTAGCAATATTGTTTGCAACTGGTTTTCTTGGGTCAAATTGAACCTGTCTTCTGACTGGTTGTTGTATCAACCGAGGAAATTGTTTCCTAGGTGGTTGTGCTTGCTCCATTCTTCTCGTTAGCCATATAGCTTTCTGTAAATCCCGAGGTTCATGGCATTGCACATAATGTTGAATGCTGTCATTTAAACCAGAAATGGAACTGTGCTTGTAATAGTCAGTAGGCAGAGCTAGGTTGTCCCTTATCATCAAATTCATGGACTATTCAAATTTAAGGATATAGTCATTAATAGTGCTAGTTTGAGTGAGAACATGGAATGTTATAACATTATCACAAACTGAAATTTCAGAAAATCTGTCTCCAATATACCTGGAAAATCTGTTCCAAGGTAATGTGCTGGCAGGGAATCCAGTACCTCCACCATTCAATGGCAGGGCTCGTGAGGTAGATAGCTGCAATCTCAGTTTTCTGGTCAACTATCGTTCTAGCAACTTCAAAGTACAACTCAATGGCCTGTATCCAAGAATCAGTTCCATGTCCATCAAATTTAGCGATGTTATATTTTGCAGGTTTGACAGTAGCAAGAGGTCTTCTGTCTTATACTTGTTCTCCCTAAACATTCCCCGCTCGTCTTTCCTGTTGTGGGGTTTGATCTTCAACTTGCTTTCGGTCCAACTGTATGAGTCTGGTTGAGGACCAACATTAGGAAATCTTACTTCAACAGTTTTATTTGCTGCAAAATGTGGATGTCTATAAGGGACTTTGTTGCTTACATCCAAGTTTAGTTCTTTGCCAGTGGTCTAGTCCACCATTGTTGCAGAACCTACTATTGGTGGTGTGTGTGGGGCAACTTGGGGATTGCGGAGGGGCCTTGAGGGGTTTGTTGTTGTTCGCTACCCTGTCCTGCATCAAGGGGTCTGAGAGGGCTGTCTCTAGTATTTGGAAAACCATAGATGAAATTGTTCAAGGTGCCTTGTAGTTCCCCGAGGGTATTCCGCACAGACTGGAAATTATGGTGACTGCTACTTCTCGACCTTGCGTTGTATTCCCTCGAAGAGGAAAGGGTGATGCAACACAGTAGCGTAAGTATTTCGCTCAGTTTTTAAGAACCAAGGTATCAATCCAGTAGGAGACCATGCACGAGTCCCTCACACCTGCACAAACAAATAAGAACTTCGTAGCCAACGCGATAAGGGGTTGTTAATCCCTTTACGGTCACTTACGAAAGTGAGATCTGATAGATATGATAGTATAATATTTTTGGTATTTTTGGTATAAGAACATAAAGTAAATAAAGCAAATAAGCAACGGCGACAGAAATTGAAGTTGATGGGAAAGTAATATGATAAAGATAGACCCGGGGGCCATAGGTTTCACTAGTGGCTTCTCTCATGATAGCAGAATTATACGGTGAGTGAACAAATTATTGTCGAGCAATTGATAGAAAAGCGCATAGTTATGAGAATATCTAGGCATGATCATTATATATAGGCATCACGTCCGTGACAAATAGACCGAAACGATTCTGCATCTACTACTATTACTCCACACATCGACCGCTATCCAGCATGCATCTAGAGTATAAGTTCATAAGAACAGAGTAATGCTTTAAGTAAGATGACATAATGTAGAGGGATAAACTCAAGCAATATGATATAAACCCCATCTTTTTATCCTCGATGGAAACAATACAATACGTGCCTTGCTGCCCCTGCTGTCACTGGGAAAGGACACCACAAGATTGAACCCAAAGCCAAGCACTTCTCCCATTGCAAGAACTATAGATCTAGTAGGCCAAACCAAACCAATAATTCGAAGAGACTTGCAAGGATATTATAATCATACATAAAAGATTTCAGAAAAGAATCAAATATTTCTCGTAGATAATCTTGATCATAAACCCACAATTCATCGGGTCTAGACAAACACACCGCAAAAAGATTACATCGAATAGACCTCCTCGAAGACCGAGGAGAACTTGGTATTGAGATCCAAAAAGAGAGAAGAAGCCATCTAGCTAATAACTATGGACACGAAGGTCTGTGGTAAACTACTCACAACTTATTGTGAGGCAATTGTGTTGATGTAGAAGCACTCCGTGGAGATCCCCCTCCGGTGGAGCTCTGGAACAGGCCCCAAGATGGGATCTCACGGGAACAGAAGGTTGCGGCGGTGGAATTAGGGTTTTCTCTGTTGCCTCGATGTTTTCAGGGTACATGGGTGTATATATAGGAGGAAGGAGGGCATAAGTATTTCTCAAATTCATAATTACTCAACTAGCATGACTATAATATCACCATCCTCATATCTCAAAACAATCATCAAGTATCAAACTTCTCATCATATTCAATGCACTTTGTATGGAAGTTTTTTACTATACTCATCTTGGATGCCTATCATATTAGGACTAGTTTTATAACCAAAGCACATTACCATGCTGTTCTAAAAGACTCTCAAAAGGATATAAGTGAAGCATGAGAGGTCAACAATTTCTGCAAAATAAAACCACCACCGTGCTCTAAAAGATATAAGTGAAGCACTAGAGCGAAACTATCTAGCTCAAAAGATATAAGTGAAGCACATAGAGTATTCTAACAAATTCTAAACCATATTTATCTCTCTCAAAAGGTGTGTCCATCAAGGATGATTGTGGCAAACTAAAAAGCAAAGACTCAAATCATACATGACGCTCCAAGCAAAACACATATCATGTGGTGAATAAACATATAGTCCCGAGTATAGTTACCGATAGATGAAGACGAAAGAGGGGATGCCTTCCCGGGGCATCCCCAAGCTTATGCTTTTGGTTGTCCTTGAATTTTACCTTGGGGTGGCTTGGGCATCTCCAAGCTTAGGCTCTTGCCACTCTTTGTTCCATAGTCCATCAAAGCCATACTCAAAACTTGAAAACTTCACAACACAAAACTTAGCCAAAAATCTCGTGAGCTCCGTTAGTATAAGAAAAAAAATCACCACTCAAAGGTACTGTAATGAAATCATTCTTTGTTTATATTGGTGTTAAACCTACTGTATTCCAATTTCTCTATGATTCATACTCCCCAATACTACTCATAGATTCATCAAAATAAGCAAACAACACACGAAAAACAGAATCTATCAAAAACAGAACAGTCTGTAGTAATCTATAACTTTCAAATACTTCTGTAACTCTATTTTTTTTGAAATAAATTGGTAAACGTGAGGAATTTGTCTATTAATCATCTGCAAAAAGAATCAACTATATAGCACTCTCCAGTAAAATCTGGTGACTATTCTCGTGAGCGCTAACGTTTTTATTTTTTACAGCATGATCATATAAACTTCGCACAAGTCTTCCCAAAGGTTCTACTTGGCACACACACTAATTAAAACACAAAACCACATCTAAACAGAAGCTACATGCAATATTTATTCCTAAACAGACGCAAAAACAAATAAAATAAAATTGGGTTGCCTCCCAACAAGCGCTATTGTTTAACGCCCCTAGCTAGGCACGATACAAGGATAGATCTAGGTATTGCCATCTTTGGAAGGCAATCCAAAAATGGATCTCATAATAGATTCATATGGTAATTTGATTTTCTTTCTAGGAAAGTGTTCCATGCCTTTCCTTAATGGAAATTGGAATCTAATATTTCCTTGCTTCATGTCAATAATTGCACCAATCGTTCTAAGGAAAGTTCTACCATTAATAATAGGACATGAAGGATTGCAATCTATGTCAAGAACAATGAAATCTACGGGCACATAATTCCTATTGTCAATAATAAGAACATCATTAATCCTTCCCATATGTTTCTTAATGGTAGAATCCACAAGATGCAAATTTAAAGAACAATCATCAAGCTCATGGAAACCTAACAAATCACACAAAGTTTTTGGGATTGTAGAAACCCTTGCACCCAAATCACACAAAGCAAAGAATTCATGATCTTTAATTTTAATTTTAATAGTAGGTTCCCACTCATCATAAAGCTTTCTAGGGATAGAAACTTCTAATTCAAGTTTTTCTTCATAAGATTGCATCAAAGCATCAACTATGTGTTTGGTAAAGGCCTCATTTTGACTATAAGCATGCGGAGAATTTAGTACGGATTGCAACAAGGAGATACAATCTATCAAAGAGCAATTATCATAATTGAATCCCTTAAAATCCAAAATAGTGGGTTCATCACTATGCAAAGTTTTAATCTCTTCAATCCCACTTTTAACAATTTTAGCATCAAGATCTAAAAACTCCGAATCATGGGGACGCCTTTTAACTAAACTAGACTCATCTCCAGTCCCATCTTTATCAAGATTCATACTAGAAAACAAGGATTTAATAGGAGACACATCAATAACTTTCAGATCTTCATCTTTATTTTCATATTCTTCCGGTTTAGCATCCATCTTATTGACTAAGGTGGATTGCTTGTCCGAAATTTGGGCTATTAAGTTCTCAAGGTGAGCAAACTGAGATTTCAAACCATAAAATTCCTTAGACATATCATCAAGCTCTTTATTCATGTACTCCATAAAGCTTTTTTGTTCTTTAAGCTCGTTTATGAAGAAATCATTGTGCTCAAATTTCACGGACATAAAATGTCTAACATTGTTTTTAATCTCCTCCAACCTCTTAAGGTGAGGGTCAACACTGATAGGGTGAGCCATATTGACAAGCAAGCAAGCGAACGATAAACACACGGCACAAAGAATGGCAAATAAAACAGCAAGGGTGAAGTGGGGGAGAGGAAAACGGGAGGAAAATAAAGGTAATGCAAAGGATAAGGGTTTGTGATAGGTACTTGCTATATGACTTTGTATTCCCTCGAAGTTCTTCTTGCTACTTCTCGAGCTTGCGTTGTATTCCCTCGAAGAGAAAAGGGTGATGCAGCACAGTAGCATAAGTATTTCCCTCAGTTTTTGAGAACCAAGGTATCAATCCAGCAGGAGACCATGCGCGAGTCCCTCACACCTGCACAAACAAATAAGAACTTCGCAACCAACGCGATAAGGGGTTGTCAATCCCTTTAGGCTCACTTACGAAAGTGAGATCTGATAGATAGGATAGTATAATATTTTTGGTATTTTTGGTATAAGAACAGAAAGTAAATAAAGCAAATAAGCAATGACGACAGAAATTGAAGTTGACGGGAAAGTAATATGATAAAGATAGTCCCGGGGGCCATAGGTTTCACTAGTGGCTTCTCTCATGATAGCAGAATTCTACGGTGGGTGAACAAATTACTGTCGAGCAATTGATAGAAAAGCGCATAGTTATGAGAATATCTAGGCATGATCATTATATATAGGCATCACGTCCGTGACAAGTAGACCGAAAAGATTCTGCATCTACTACTATTACTCCACACATCGACCGCTATCGAGCATGCATCTAGAGTATTAAGTTCATAAGAACAAAGTAATGCTTTAATCAAGATGACATGATGTAGAGGGATAAACTCAAGCAATATGATTTAAACCCCATCTTTTTATCCTCGATGGCAACAATACAATACGTGCCTTGCTGCCCCTGCTGTCACTGGGAAAGGACACCACAAGATTGAACCCAAAGCCAAGCACTTCTCCCATTGCAAGAACTATAGATCTTGTAGGCCAAACCAAACCAATAATTCGAAGAGACTTGCAAGGATATTATAATCATACATAAAAGATTTCAGAAAAGAATCAAATATTTCTCATAGATAATCTTGATCATAAACCCACAATTCATCGGATCCCGACAAACACACCGCAAAAAGATTACATAGAACAGATCCCCTCGAAGACCGAGGAGAACTTGGTATGGAGATCCAAAAAGAGAGAAGAAGCCATCTAGCTAATAACTATGGACCCGAAGGTCTATGGTAAACTACTCACAACTCATGGTGAGGCAATGGTGTTGATATAGAAGCACTCCATGGAAGATCCCCCCTCCGGTGGAGCTCCGGAACAGGCCCCAAGATGGGATCTCATGGGAAAAGAAGGTTGCGGCGGTGGAATTACGGTTTTCTCTGCTGCCTCGATGTTTTCAGGGTACATCGGTGTATATATAGGAGGAAGGAGGGCATCGGGGGAGCCAGAGGGGGCCCACGAGGGTGGGGGGCGCGCCCTGGACCCTCGTGTCCGCCTCCTTCGTTCCCTCGCGTGTACTCCAAGTATTCTGTGTTGATATCGTTCCAGAAATAACTCCCGCGAAGGTTACATTCCGTTTGGACTCCGTTCGATATTCCTTTTCTGCGAAACCCTAAAATAGGCAAAAAACAACAATCTGCACCGGGCCTTTGGGTTAATAGGTTAGTCCCAAAAATAATATAAAAGTGCATAATAAGGCCCATTAAACATCCAAAACATAATATATAATAGCATGGAACAATAAAAAAATATAGATACGTTGGAGACGTATCAGTGACATGTTCCCTGAATTCCTCAAAATCCTCTCTGTCATCTTCTCCGTGTTGCTACAGGGTTTTGACATCCAATTGCTGTTGGAAATATGCCCTAGAGGCAATAATAAAATGGTTATTATTATATTTCCTTGTTCAGGATAATTGTCTATTGTTCATGCTATAATTGTATTATCCAGAAATCGTAATACATGTGTGAATACATAGACCACAACATGTCCCTAGCGAGCCTCTAGTTGACTAGCTCGTTGATCAATAGATGGTTACGGTTTCCTGACCATGGACATTGGATGTCGTTGATAACATGATCACATCATTAGAAGAATGATGTGATGGACAAGACCCAGTCCTAAGCATAGCACTAGATCGTGTAGTCTGTCTACTAAAGCTTTTCTAACGTTAAGTATCATTTCCTTAGACCATGAGATTGTGCAACTCCTGGATACCGTAGGAGTGCTTTGGGTGTGCCAAACGTCACAAACGTAACTGGGTGGCTATAAAGGTACACTACGGGTATCCCCGAAAGTATGTGTTGGGTTGACACGAATCGAGTCTGGGATTTGTCACTCCATATGACGGAGAGGTATCTCTGGGTCCACTTGGTAAGACATCATCGTAATGAGCTCAATGTGACTAAGGAGTTGGTCGCGGGATGATGTGTTATGGAACGAGTAAAGAGACTTGCCGGTAACGAGATTGAACAAGGTATAGGGATACCGACGATCGAATCTCGGGCAAGTATCATACCGGTAGACAAAGGGAATTGCATACGGGATTGTTTGAATCCCCGACATCATGGTTCATCAGATGAGATCATCGTGGAACATGTGGGAGCCAACATGGGTATCAAGACCCCGCTGTTGGTTATTGACCGAAGAGATGTCTCGGTCATGTGTGCATGGTTCCCGAACCCGTAGGGTCTACACACTTAAGGTTCGGTGACGCTAGAGTTGTTATGGGAAATTGTATGTAGTTACCTAATGTTGTCCGGAGTCCCGGATGAGATCCCGGCCATCACGAGGAGTTCCGGAATGGTCCGTAGGTGAAGATTTATATATGGGAAGTCATCATACGGTCACCCGAACTGTTCGGGGGTATGCCGGTATTGTACCGGGGCCACCGAAGGGGTTCCGGGGTCCACCGGGAGGGTCCACCTGCCCCGGAGGGCCCTATGGGCTGTATGTGGAGGGGAACCATCCCCTAAGTGGGCTGGGCACCTCCCCCCCTAGGGCCCATGCGCCTAGGGTTGGCGGGAACCCTAAAGGGGGCGCCCCCCTTGGCTTGGGGGGGGAAATCCCCCTGGCCGCCCCCCTTAGATTGGATCTAAGGGGGCCGGCCCCCCTCTCCCTTGCCCCTATATATAGTGGGGAGGTGGGAGGGCAGCCGCACCCATTGCGTGGCGTAGCCCTCCCCCTCCCAACTCCTCCTCTTCCTCCGCGGTGCTTGGCGAAGCCCTGCTGGAGACCTGCAAGCTCCACCACCATGCCGTCGTGCTGCCGGAGCTCTTCCCCAACTTCTCCTCCCCCTTGCTGGATCAAGAAGGAGGAGACGTCCCTGGGCTGTACGTGTGTTGAACGTGGAGGCACTGTTGTTCGGTGCTTAGATCGGAATTGACCGCAATTTGAATCGCTACGTGTATGACTCTACCAACCGCGTTCTTGTAACGCTTTCGCATCGCGATCTTCAAGGGTATGAAGATGCACTCCCCTCTCTCCTTGCTACTCACTCCATAGATTGATCTTGGTGATGCGTAGAATTTTTTTCATTTCTGCAATGATCCTCAACAATTGCAAGGATTGCATTTCCAGGTTCTTAGTAGAGGAAGAATCAGTAGGGCCAGTCATACTTGGATGAAGGATTAACAGGGAGGGTTTTTACAACTAGCAGGGAGCTAAGTGACCTCACTGTAGGTGATCTGCTAGCGAAGGAAGGAATTTTACCACAACCAGAGCTGCAAACTGACCTTGGCCTTTGATCCTACCGCTGCCTGCATCACCGCCAACGCCACACCGCCGGGAGTACATCGGATATGGGAGGGAGGGTGGGATTTTACTACAGAGACGATGTGTTTCCGCAACCACTTCCCAACGCCAAACATGTATCGAATTCTCACCGCCGCCCTCGCCGCCGGGGATCCATGTCAGGCCCAAGATGCGATTCTATCCCGATCACGTGATTCGTACGTGATTGGGGCACAACCGCATCTCAGGCGCTTAGCAAGATGGATATCATTACATCGTACCATTACATACATACATGGGGAATACAACAAGACATACAAGTCACATGAATACAACACCATCAATACAAGGCATCCGACTATGGATGCAAACATGAAAAGCACAACGACATCCATCTGCTATCCCAGGCTGCCGACCAGGAACCTAACCCAAGACTGATGAAGAAGAAGAAGAAAGAACTCCAACACAAGAACATCGCTCTCACATCAAGTCATCGGAAACCTGCACCTGCAACTGTTGTTGTAGTATCTGTGAGCCACGAGGACTCAGCAATTCCATAACCATGGGTAACAAGACTAGCAAAGCTTAATGGGTAGGAAGAGGTTAAGTGGTGAGGTTGCAGCAGCGGCTAAGCATAAGTATGGTGGCTAACTTACGAGTACAAGAATAAGATGAGCATCTACGCAAACGGTCGCAAACTAGTAATGATCGCTAAAGATCCTGAACTACCTACGAGTCAAACATAACCCCACCGTGTTCTCTTCTCAAAGTGAAAAGAGACAGTCACGGTTACTCACGCGGTTGTGTGTTTTACTTCGGATCCTCTGTCAAGTTTTCTACAACCGGACATTAAAAAATTCCAATCTGCCACATAACCGCGGGCACGACTTTCGAAAGATCATAACCCTGCAGGGGTGTCCCAACTTAGCCCATCACAAGCTCTCACGATCAGCAGTGATAATAATAATATTACCCCTTATCTTAGGGACAATCCGATCAGGCTTGGAATCCCGGTGCACAAGACATTTCGACAATGGTAAAACAAGTCCAGCAAGACCTCCCTGCGTGCCGACACCCTGATAGTAGCCGCGCGTATCTCGTCTCAGGCCACGACCGGATGAGCACAACGTACAACAACCAAACCCCAAATTGCCAAGGGGGGGGGGGGCGCCGCAAACGACTCTATTTGGGACCAACACCATCAACACTGGCCCCCCTGCTATGTAGAAAAGAATCCTCGGGGACGCGACCCCCTATGCAATTTAATTAATTAATTAGGTTGTTATTATGAGGCAAATTAAAACCAATGTTGGGCCTTCCTGGAGCAGTTTTATTCAAAGACGAACTGTCAAGGGGTCCCCATATACCCAACCGTGCAATGAATGCAAAATCAAGGAACATAACGTCGGTTTATCGGCTCCTAAGGTGGCATGAGTGGAAAAAAAACTGAGCAAAAGGCCAAGCCTTCCACCCATTGCCAAGTATATAGGTGTGTTAATAATAATAGTAGATATTGTGATATTCCCAAAGAATCAAGTTCCAACATGGAACATCTTCATCTTCACCTGCAACTAATAGCGCTATAAGAGGGTCTGAGCAAGCGGGTAACATAGCCATACAACGGTTTGCTGGGAGAGGTGTCAAAGATTAGAGGTTTCAAGGCAACAAGGAGAGGCGGACAAATAGATGGGTAGCACGACATATAGCGATAGCATCGAGACATCTAGCATAGCAATGATAGTAAAGGTATCCAAGGTGATGGTCATCTTGCCTGAGATCCCGCAAGGAAGAAGAACGAATCCGAGAATAAGACGAAGAAGAAGCCTTGAAGACGAACCACGTGTAGTCGAACGAATCCTCACGAACGCAACGGATAATGAACTAGCAAGAAGAAGCACACAACAAGATGAACACACAACACACGAACATGACAAGATGCTCAAGAAAGTATGATTCAAGACAAGTCTATATGATGCAAAACCTGGCAAGGGATGACGCACTCAAGAACAACACAAACCAACAAGTTTAAATGAGGCCGGAAACAACATATAACAATTCTGGTAAGTCCTCATATGCACATTTAGAAAATTGGTCCAGATCTGAACAAAGCTTATGTTAAAGTTGTTAAACAGCAAGTTAGCATGCACCATGATGATCTACTCGAAATTCTAGTCAAGTTTAATATAAAGTTTGTTTAATTCGGAGCTACGGCCTAGAAGATATGAGCAAAACAAGTCAGGCATGGCAAATATGCAAGATGCATCCAAACAACAAGCCAACACACTCCAAACATGTAAACAACATGATATTGAGCTTCTACATGCAAAAACACACAAGTTTCATATAAAGCACGCTCAAAATGGAGCAACGGTTCAACACCTACACATGAAACAAGATATAACAACAAGCTGTCAAAAACAGCAACATAGCAACTTTGGAGCAAGGTATATATGTGCTACAACACCCAAACATGATAACAAGAGGCAAGGATGTGAAAAATACATTATACTTAACAAGCATGAGCTTAGAGCACACCCAAAAACTTGCTGGAACACAATTAAACAAGCATGGCAAGTTGCAATAAATTTATCCAGACTTGGTCAAAATCTGGGAAGGCAAAAACATCATCACGATGCTGCCTTTGGAGGCACAAAACAACAAGCATATCAACTCTACTAAGTATATAAAGATCATGGACATGTAATAGACATAGCATACATCAAACAACTCCATTGGAGCAACTCCATAGGAGGCATGGATCAATAACAACAAGCTTCACCAAATTGAACATGCTGACACGTAAATTTACAGCAACTTGAGAGCAAGAAATAAATAAGCTACAACAGGCCATATATGCAAAAAAGGGCATGGATGGATAGAGCATAACATGGAAAACAAGACATGATCATTTGACATACTAAAACATGCATGGATTTGAGTGAGGCATCACGCAAACATAGCATCAGGTTTAACAGTTTCAGACTTAGCAGTTTTTCACTAAGTATAAAACAGCAACATTGGCATGGCATGTTTACAAGCTTGTTTAATTCACGTCAAGGCATATCATGAAACGTGTATTGCACCACAGCAAAGACCATATGATTGAGATTCTAAAACATATTGACATGTGGCATGAAGACAATCACACCAATAGCAATGAACAAGTCAAAACAACATCTCACAATAAGTTTCAACACTTATCAGCCACATGCACTTTTGCAGCAGAGATTAACATGGCAATATGGCACCTAACATGAATGCTATAGCAACCAACATGTAGAGCACTTCACAATGAACTTTTTGACATATCATACACTCCATTTGGATAAACATGCACAAAGTTATCATCACCACAAGCATGCAACAAATTTACAGATAACAACAGTTTTAAACATATAACACTCTTGCAATGATGATTAGGGCATCAAGATGATCTCAAACAAGCATGCCACAATGGAACAAAATGAAGAGCATATCACCACGAACATTTTGACATATTATATGCATCATTTGGATCACTACACAAAAAGTTACAGGCTACAAAGTATGCAACAAAATTACAAAACTCAGGGACTTAGTCATTTTTTCCAGAAAACAAAAGTGAGTGCAGTTAACTATACTACGCACATGGCGAGACTTAACAGGTTCTCACCGTGGGCCTGGCCCAGGAAGAAGAAGAAGCAGCATGCCGGCGGGGAGGAGACGGGTCGGAGGGGAGGAGGCCCATTCGGCCGGCGGTAGCTGGGCCGGTGGCCAGGGAGGAGCGAGGTGGGCTGGCTTTCATCATCGTGCTCTGCACCGGGCGAGCAGGAGGCTGAGAGCGGCGCCGGCGTGAGGGGGCGGGGAAGGAGCGAGCGATGGGACCTCGCCGGATTCGCGCAGATCCGGGGCGGAGGGTCCCATTCCCGGCAACGGACGGCGGCGCTGACGAACTACGCCGTCACGACTTGATTCCGAGGAAGGAGCGGCGGTGGTGCACGAGGGCACTCGGGGACGAGGGGGATCCTGCGGGGCGGCGGCGCGGATGGCAAGGACGGCGGCGGGGGGTCCGGCGCAAGGGGTCCGGCGCGCAACCGGCGGTGGAGGCGGCGTGGCGTCGGGCGCGTGCGAGGCGGCATGGCCACCGGGATCTGGCGCTCGGGGGCCAGGCGCTCGGGGCGGGCGGCTCGGCCAGATGGGCTCGGGCGGGCGCCTCGGGCCCAGATCTAGCCCGGAGCGGGCCAGAGACGGGTCCGGCGGGCCGCGGGGATGTGGCGGCCTACCATTGGTTGAGGGCGCGGTCAGGTGGCGGCCGGGCCATTAGGGGCGCGCCAAGTGGCGGGAGGCGGCTGGCCGGCGCCGAATTTGAGGTGGGGGCGGCTGGAGCTGCGAGACAGAGGTAGGGGAAGGTTTAGGGGTAGGTTTAGACTAGGGGAGTCCAAAAATGGAAGGAGGGGGTCTTTATATAGGGAGAGAGCTAGGTTTTGGGGGGTTTGAGAGCGTTTTGGAGCCTCGGATCTCGATCCGAAGGTTCCGGAGCGGAGGGGGGGGGGCTAGGAGAGGCCTAGGTGGGCTGTGTAAAGAGGAGGTTGGCTGCAAGGAGAGAAGAGAAGAGGCCCGACACATCGTTTCGGAGACCGAAATGTCCGACGAATAAACCGGCTACTAGTGCCGCTATAGTTTAACGGTTGGGCTATCAAACGAGCTTCGAATGCGACGAAACTTGACAGGCGGCCTACCTATGCTATAATAAGACCACAAGCCAAGTTTCATCCCATTCCGCGAACATTTTCCGGCCACTCATAAAATAAATATTCGGAGATGCAGCGAGCGCGTGCAAGTGTGTTTGGGCTCAGAACGGACAACAGAGAGGACGAGGGAACTCGGACGGATGCAAGTTTTTGAAAACATGATGATGCAATGCACACGTTGACAAGGCAAAGATGCAACACGCAAGCAGATGACATGGCAACGACGACGAATAACTGGCTGACACCTGGCACACCGGTCTCGGAGTGTCACAACACTCCACTACTAACAAGAGATCTCGTCCCGAGATCTTAGGAACGAGACGGAAGTGAAAAAGGAAGAAGGTGAAACCAAAGAATGCTCAGAGGTTGAGCCACTTGAAAGAACGAACATGATGGAGGAGAACGAAGTTGCAAACGCTTCGTTAGACAAGAAGAACAAGGGATATGACAAGAACCAAAAGGTTGAAGGATATGAAGCACGAGTTGAAGGAATTAGAATGAATTCAAAACCAGTCCGGTTGATAAGAGATAGAAAGGAATCTCCACGACGGAATTCGGGCAGCACTCCGGCTGAAACTGAAAGAAAATAGCACACCGGTTGAACATGAATGGAATGGAACAAGAACTTAAAAAGAAGAAAAGATACTTGACGAGAGCAACAACACAACGCCTCCGGAAGAATTGAAATAATGGAATTAAAAGAATGGAGAAGAAGAAGACAACTTTGAGCACGAGTGACATGAACGAGAATTTATAAGAGAAAGACTTGAACGGAGTTGTTGAGAAAATGAACAACAAAAGAATAAGCTTGATGTGGGCTTATGAAAATCATCCCAAAACTTGAGGTGAATTATGCCACGACGAGAAGGTTGAATAGCTGAGAATTAGGAATTGCAAAACTCCACTTCAAAAGAATACGGAGAATTATTTGCACTCGAGAGGCAAAAGAATAATGCTAACACTTGAACCAAAGAATTTGATGAACACTCGAAGAATGATTTGAATCGCGATGAACCACCATGAAGAACTCCGGTAACGACATGATAATGAGATAGAAGTGAAGGATGCACAAACAAGATTAAAGCTTTGCGATGATTTATACGGGGTTCCGACAAGAAGGCTGAGAAAAACTTTGCACTCCGGGAAAGAGAAGATAAAAAACACTTGGAACTAGAATTTATTCATCAAGAATAAACTCTAAAGGACGGAATTATTCAACTTGATGAAAAGAATAAGAATTATGTTATGCTTATCCTCCACCAATTAGATTGATGAGAAGCAATGGATTTGCATATCCCTTATTCACGTTGAAAGGGATTAAAGATATATATACCGCGAACTTGCAAAAATCTCCATGAAACACCGGTAGGATTGAAAGAATGATCGAATTGATAAGATAGCGCCGAAAAAGAACTCTTGAGCGAACCACCGTAAGAATTTAAGTCGAGTGAAGGAAAAGGAACGAACCACCGTAAGGAATTGAAACCGAGTGAAGAAAAAGAACAAACCACAGGGAAAAATTAAAATCAAGTGATGAAAGAGAATAAGCCATCGAGAAGAATTAATATCGAGTGAATACAGGAGAATGAATTGACGGGAAGAATAAAGCACTTGGGGAATTTGGATACAAGAGAACGAAGAGATCGCAAACTGATTAAAGAATACTTGAACGAAGCACCGGGCGAATGTGGAGACGAACAAAGAGGCATCAATGAAGAATATTTGGAGGTCGAAGTTGAAAACTGCGGATGGAGAAATCTTTTGAAATGATGGCCTTGAGAGGAACACAAAGAAAATAATTCGTGAAATACTTCGGAGGAATGAAAAGAAGAAAGCTTGAACCAATGGTGAAAAGAATTTAAAAGCGATCTTGAAGAAGGCATATGACTGATGGAATCCATTCTTACGTCACACATTGAATAGAATTTGGGAACACTTCGGGAAATTAGAAGAGTTAAGATCCTGGGAATAAACCTGTGGGTTAGGGCCCACCGAAAAAGAAAACACCGTTGAAAATGATTATTGAATGAGAAATGATGCACCGAAATGATTAAAAAACTCGAATGAGGTGATAACCTCGAATTAATTAGAACACAGACGAATCTCCTAAGATATCTTCGGAACTCCGGAATAATTACATGGAGAGAGGTGAACGAGCAAGGGGAAAACATTTGAGCAAAGGAAAAGATAAGATCAACACCGAAAACTTGAATTGAAATCCACCGGAAAAGAAGAAGAGGTGAATAATGACAACGAGATGAGAATTCACCGGTTGAAATAATTGAGGAAAGAATGCAAAGGATTCACACAAGTAGGATGGATACTCGATTAAGGACTCCGGTTTCAAGAAGAAAAAGGGTGGGCAGGTGGGAAAAGAAAGACCTCTTCGGACGGGGAAACACCGTTGAAAAGAACTGAGGGTTGAACTTGCAAAGAAGAAGAGGGTCGAATCCACTTGACGAGAGATGCACCAGATGAAAGAACTGACATCGCAATGAACGAAACTAACCGCATGATCCTAAAAATTTTTTTGAAGGGGAAGAGGAGTAATTCAAAACACCTACGTCAAGATTCCTCACCAGAGCGACGAAGGGGCCGAGGAGTAAAAAGAATTCCTACTCTCTGATATAGCTAGAATCCGAAAGTTTTCTTCTAGACTCGACAACGGCCAAGCTATGATCAATCAAGGGGGCTCCTATGGTTGGTCGAGGCTCTGATACCAACTTGTCAGGCCTAAGATGCGATTCTATCCCGATCACATGACTCATACGTGATTGGGGCACAACCGCATCTCAGGCGTTTAGCAAGATGGATATCATTATATCGTACCATTACATACATACATGGGGAATACAACAAGACATACAAGTCACATGAATACAACACCATCAATACAAGGCATCCGACTATGGATGCAAACATGAAAAGCACAACAACATCCATCTGCTATCCCAGGCTGCCGACCATTAACCTAACCCAAGACTGACGAAGAAGAAGAAGAAAGAACTCCAACTCAAGAACATCGCTCTCACGTCAAGTCATCGGAAACCTGCACCTGCAACTGTTGTTGTAGTATCTGTGAGCCATGAGGACTCAGCAATCCCATAACCATGGGTAACAAGACTAGCAAAGCTTAATGGGTAGGAAGAGGTTAAGTGGTGAGGTTGCAGCAGCGGCTAAGCATAAGTATGGTGGCTAACTTACGAGTACAAGAATAAGATGAGCATCTATGCAAACGATCGCAAACTAGTAATGATCGCTAAAGATCCTGAACTACCTACGAGTCAAACATAACCCCACCGTGTTCTCTTCTCAAAGTGAAAAGAGACAGTCATGGTTACTCACGCGGTTGTGTGTTTTACTTCGGATCCTCTGTCAAGTTTTCTAGAACCGGACATTAACAAATTCCAATCTGCCACATAACCGTGGGCACGGCTTTCGAAAGATCATAACCCTGCAGGGGTGTACCAACTTAGCACATCACAAGCTCTCAAGATCAGTAGAGATAATAATAATATTACCCCTTATATTGGGGACAATCCGATCAGGCTCGGAATCCCGGTGCACAAGGCATTTCGACAATGGTAAAACAAGTCCAGCAAGACCTCCCGGCGTGCCGACACCCTGATAGTAGCCGCGCGTGTCTCGTCTCAGGCCCCGACCCGATGAGCACAGCGTACAACAACCAAACCCCAAGTTGCTAAGGAGGGCACCGCAAACAACTCTATTTGGGACCAACACCATCAGCACTGGCCCCCTGCTATGTAGAAAAGAATCCTTGGGGACGCGACCCCCTATGCAATTTAATTAATTAATTAGGTTGTTATTATGAGGCAAATTAAAACCAATGTTGGGCCTTGCTGGAGGAGTTTTATTCAAAGACGAACTGTCAAGGGGTCCCCATATACCCAACCGTGTAAGGAACGCAAAATCAAGGAACATAACGCCGGTTTATCGTCTCCTAAGATGGCATGAGTGGAATAAAACACCGAGCAAAAGGCCAAGCCTTCCACCCATTGCTAAGTATATAGGTGTGTTAATAATAATAGTAGATATTGAGAATGGTGTTTTGGCTCCTAGGTGCATATGCACCTATTATCGAAATACACATTTCGAAAAGTTGAAAAATTTGGAACAAAAATTTCGCGTGTATATCCGGATATTTTATGTGCGTGCACAAGGTTTCGGTGAAAAACGACATTTTTTTTGTGGCTTGTGTAAAAAAGATAAAGAAATGCCTCGTGAATAGTTAGAATGAAGCATCCAAAATTGTCTTTTTTAAACGTCGTTTTTCACCGAAACCTTGTGCACACACATAAAATGTCCGGATATACACATGGGATTTTTGTTCCAATTTTTTTAACTTTTTGAAATGTGTAGTTCGACAATGGGTGCATATGCACCTAGGAGCCAAAGGCAATTACCGGTAGATATTGTGATATTCTCAAAGCATCAAGTTCCAACATGGAACATCTTCATCTTCACCTACAACTAACAATGCTATAAGAGGGGCTGAGCAAGTGGGTAACATAGCCATACAATGGTTTGCTGGGAGAGGTGTCAAAGGTTAGAGGTTTCAAGGCAACAAGGAGATGCGGACAAATAGATGGGTTGCGCAACATATAGCGATAGCATCGAGACATCTAGCATAGCAATGATAGTAAAGGAATCCAAGGTGATGGTCATCTTGCCTGAGATCCCGCAAGGAAGAAGAACGAATCCGAGAAGAAGACGAAGAAGAAGCCTTGAAGACGAACCACGTGTAGTCGAACGAATCCTCACGAACGCAATGGATAATGAACTAGCGAGAAGAAGCACACAACAAGGTGAACAGACAACACACGAACATGACAAGATGCTCAAGAAAGTATGATGAAAGACAAGTCTATATGATGCAAAACATGGCAAGGGATGACGCACTCAAGAACAACACAAACCAACAAGTTTAAATGAGGCCGGAAACAACATATAACAATTCCGGTAAGTCCTCATATGCACATTTAGAAAATTGGTCCAGATCTGAACAAAGCTTAAGTTAAAGTTGTTAAACAGCAATTTAACATGCACCATGATGATCTACTCGAAATTCTAGTCAAGTTTCATATAAAGTTTGTTTAATTCGGAGCTACGGCCTAGAAGATATGAGCAAAACAAGTCAAGCATGGAACATATGCAAGATGCATCCAAACAACAAGCCAACACACTCCGAACATGTAAACAACATGATATTGAGCTTCTACATGCAAAAACACACAAGTTTCATATAAAGCACGCTCAAAACGGAGCAAGGGATCAACACCTACACATGAAACAAGATATAACAACAAGCTATCAAAACAGCAACATAGCAACTTTGGAGCAAGGTATATATGTGCTACAACACCCAAACATGATAACAAGAGGCAAGGATGTGAAAAAGACATTATACTTAACAAGCATGAGCTTAGAGCACACCCAAAAACTTGCTGGAACACAATTAAACAAGCATGGCAAGTTGCAATAAATTTATCCAGACTTGGTCAAAATCTGGGAAGGCAAAAACATCATCACGATGCTGCCTTCGGAGTCACAAAACAACAAGCATATCATCTCTACTAAGTATATAAAGATCATGGACATGTAATAGACATAGCATACATCAAACAACTCCATTGGATCAACTCCATAGGAGGCTTGGATCAATAACAACAAGCTTCACCAAATTGAACATGCTGACAAGAGGCTGACGGGTAAATTTATAGCAACTTGAGAGCAAGAAATAAATAAGCTACAACATGCCACATATGGAAAAAAGGGCATGTATGGATAGATCATAACATGGACAACAAGACATGATCATTTGACATACTAAAACATGCATGGATTTGAGTGAGGCATCAAGCAAACATAGCATCAGGTTTAACAGTTTTAGACTTAGCAGTTTTTCACTAAGTATAAAACAACAACATTGGCATGGCATGTTTACAGCTTGTTTAAGTCACCACATGGCATATCATAAAAAGTGGATTGCACCACAACAAAGACCATACGATTGAGCTTTTAAAACATATTGACATGTGGCATGAAGACAATCACACCAATAGCAATGAACAAGTCAAAACAACATCTCACAATAAGTTTCAGCACTTATCAGCCACATGCACTTTTGCAACAGAAATAAACATGACAATATGGCACCTAACATGAATGCTACAGCAACCAACATGTAGATCACTTCACAATGAACATTCTGACATATCATACACTCCATTTGGATAAACATGCACAAAGTTATCATCACCACAAGCATGCAACAAATTTAAAGTTAACAGCAGTTTTAAACATATAACACTCTTGCAATGATGATTAGGGCATCAAGATGAACTCAAACAAGCATGCCACAATGGAACAAAATGAAGAGCATATCACCACGAACATTTTGACATATTATATGCATCAATTGGATCACCACACAAAAAGTTACAAGCAGACAAAGTATGCAACAAAATAACAAAACTCAGGACTTAGTCTTTTTTTTTCAGAAAACAAAAGTGAGCACAGTTAACTATACTACGCACAGGGCGAGACTTAATGGGCTCTCACCGTGGGCCTGGCCCAGGAAGAAGAAGAAGCAGCAGGCCGGCGGGGAGGAGACAGGTCGGAGGGGAGGAGGCCCATTCAGCCGACAGTAGCTGGGCCGGCGGCCAGGGAGGAGCGAGGTGGGCCAGCTTTCGTCGTCGTGCTCTGCACCAAGCGAGCAGGAGGCTGACGACGGATCCGGTGTGAGGGGGCGGGGAAGGGGCGAGCGACGAGATCTCGCCGGATCCGCGCAGATCCGGGGCGGAGGGTCCCATTCCCGGCGACGGACGGCGGCGCTGACGAACTCCGGCGACACGACTTGATTAGAAAGAAGGAGCGATGGTGGTGCACGAGGGCGCTCGGGGACGAGGGGGATCCTGCGGGGCGGCGGCGCGGATGGCAAGGACGGCGGCGGGGTCCGGCGCGCGACCGGCGGTGGAGGCGGCGCGGCGTCGGGCGCCTGCGGGGCGGCGCGGCCGCCGGGATCTGGCGCTCCGGAGCCAGGCGCTCGGGGCGAGCGGCCAGCCAGGATGGGCTCAGGCGGGCGCCTCGGGCCCAGATCTGGCCCGGAGCGGGCCAAAGACGGGTCCGGCGGGCCGTGGGGATGTGGGGCGCGGGGGAAGACATTGTGGCGGCCCGCCATTGGTTGAGGGCGCGGTCAGGTGGCGGCTGCGCTATTAGGGACACACCAAGTGGCGGGAGGCGGCTGGCCGGCGCCGAATTTGAGGTGGGGGCGGCTGGAGCTGCGGGACAGAGGTAGGGGAAGGTTTAGGGGTAAGTTTAGACTAGGTGATAACCCTCAACCGTAAGGGATCGAGATAGTCTTCGCGGGTAAGAATAACCCAATTTATAGATTGGACACACGGGGAGCCAAAGAATATTTATAAGCTTTGACAGTTGAGTTGTCAGTTCAACCGCACCTGAAATATACTTACTTGCAACAAAAGATAAGTGGTAACGGTGATATGATAGTGATGGTGGTGACAGCAAAAGTAAACAGCAAAAATAACAACTAATAACCAGCAGGATTGAAACACTGTAGGCTAGGGAGATGGATGGTTGGGCGCTGCATGGATGAGATACATCATGAATCTAACTTGGGGCAAGGCACACAGAAAAGTAATGATCATCTAGGCAAATATCAAACATTAGGCATGTATCCCACAGGTAGTTGTACGTGCTTGCAATAAGAACTTGCACAACATCTTTTGTCCTACCATCCCGCTACGAACGGGGCCAAAAGGAACTTATGGAGATTAAGGTGCTCCTGTCAAAGAGCACCGGAACAAAGCAATAAACTTAATGGATACATGGAATCCTCAAATTATGGACCATCCCCTTTGGTGTCCCAAGCTGTCACCTTTGGGATCGCCGGTTCCGGACCGTAATAGGTGCAAACAACTCATAGATAGGATCAAGAACACAAATATATTCATGCAAACATATAGAGTTCAGATCTGAAATCATGGCACTCGGGCCCTAAGTGACAAGCATTAAGATCAACAAGTTGAAGCAAATATGATAAACACCAAAGTAGATGATAGACAACATGCCCCCAACAGTCTGATAAACTATTACATGATCTAACTCATCCAATCCCTACCATCCCCTTTGCCTACAGCAGGGAATTACTCACACATGGAAGGAGAAGTCATGGAGGGAGGATGGAGTGGTGATGATGATGACGATGGCGACGATCTCCCCTCTCCGGAGGCCAAATCAGCCTCCAGATTAGCCCTCCCGAAGAAGAACAGAGGGTGGCGGCGGCTCCACGACGGAAACTGGAAAAACGACTTCTATTCTGGGGTTTTCTCGTCACGGGGATAAATAGGAGTCAAAGTAGGGCACTAGAGGGGGGAGGACCCTCCCAGGCGGCCTCCCGGCGCGGCCAGGGGTGGGGCTGCGCCAGCAGGGCGCTTGGGCCCCCCCTGGCTGCCCTCTGGCCCCACTTCTGGCACAATGGCCCTTCGGGTGCGTGGATTTTCTGTGATTTTTCTTGGAATTTTCTGAGACACCTAAAAATCCGTTTTCCTGCACATAATAAAACCATACAGGCAGCTCTGCTGAAAACAGCGTCAGTCCGGGTTAGTTTAGTTCAAATCATGGAAGAATGAGGTCAAAAACAATAGCAAAAGTGTTTGGAAAAGTAGATACGTTTGAGACGTATCAACTCCCCCAAGCTTAGCATATTGCTTGTCCTCAAGCAATTCAGTTCAACAAACTGGACGCGACAAAGAAAACTTTGATAAACTCTTTTGCTTCATTAGATGTATATAAGCATGTACTACGAAAAGAGTCTAGCAAGTATTGAAACAATGCTATGAGGACAATGCACGGAGCAATCCTTCTTTCAAGTGACCAATCACAAATACCTAAAAGTAAATAATATGCTACTGAAAATCAAGATAAGATTACATTGCACATAGCTTAAACATACTAGAGTGGTATCTCGCTAGCCTCCATGAGTGAAGCAAAACATAAATGCAGAAACTCCTCCAGAGTTTTAAAGGAGAGTAGAACTAAGAATTTCAGAATAAATAATACCACAAGCATGCAGAAGACAATGTAATACTTTGGGACAATGCACATTACACTCAGAATGACAATTATGCTCTCCTAGTTGGTGCTTTGAAGAAAGAAGGTGGAGACTCTCGAACCGTGGAATTTGATGGCGAGGTTGAAAACCCGTGGTTGGAAGCAAAGACTAAACATGTACCAGAGCTCTTGGTTTTGAAAACAGGGGTAAAAATAATTTTGGGAGGTGCATATTTCGTCAACGAATGTTAGTAGACAACCCAATCACTTCTCGAACCTGACAAGTTTCGAGGAATGGCTCCCGCACGGGGACGATCACATCCCCTTAATCTCCTTTGTTTATCACTGCCAAAAGTTTTCTGATTTCTCATGAACAAAGCGTGAAGGAGGGTTTGTTTGTTGTATTATCTTTTATGAGCCGGGCGCACTCATGCCAGTTCCTCCTCGTATTAGGGGTTTGCAGATTAGACATGCAATCCCGGGATAAAACTTGTCCAACTTAAAAAGATCATGAATTAACTACTACTTCCTCATGAGCTAAAACAGGGGCACAAAATAGAAGATTTTGAACAATTTCGAGATGGTACAAGAAAGTCTTCGTTAGGATGGCAGGTAAATACCACATAGGAAGGTATGGTGGACTCATATGGAATAACTGGTTTGAAAGGATTTGGATGCACAAGCAGAATTCCGCTTAGTGCGAGCGAAGGCTAGCAAGAGACTGGGAAGCGACCAACTAGAGAGCAATAACGGTCATAATCATGCAGAGCGACAAAACAACATTGAATTGGGCATGAAAGTGATATAACTATTCTGAAACTCAAAGATCATCAAGGCAAAGCAGACTTTTTAGTCTTAAACATGTGTAAACATGTGCCAAGTCAATCCAAGAATTCTTCGAAGGGAAATACCACCTTAGTATACCAAACTATGAACAATGCAATGCATGTAAATCATTTCAATAACACATTATATACTCTAGCTATTTGAGATTAGCCACAAGGAAAGCATGAACCACTGGGAAAGCATTGTAAACATAGCACTATGTCGCTACAAGCTGGTCTCTAGGTCATAAGTACAGGCATATGTACAAAAGTAGAAACAAGAAGAGTTCATACCGGTTTTCCTTATTGCTTCCCTTCCGTCGATCTTCGTCATTACTGCCTTGTCACTTGCACGATCGAACGTAGGAAATATAATTAAATGCCATCACGGACTCGAGCTGAACTCTGAAAACAAAGCAAACTAAAGAGAGAAAGGAAATCTTTTTGGGTTTTTTTCAAAGGTTGAACAAAAGCAAAAGAAATAGAAAATCTTTTTGTTGTTTTTGCAAAGAAAGAAACAAAGAAGAACGGGCAAAAACTTCGAAAAGATCAAAGCGAACAAAAATAAAACGGATAATACAATGGAAAAGTGAGAAGGGCACGTACTCCCCCAAGCTTAGGCTTTTGGCCTAAGTTGGTAGTAGCTACTGCCCCCAGGAGCCTCCTGCTCCGGGGTGGTACTGGTGAGTCCAAGGGTCGTATAGGGATTCCGGCGCGTACACCGAAGTCCTCGGATCCTCCCACGAAGAAGGGTCCGCACTCCAAGCAGAGGAAGACCCTTCACCAAACTGGGTGACGGTCTCCCCCTGAAAAGGTGGTAACTCACCGTGCTCCTCCTCGTCGGGCACAACCCCCTCCATGGGGTTATGAAACTGATGCTGGACCATGAACTCATCGAACTGGATAACATCAAAGGACCATTCGTTCCTGCGAGAAAAATCAAACAAAAGAGGTGCAGGTAGACGGATCTTGCGTTCCGCGGTAGTTCCGAAACACAAAATATAAACAAGGTTACCAAACTCAGAAGTCGTGGTAACAAACTTATGCCTTTTCATAGCAGCAAGATCAAAACTTAAATAAGTAAAAGGCTTATCATCAGGGTGTGGGGTGCCTTTAAGATACTCTAAGATAAGTGTGGCATAAATGCCACCAAATAAGTCTCCCTTTGTTGGGGAACGTAGCATAATTCAAAAATTTTCTACGTCTTCACCAAGATCCAACTATGGAGACATCTAGCAACGAGCAACTAAGAGTGCATCTACATACCGTTATGAAGATTGCGTGCGGAAGCTTTCAACGAAGCAAGGATGAAGTAGTCGTACTCTTCACGTTCTTCGTCACCGATGATCTAGAGCCGAACGGACGGCACCTCCGCGTTCAACACACGTACGGTGCAGCAACGTCACCTCCTTCTTGATCCAGCAAGGGGGGAGGAGAAGTCATCAGAGATCCGGCAGCACGACGACGTGATGACGGATGCAGTGGAGATCGCAGCAGGGCTTCGCCGGGCGCCCTGCGTTGGGAGTATGGGGTGTGACGGGAGGGGGAGAGGCGCCAGGGCTTGGGGTGCGGCTGCCCTCTCCCCCCACATATATATAGGGGGCCAGGGGGGGCGCCAGCCCCTTGCAGATCCAATCTGCAA
>LR738715.1:55524952-55553965 GCA_902687465.1 Secale cereale
GTTGGCACACCCAAAGCACTCCTACGGTATCCGGGAGTTGTACAACCTCATGGTCTAAGGAATAAATACTTGACACCGAAAAGCTTATGCATTACGAACTATACGATCTCGTGTTATGCTCAAGTTTGGGTCTTGTCCATCACATCATTCTCCCAATGATGTGATCCCGTTATCACTGACATCCTATGTCCATGGTCAGGAAACCGTGACCATCTGTTGATCAACGAGCTGGCTACTAGAGGCCTACCAGGGACTCATTGTGGTCTGTATATTCACACATGTATCGCTGTTTCCGTACAATACAATTCAAGCATGAATAACAGACAATTATCATGAACAAGGAGATATAATAATAATGCTTTTATTATTGCCTCTAGGGCATATCTCCAACAGTCTCCCACTTGCACTAGAGTCTATAATCTAGTTACATTGTGATGAATCGAACACCCATAGAGTTCTGGTGTTGATCATGTTTCGCTCGTGAAAGAGGTTTAGTCAACGGGTCTGCAACATTCAGATCCGTATGCACTTTACAAATATCTATGTCTCCATCCTGAACATAATTCCGGATGGAGTTGAAACGACGCTTGATGTGCTTGGTTTTCTTGTGAAACCTGGGCTCCTTGGTAATAGCAATAGCACCAGTGTTGTCACAGAAGAGAGTCATCGGGCTTGACGCGCTTGGAATGACTCCTAGGTCGGTGATGAACTCCTTCATCCAGACTCCTTCCTGCGCTGCTTCAGAAGCAGCTATGTACTCCGCTTCACATGTAGATGCTGCCACCACGCTTTGCTTGCAACTGCACCAGCTGACTGCCCCTCCATTCAAAATATACACGTATCCGGTTTGTGACTTAGAGTCATCCAGATCTGTGTCGAAGCTAGCATCGACGTAACCCTTTACGACGAGCTCTTCGTCACCTCCATAAACGAGAAACATATCCTTAGTCCTTTTCAGGTACTTTAGGATGTTCTTGACCGCTGTCCAATGTTCCGTACCAGGATCACTTTGGTACCTCCCTACCAAACTTATGGCAAGGTTCACATCAGGTCTGGTACACAACATGGCATACATGATAGAACCTATGGCCGAAGCATAGGGAATGACACTCATCTTTTCTCTATCTTCTGCCGTGGTCGGCGACAGAGCTTTGCTCAATCTCATACCTTGCAAAACAGGCAAGAATCCTTTCTTTGACTGATCCATATTGAACCTTTTCAATATTTTGTCAAGGTATGTACTTTGTGAAAGACCAATGAGGCGTCTCGATCTATCTCTATAGATTTTGATGCCTAATATGTAAGCAGCTTCTCCAAGGTCCTTCATTGAAAAACTTTTATTCAAGTAGGCCTTTACATTTTCCAAGAATTCTATATCATTTCCCATCAGCAATATGTCATCCACATATAATATGAGAAATGCCACAGAGCTCCCACTCACTTTCTTGTAAATACAGGCTTCTCCATAAGTCTGTATAAATCCAAACGCTTTGATCACCTCATCAAAGCGAATATTCCAACTCCGAGATGCTTGCACCAGCCCGTAAATCGAGCGCTGGAGCTTGCATACCTTGTCAGCGTTCTCTGGATCGACAAAACCTTCCGGTTGCATCATATACAACTCTTCCTTGAGGAAGCCATTAAGGAATGCTGTTTTGACGTCCATTTGCCATATCTCATAATCATAGAACGCGGCAATAGCTAACATGATTCTGACTGACTTCAGCATCGCTACGGGAGAGAAAGTCTCGTCGTAGTCAATCCCTTGAACTTGTCGATAACCCTTAGCGACAAGCCGAGCCTTATAGATGGTCACATTACCATCCGCGTCTGTCTTCTTCTTAAATATCCATTTGTTTTCTATGGCGTGCCTATCATCAGGCAAGTCCACCAAAGTCCATACTTTGTTTTCATACATGGATTCTATTTCGGATTTCATGGCTCCAAGCCATTTATTGGAATCTGGGCCCGCCATCGCTTCTTCATAGTTCGAAGGTTCATCGTTGTCTAACAACATGATTTCCAGTACAGGGTTGCCGTACCACTCTGGTGCGGAACGTACCCTTGTGGACCTTCGAAGTTCAGTAATAACTTGATCAGTTTCTTCATGATCATTATCATTAACTTCCTCCCTTGTCGGTGCAGGCACCTCAGGAACAGTTTCCTGCGCTGCGCTACTTTCCGGTACAGGAGGGGTGACTGTCACCTCATCAAGTTCTATTTTCCTCCCACTCACTTCTTTCGAGAGAAACTCTTTCTCCAGAAAGCATCCATTCTTGGCAACAAAGACTTTGCCTTCGGATCTGTGGTAGAAGGTGTACCCAATAGTTTCCTTTGGGTATCCTATGAAGACGCATTTTTTCGATTTGGGTTCGAGCTTTTCAGGTTGAAGTTTCTTGACATAAGCATCGCAACCCCAAACTTTCAGAAACGACAGCTTCGGTTTCTTGCCAAACCAAAGTTCATATGGAGTCATCTCAACGGATTTTGACGGAGCTCTATTTAAAGTGAATGCGGCAGTCTCTAAAGCATAACCCCAAAAAGATAGCGGTAAATCGGTGAGGGACATCATAGATCGCACCATGTCCAACAGAGTACGATTTCGACGTTTGGACACACCGTTACGTTGAGGTGTTCCGGGCGGTGTCAATTGTGAAACAATTCCACAGCTTCTAAGGTGTGTGCCAAATTCATGACTTAAATATTCACCCCCACGATCCGATCGTAAGAACTTTATTTTTCTGTCACGTTGATTCTCAACCTCATTCTGAAATTCCTTGAACTTTTCAAAGGTCTCAGACTTGTGTTTCATCAAATAGATATACCCGTATCTACTCAAGTCATCCGTGAGGGTGAGAACATAACGGTAGCCTCCGCGAGCCTCAACACTCATTGGACCGCACACATCGGTATGTATGATTTCCAACAAGTTGGTTGCTCGCTCCATTGTTCCGGAGAACGGAGTCTTGGTCATCTTGCCCAAGAGGCATGGTTCGCACGAGTCAAATGATTCATAATCAAGAGACTCTAGAAGTCCATCCGAATGGAGCTTCTTCATACGTTTGACACCAATATGACCAAGGCGGCAATGCCACAAGTATGTGGGACTATCGTTATCAACTTTACATCTTTTGGCATCTACACTATGAATATGTGTATCACTACGTTCGAGATTCATCAAAAATAAACCATTGACCAGCGGGGCATGACCATAAAACATATCTCTCAAATAAATAGAACAACCATTATTCTCCGATTTGAAAGAATATCCATCTCGCATAAGACGAGATCCAGAAACAATGTTCATGCTCAAAGCTGGTACTAAATAACAATTATTCAGGTTTAAAACTAATCCCGAGGGTAGATGTAGAGGCAGCGTGCCGACGGCGATCACATCGACCTTGGAACCATTCCCGACGCGCATCGTCACCTCATCCTTCGCCAGTCTCCGTTTATTCCGCAGCTCCTGTTTTGAGTTACAAATGTGAGCAACTGCACCGGTATCGAATACCCAGGAGCTACTACGAGTGCTGGTAAGGTACACATCAATAACATGTATATCATATATACCTTTGACGTTGCCGGCCTTCTTGTCTGCTAAGTATTTGGGGCAGTTCCGCTTCCAGTGGCCCGTTCCCTTGCAATAAAAGCACTCAGTCTCTGGCTTGGGTCCATACTTTGGCTTCTTCCCGGCAACAGGCTTGCCAGGCGCGGCAACTTGCTTGTCGTCCTTCTTGAGGTTCTTCTTACCCTTGCCTTTCTTGAACTTAGTGGTTTTATTGACCATCAACACTTGATGTTCTTTCTTGATGTCAACCTCCGCTGATTTCAGCATTGAATACACCTCGGGAATGGACTTCTCCATCCCCTGCATATTGAAGTTCAACACGAAGCTCTTGAAGCTTGGTGGGAGCAACTGGAGGATTCTGTCAACGACCGCTTCATCTGGGAGATTCATTCCCAGCTGAGACAAGCGGTTGTGCAATCCTGAAATCTTGAGGATGTGCTCACTGACAGAACTGTTTTCCTCCATCTTACAGCTGTAGAATGCGTCAGAGACATCATATCTCTCGACTCGGGCATGAGCTTGGAAAACCATTTTCAGCTCTTCGAACATCTCATATGCTCCATGGTGCTCAAAACGCTTTTGGAGCCCCGATTCTAAACTGTAAAGCATGCCGCACTGAACCAGGGAGTAATCATCACTACGCGACTGCCAGACGTTCAAAACGTCTTGGTCAGCATCGGGAGCAGGTGCATCACCTAGCGGTGCTTCTAGGACATATGATCTCTTGGCAGCTATGAGGATGATCCTCAGGTTACGGACCCAATCCGTATAGTTGCTACCATCGTATTTCAGCTTGGTTTTCTCTAGGAACGCGTTGAAGTTGAGGGAAACTGGAGCGTGGGCCATTTGATCTACAAGAGATATTGTAAAGAATTTAGACTAAGTTCATGATAATTAAGTTCATCTTAATCAAATTTTAATGAACTCCCACTCAGAATAACATCTCTCTAGTCATCTAAGTGATACACGATCCGAATCGAGTAGTCCGTGTCCGATCATCACGTGAGACGGACTAGTCAAAAACGGTGAACATCTTCATGTTGATCGTATCTTCTATACGACTCGTGTTCGACCTTTCGGTCTTCCGTGTTCCGAGGCCATGTCTGTACATGCTAGGCTCGTCAAGTGAACCCTAAGTGTATTGCGTGTGTAAATCTGTCTTACACCCGTTGTATGCGAACGTTAGAACCTATCACACCCGATCATCACGTGGTGCTTCGGAGCAACGAGCTTTAGCAACGGTGCACAGTTAGGGGAAACACATTACTTGAAATTTTAGTGAGAGATCATCTTATTTACTACCGTCGTTCTAAGTAAACAAGATGCAAAAACATGATAAACATCACATGCAATTAATTAAAGTGACATGATATGGCCAATATCATCTTGCTCCTTGGATCTCCATCTTCGGGGCACCATGATCATCTTGTCACCGGCTCGACACCATGATCTTCATCATCATGATCTCCATCATCGTGTCTTGAAGAAGTCGTCACGCCAACTATTACTTCTACTACTATAGCTAACGTTTAGCAATGAAGTAAAATAATTACATGGCGTTATTCAGTGACACGCAGGTCATACAATAATTAAGACAACTCCTATGGCTCCTGCCGGTTGTCAAGTTCATCGACATGCAAGTCGTGATTCCCTATTACAAAAACATGATCAATCTCATACATCACATATATCATTCATCACATCTTCGTTCTTGGCCATACCACGTCACAAAACACATGCTGCAAAATTTTCTACGTCTTCACCAAGATCCAACTATGGAGACATCTAGCAATGAGCAACTAAGAGTGCATCTACATACCGTTATGAAGATTGCGTGCGGAAGCTTTCAACGAAGCAAGGATGAAGTAGTCGTACTCTTCACGTTCTTCATCACCGATGATCTAGCGCCGAACGGACGGCACCTCCGCGTTCAACACACGTACGGTGCAGCAACGTCACCTCCTTCTTGATCCAGCAAGGGGGGAGGAGAAGTCGTCAGAGATCTGGCAGCACGACGGCGTGATGACGGATGCAGTGGAGATCGCAGCAGGGCTTCGCCGGGCGCCCTGCGTTGGGAGTATGGGGTGTGACGGGAGGGGGAGAGGCGCCAGGGCTTGGGGTGCGGCTGCCCTCTCCCCCCCACATATATATAGGGGGCCAGGGGGGGCGCCAGCCCCTTGCAGATCCAATCTGCAAGGGGGGCAACGGCCAGGGAGGAGTCCCCCTCCCCCAAGGCAAGTGGTGGCCCCCCTCCCCTTAGGGTTTTAACCCTAGGCGCATGGGGAGGTGGGCCACCTTGTGGTGCGCCAGCCCAGAGGGCTGCACACATCCCCTCGCGGCCTAGGGGCCCCACCGGGATGGGTGGCCCCACCCGGTGGACCCCCGGGGCCCCTCCGGTGGTCCCGGGACACTCCCGGTGACCCCCGGAGATCACCCGTTGGCCGAAACTGGACTTCCCATATATCAATCTTTACCTCCGGACCATTCCGGAACTCCTCGTGACGTCCGGGATCTCATCCGGGACTCCGAACAACTTTCGGGTTTCCACGTGCATTTATCTCTACGACCCTAGCGTTACCGAACCTTAAGTGTGTAGACCCTACGGGTTCGGGAGACACGTAGACACGACCGAGACCACTCTCTGGTCAATAACCAACAGCGGGATCTGGATACCCATGTTGGTTCCCACGTGTTCCTCGATGATCTTCATCGGATGAACCACTGTGTCAAGGATTCACTCAATCCCGTATGTTATTCCCTTTGTCCATCGGTACGGTACTTGCCCGAGATTCGATCGTCGGTATCCCCGATACCTTGTTCAATCTCGTTATGGCAAGTCTCTTTACTCGATCCGTAATCCATCATCCCGTGACTAACTACTTAGCCACATTGAGCTCATTATGATGATGTCTTACCGAGTGGGCCCAGAGGTGCCTCTCCGTCATACGGAGTGACAACATCCCAGTCTCGGTTCGTACCAACTCAACAGACACTTTCGCAGATACCCGATGCGTACCTTTATAGCCACCCAGTTACGTTGTCACGGTTGGCACACCCAAAGCACTCCTACGGTATCCGGGAGTTGTACAACCTCATGGTCTAAGGAATAAATACTTGACACCGAAAAGCTTATGCATTACGAACTATACGATCTCGTGTTATGCTCAAGTTTGGGTCTTGTCCATCACATCATTCTCCCAATGATGTGATCCCGTTATCACTGACATCCTATGTCCATGGTCAGGAAACCGTGACCATCTGTTGATCAACGAGCTGGCTACTAGAGGCCTACCAGGGACTCATTGTGGTCTGTATATTCACACATGTATCGCTGTTTCCGTACAATACAATTCAAGCATGAATAACAGACAATTATCATGAACAAGGAGATATAATAATAATGCTTTTATTATTGCCTCTAGGGCATATCTCCAACACCCTTGTTACCGTTCATAGCAAGGCGTCGAGCAATTAAGGCACCCACATTATAATCAAACCTCCCTGAGAGGGCGGTTGCCAGGATAGCAATATCCGGCGCAGAAATGTTGCTCGTGTTGTCACGAGCTAACACCCCTCTAGCAATATAATACGCAAAATACCTGAGGTGAGGGAATAAGATGCTGGAGATTTTTGACCGATGAATATCCCTCGTGTCCATGCCGCAGAGAGAGTTGAAGACGGTTCTCAGCTCGGAGGGCTGAGAGGTCATCTTCGCCGTCTGCCCAATGTTTGGCACACCTATTATTTCACAAAACTTTTCCAAGGGCATGGTCAAAAGATTATTGTAAATTTTAAACTCAATTGAACCAGTATCAAGGTTATATCTAAAACTGTTAATGAAACCGGAGGTGAGTTTTTGATACTGAACAACACGGCACGTGACGAGCCGTGTCAGACCTGCATTAGCACAAAGGGTATAAAACTCATCCTTAATTCCTGCAGCTTCAAGGAATTCATCACATGGGAACATCATCACACGTGCTGGTTTTGTGTCTTCCTACAACTCTAGGGGCACATGATCTTCATTGAAGCTCACCCTAGCAGTCGAGGAGGAAGCTGCGGCTCTAGTAACTCGATCGGAGCGCGCGGGCTTCTTCTTCTCAAGCCACCCCTTTGCCCTTCCTAACAAACTCATTTCTGAAATTTTTGACAAATTACAAAAACAAGGATTTAAACAAAGTGGGTTAAGGCAAACTACTCAACTCACTTACCTAAGGCATAAACTTGCATCAAAACTTGGAAAATAAATTTCTACACATGCATGCAAGCTCATCTACACAGCACCAAGAACTACTAAATACTCACAAATGAAGCCACCAACGAAAAATCTAATTGGAGGGGTGGAGGAGTTACATACCAGGGAGTATTTGTTCAAAATCTCAGCTCGAATGATAGGCTGTAGAGAGAGATCGAAAATCGCCTCCAAGAACATGTGCAGAACTCGTGTTTTTGGAGAGAAAGAGAGAGAGAGAGAGAGAGGAAGAAGACTCACCTGGAGGCGGGACCTGTGGGCCCCAGGCGCCCTATGGGCGCGGCCAGGGGGCAGGCCGCGCCAGCTGGCCGCCTGGGCCACTGGTGGCCCCCCTGGTCAGCCCCAGGTGCCTCTGGGTCACTCCTGGCATGGAAATTTTTATTTTTATTTTTCTGGAATTTTTCTGAAAACTTCACTGTTGAAATTTTTTCGAAGTTCAAAAAGCTGCAAAACTTTCTGAAAACTTAAAGCAGTGATTAGTATTGTGAAGCTTCAAAAACACAAACACTTGGTACAGCAAGGAGAACAAAAGCTAAAACAAATGAAAACATAACAAGCTTAACTTTTTACCTATATAAAACATGCTCACTAGTGAGGTTGATCAAGTCTTACCAACAAACCGGCGATATATAGAGAAAAAAGTCCCACCTCTTACGAAGTGATCATTGCACCTTTACTTTAATGGACATTGTCCCCACCATAATAGTTTTGTATTTGTGGTGCACGTGTAGTGGACAGTCCCATTCTCCAATCTTCACGGTCTCGATATTTTCTATAGAGTTGAGGGCATGCCTCGTGTCGGTCTTCTTTGGAAAATACACCGTGTGTTCTTTATCATTCACATTGAAGGTAACCTTTCCTTTATTGCAATCGATAATAGCACCTGCGGTGTTAAGAAAAGGTCTACCAAGAATAATGGACATGCTCCCATCCTCGGGCATGTCAAGCACGACAAAATCAGTAAGGATCAAACAATTAGCAACTTCTACGGGAACATCCTGATACGTCCAAAACGTATCTATAATTTCTGCTTGCTCCATGCCACTTTTGGGTGATATTGCTATGATATTCATACACTTCCATACACTTTTGATCATATTTGAACTAACTTACTAATCCAGTGCACCCCAGTGCCAGTTTCTGTTTTCGGCTGTTTTTGTATTTCAGGTTTTCACGTTTCGAGAAATGCCCAGAAAAATCCAGAAAAATTATATAAAAAATCAGCGATCCGGAAACAACACTGCGTCCGAAGGGCAGCCTGGGGGGGGGGCACAGGGGCTCCAGGCGCCCTGTGGGCGCCCCCCCTGGGCCGCGCCGGGGGGGCGCCTGGGGCCCCCGAAGCCCGTCCGGTGCCCCCCTTTGGCATATATTTAGAGGGACATCCGAAACCCTCAGAACAGGAACCCTTTTCGCGATCCCATCTCTGTTCCGCCGCCGCCGCCGCTTCCAAGATCGGGAGCACCAGGAGAACTCTTCCCGGCACCCTGCCGGAGGGGAGGATCACCACCGGGAGCTTCTCCACCACCATGGACGCCTCCCGAATGACTCGTGAGTAGTCTCCCTTGGACCATGAGTCCATGACCAGTAGCTATGTGATGTTCTCCTCCCGTTCTTGTGCTTCACTAATTAGTCCTCGTGAGCTGCCCTACATGATCGAGGCACTTATGTAATCCTTATGTTGTTGCTATGTTGAGTTTGCTGGGATCCGATGGATTATGAGATTATGTTCAGATTGATCTTGAGTAATATATTTGATTCACCTCTTTTATATTATAGTTCATAAGTAATTCTTGCATGTTCTCCGTTGTTACTTATTGCTTTGGCCGAGTAGTAGGTAGTGACTCCAAGAGGGAACGTTATGCTCGATTGTGGGTTCATGCCCCTTGATGACTAGCTTGAGTGACAGAAACATGAGTCTAGGGGATGTGCTGTTGCCACAAGGGGGAAAACAACGGTGCTTGTGCCCACGGGTGCAAGGATTGTTTACTTTACGCAAAGTTCTTTTAATGCAGTTGTCTGTTGCATTGAGTTTACACTATGGGTGGGACTCGCAACTTAATACCAGCGAGATGTTCTGGATAGATATCTCAAGGTGGATGATTAGTAGTAGATATTGATGGATTTCGGTCTACTTACTTTGGCGTACCGCCCATGCTTTGAACCTCAACCTTTCTTGCAATGTAATCAGCATTGGTTTGCGTTCGTGGTCCTGTCAATTGCCCAGCTGTAATTTGTTACCTCACATAGCTGTTTTATCGTCTTTTGGGAGAGAGACATCACTAGTGAACATCATGAGACTCCGGTCCATATTACCATCATTGATCACATCCACTATTTACTTTTCGCTATTTACTTACTATTGCAAAAACTATCTATCACTACTATCATTGCTTTTAATACTTTGTGAACTACAAGGCCGGAGAGATTGACAACCTCTCTGTACTCGTTGGGAGCAAAGTTATTTGTATCTGTGTGCAGGTCCACGTTGGTTGCTACTAATCTGGCGCCGTAGCAATTGACACCTACTTGTTGAACCTAGGAGTCTCTGGGGAATCGATCCTTGGCATCTTTGCTAGGGGAAAACACTTCTACTTACTGCATCTTACACCTTCCACTTGGGGTAACCATCGAGGGGTTCGAGGCCCATCAAGGAGTATTTTCTGGCGCCGTTGCCGGGGACTCCACTCTTCATGATATAGGAGTTGCACGCTATCTTTTACCTTTACTTTTAGTATTGTTAGTTTACCTTTCAGTTTTCTTTATGTCTTTTCACTAGTTATGCTTATGGACAACCTTGTTATTGGATCATTGCTTACGGGAAGACGCCCCACACCTGTGGTGGTTGCTCCTCCCCCTACTGAAATTGTGCCCTATAAAATACCAGCTGGTATTATCAATTATATCATGGCTAATCGTTATGCAGGAGACAAACATCCCGGTGAACACTTGCTATATCTGTCACAATTATGTTCATTATTTAAGCTTGCAAGTGTATCAAGGGAGTTTGTCATGAGGAAATTGTTCACCGTATCACTTATAGATAAGGCTTCAGATTGGTATAAGCTTCTCGATAACTCGCACTTGCTTGATTGGCAAGAGCTTATGTCTCTCTTTTATACTAAGTTTTATCCTCTTCATGATGCTTATGTGGAGAGTAAGAGTACCTTTTTGCATGTGGATCATGGTAACAATGCTTTATGTGATGCTTATATTGTTGAGTTTATTCGTGATCCCACTAAAAATTATTATGAGAAAGGAACATATGCTTATAGATATTTCAATAATATTAAGTTCCCTCTCTTTATGTTGAAGGTTTTGAAGCTGCACTTGTTTTGTGTTCCTATGCTTATTGATTTGTGCTTCAATGAATTATTCTATTGCAATATTCCTATGCATAGGAAGCATGTTAGGCTTAAATGTGTTTGGTATTTGCTTCTTGATGCTCTCTTTTGTTCTTCTTCCTACGAGAGCATCATTAAAGTCTTAAGCCTATCTTTATGGCTATAAAGAAAGAGCTCTAGGGAGACAACCCTTGTTATCTTTACTTTCAGTTTGTTCTTTCAGTTTTTAGTGGTCTTGATGTTGTTACTACAGTAGCATCATCATTGTATCTTTGTTTTTCATATTTGTGCCAAGTATAGCCTCTGATTGCTAGAAAGTTCAAAAGTTGTGAGGTGCTGTCCAGGAAACAGATTCTGTCCTTGGATAGAAAAATTCGTATAAAATCACCAGATCATTTTTTTGGTCTGAATTTTTTCGACAGCGTTCTCTATATAATTGTCTTTCGTGCGTCAGTTCTGAGTTTTTTGATTTGAGTTGCAGAAGTATCCCGAACAGATCAATTACTGCCTGCTGTTCTGTTTTTCACAGATTCTGTCCTGGTTTGCCTTACCTTCACTTTGCAAATTAAGGACTTGCTTTTTCTTTGCAAAAACCTTTTGGCAATCTTGAGAAACAGTATAACTTCAAGAATATCCTTATTTCCAGCAAGGTATAATTATTTTATTAAGGGTACTAACCTCGCTAATCAGATTATGATGAGTTATGTATGAAGGGAGTTTTCAAGTGTGCGAGGGAAGATGATAAAAAGATTCAGGAGTGTCAAGCGCTCAAGCTTGGGGATGCCCCCGTGCACCCCCAAGAAATATTCAAGGAGACTCAAGCGCCTAAGCTTGGGGATGCCCCCGTGCATCCCCTTCTCCATCAACATTATCAGTTCGTCTTTCGTTTCGCTATATTTTTATCACTTCATGTGTTATGTGCTATGCTTGGAGCGTCTTGCTTTTAGTTTTCTTTTTAGTTTTTCATAACGAGTCGGAACCCAGCATTCCTTTATGTGGGAGATAAACACGCTCCACTTCTACCTAGAACATAACATAGAATTTTCATGTCTATCTATGCTGTGTGTGTTCTTTGTCTTTTAATAGCTACTATTGTGCTCTGCTCTTAGTATTCATGCTTATCTTTTCAAGAGCTTTTATTTAGTTGGTTGCTTGAACTCTCTTTAATTACCATGCTCACCTTATTAAGAGAGTTTGCTTCCGTTGCATTGGTCAATGTGTCTATGATAAAGATGCTACTTTCATGATGGTGTTTAGTAGTTCAGGTTTTCTTTTGGTTAATCTCAAATAGCTGGGGGGTTCCCAATGTGTTATTGGAGTACCAACTGTGTTTGTTTGCCTATGATATGGTATGGTTTAGTAATATCTTCCTTCGAGAATTTATTTTGATTGACTTGGCGTATGCTCACGCATATTCAAGACTGTAAAGAAAGTCTGTCAAGCCTTGATGATCTTTTATTTCTGAGTAGCGATATAACTACCATGCCTGATTTAATATTGCTTTGTCGCTCTGCATGATTATGACCGTCATTGCTCTCTTAGTTGGTCGCTCCTAGTCTTTTGCTAACCTCCACCTGCACTAAGCAAACTAACCATGCAATACATAGCTCATGGGAAAGTAGCCTAAAAACTATTGTGGTAAAGAATATGTTGCTTATGTATCTTATTTCTTATAAGTTGCTTGCTGAGCGGTAACCATGTTTCTGGGGACGCCATCAACTGTCACACTTTTGTTGAATATCATGTGAGTTGCTATGCATGTTCGTCTTGTCTGAAGTAAGGGTGATTTGCCGTGGGTTGAATAACTATGCATATTGTTAGAGAAGAACATTGGGCCGCCAACCAAAGCCATGCATCATGGTGGAAGTTTTAGCTTGGACCTTAATCCTCAATCTCTCATGAGAATATGCTTATGCATTAAAGAGGAGTCCATCATCTATTTTCTATGTTGTCCCGGTATGGATGTCCTCAAGTTGAGATCTATCAAAAACGAGAAATCAAATGCGATCTATCTCCTTGGACCTTTGTACAGGTGGCATAGAGGTACCCCTTTGTGACACTTGGTTGAAACATATGTAATGCAATGATAACCCATGGGGATCCGAGCTAATTAGGACAAGGAGCGAGCACTATTGGTATACGATGCATGAGGCTTGCAACTTATAGGATGTTTTATACATGACACATATGAAGTACTACTACCGTTGACACAATTGCTTCCATGTTTTCAAATAAAAAGCTCTAGCACTTAACCTTTCTTTTACCTTTATGTTGAAGCACCAACTACTGAGAGCATGATTGTCATTCTGAGTGTAATGTGCATTGTCCCAAAGTAGCATTGTCTTTTGCATGATTGTGATATCGTTTATTCTGAAATGGTTGTATCTAGTCATCACTTAAACCTTGAAGGTGCCCCTGCATTTATGTTTTGCATCACTAAAGGGGGCAAGCTAGATATCACTTTATCATATTTGCACATCATGTTCATTGCAAATCTTTTTGATGTTTCAGTTTCATGTTGTAAAACTTTCAGTCATTTGTGATTTTCTCTTGAGGCAACTTAATTACTTTAGAATCATTGTCTCAGTAAGCTTTTGTCATATGACTATGAGAAAGTCCTATATGGTTAATAGCATGTCACCACAGAAATTATTCTTGTTATCATTTACCTACTCGAGGACGAGCAGGAATTAAGCTTGGGGATGTTGATACGTCCAAAACGTATCTATAATTTCTGCTTGCTCCATGCCACTTTTGGGTGATATTGCTATGATATTCATACACTTCCATACACTTTTGATCATATTTGGACTAACTTACTAATCCAGTGCACCCCAGTGCCAGTTTCTGTTTTCGGCTGTTTTTGTATTTCAGGTTTTCACGTTTCGAGAACTGCCCAGAAAAATCCAGAAAAATTATATAAAAAAATCAGCGATCCGGAAACAACACTGCGTCCGAAGGACAGCCTGGGGGGGGGCACAGGGGCTCCAGGCGCCCTGTGGGCGCCCACCCCCCTAGGCCGCGCCGGGGGGGCGCCTGGGCCCCCCGAAGCCCGTCTGGTGCCCCCTTTGGCATATATTTAGAGGGACCTCCGAAACCCTCAGAACAGGAACTCTTTTCGCGATCCCATCTCTGTTCCGCCGCCGCCGCCGCTTCCAAGATCGGGAGCACCAGGAGAACTCTTCCCGGCACCCTGCCGGAGGGGAGGATCACCACCGGGAGCTTCTCCACCACCATGGACGCCTCCCGGATGACTCGTGAGTAGTCTCCCTTGGACCATGAGTCCATGACCAGTAGCTATGTGATGTTCTCCTCCCGTTCTTGTGCTTCACTAATTAGTCCTCGTGAGCTGCCCTACATGATCGAGGCACCTATGTAATCCTTATGTTGTTGCTATGTTGAGTTTGCTGGGATCCGATGGATTATGAGATTATGTTCAGATTGATCTTGAGTAATATATTTGATTCACCTCTTTTATATTTTAGTTCATAAGTAATTCTTGCATGTTCTCCGTTGTTACTTATTGCTTTGGCCGAGTAGTAGGTAGTGACTCCAAGAGGGAACGTTATGCTCGATTGTGGGTTCATGCCCCTCGATGACTAGCTTGAGTGACAAAAACATGAGTCTAGGGGATGTGCTGTTGCCACAAGGGGGAAAACAACGGTGCTTGTGCCCGCAGGTGCAAGGATTGTTTACTTTACGCAAAGTTCTTTTAATGCAGTTGTCTGTTGCATTGAGTTTACACTATGGGTGGGACTCGCACCTTAATACCAGCGAGATGTTCTGGATAGATATCTCAAGGTGGATGATTAGTAGTAGATATTGATGGATTTCGGTCTACTTACTTTGGCGTACCGCCCATGCTTTGAACCTCAACCTTTCTTGCAATGTAGTCAGCATTGGTTTGCGTTCGTGGTCCTGTCAATTGCCTAGCTGTAATTTGTTTACCTCACATAGCTGTTTTATCGTCTTTTGGGAGAGAGACATCACTAGTGAACATCATGAGACTCCGGTCCATATTACCATCATTGATCACATCCACTATTTACTTTTCGTTATTATTTACTATTGCAAAACACTATCTATCACTACTATCATTGCTTTTAATCCTTTGTGAACTACAAGGCCGGAGGGATTGACAACCTCTCTGTACTCGTTGGGAGCAAAGTTATTTGTATCTGTGTGCAGGTCCACGTTGATTGCTACTAATCTGGCGCCGTAGCAGTTGACACCTACTTGTTGAACCTAGGAGTCTCTGGGGATTCGATCCTTGGCATCTTTGCTAAGGGAAAACACTTCTACAATACTGCATCTTACACCTTCCACTTGGGGTAACCAACGAGGGGTTCGAGGCCCATCAAGATGCTACGTGCATAATGGCGCTTAGTAGTTCAGGTTTTCTTATGGTTAATCTCAAATAGCTAGGGGGTTCCCAATGTGTTATTGGAGTACCAACATGGTTTGTTTGCCTATGATGTGGTATGGTTTAGTAATATCTTCCTTCAAGAATTTATTTTGATTGACTTGGCGTATGCTCACGCATATTTAAGACTGTAAAGAAAGTCTGTCAAGCCTTGATGATCTTTTATTTCTGAGTAGCGATATAACTACCATGCCTGATTCAATGTTGCTTTGTCGCTCTGCATGATTATGACCGTCATTGCTCTCTTAGTTGGTCGCTCCCAGTCTTTTGCTAACCTCCACCTGTACTAAGCAAACTAACTTTGCAATACATAGCTCATGGGAAAGTAGCTTAAAAACTATTGTGGTAAAGAATATGTTGCCTATGTATCTTATTTCTTATAAGTTGCTTGCTGAGCGGTAACCATGTTTTTGGGGACGCCATCAACTGTCACACTTTTGTTGAATATCATGTGAGTTGCTATGCATGTTCGTCTTGTCTGAAGTAAGGGTGATTTGCCGTGGGTTGAATGAATATGCATATTGTTAGAGAAGAACATTGGGCCGCCAACCAAAGCCATGTATCATGGTGGAAGTTTTAGCTTGGACCTTAATCCTCAATCTCTTATGAGAATATGCTTATGCATTGAAGAGGAGTCCATCATCTATTTTCTATGTTGTCCCGGTATGGATGTCCTCAAGTTGAGATCTATCAAAAACGAGAAATCAAATGCGATCTATCTCCTTGGACCTTTGTACAGGTGGCATAGAGGTACCCCTTTGTGACACTTGGTTAAAACATATGTAATGCAATGATAACCCATGGGAATCCGAGCTAATTAGGACAAGGAGCGAGCACTATTAGTATTCGATGCATGAGGCTTGCAACTTATAGGATGTTTTATGCATGACACATATGAAGTACTACTACCGTTGACACAATTGCTTCCATGTTTTCAAAATAAAAAGCTCTAGCTCTTAACCTTTCTCTTACCTTTATGTTAAAGCACCAACTACTGAGAGCATGATTGTCATTCTGAGTGTAATGTGCATTGTTCCAAAGTAGCATTGTCTTTTGCATGATTGTGATATCGTTTATTCTGAAATGATTATATCTAGTCATCACTTAAACCTCGAAGGTGCCCCTGCATTTATGTTTTGCATCACTAAAGGGGGCAAGCTAGATATCACTTTATCATATTTGCACATCATGTTCATTGCAAATCTTTTTGATGTTTCAGTTTCATGTTGTAAAACTTTTAGTCATTTGTGATTTTGTCTTGAGACAACTTAATTACTTTAGAATCATTGTCTCAGTAAGCTTTTGTCATATGACTATGAAAAAGTCATATATGGTTAATAGCATGTCACCACAGAAATTATTCTTGTTATCATTTACCTACTCGAGGACGAGCAGGAATTAAGCTTGGGGATGTTGATACGTCCAAAACGTATCTATAATTTCTGCTTGCTCCATGCCACTTTTGGGTGATATTGCTATGATATTCATACACTTCCATACACTTTTGATCATATTTGGACTAACTTACTAATCCAGTGCACCCCAGTGCCAGTTTCTGTTTTCGGCTGTTTTTGTATTTCAGGTTTTCACGTTTCGAGAACTGCCCAGAAAAATCCAGAAAAATTATATAAAAAATCAGCAATCCGGAAAGAACACTGCGTCCGAAGGGCAGCCTGGGGGGGGGGGGCACAGGGGCTCCAGGCGCCCTGTGGGCGCGCCCCCCCTGGGCCGCGCCGGGGGGGCGCCTGGGCCCCCCGAAGCCCGTCCGGTGCCCCCCTTTGGCATATATTTAGAGGGACATCCGAAACCCTCAGAACAGGAACCCTTTTCGCGATCCCATCTCTGTTCCGCCGCCGCCGCCGCTTCCAAGATCGGGAGCACCAGGAGAACTCTTCCCGGCACCCTGCCGGAGGGGAGGATCACCACCGGGAGCTTCTCCACCACCATGGACGCCTCCCGGATGACTCGTGAGTAGTCTCCCTTGGACCATGAGTCCATGACCAGTAGCTATGTGATGTTCTCCTCCCGTTCTTGTGCTTCACTAATTAGTCCTCGTGAGCTGCCCTACATGATCGAGGCACTTATGTAATCCTTATGCTGTTGCTATGTTGAGTTTGCTGGGATCCGATGGATTATGAGATTATGTTCAGATTGATCTTGAGTAATATATTTGATTCACCTCTTTTATATTTTAGTTCATAAGTAATTCTTGCATGTTCTCCGTTGTTACTTATTGCTTTGGCCGAGTAGTAGGTAGTGACTCCAAGAGGGAACATTATGCTCGATTGTGGGTTCATGCCCCTCGATGACTAGCTTGAGTGACAGAAACATGAGTCTAGGGGATGTGCTGTTGCCACAAGGGGGAAAACAACGGTGCTTGTGCCCGCGGGTGCAAGGATTGTTTACTTTACGCAGAGTTCTTTTAATGCAGTTGTCTGTTGCATTGAGTTTACACTATGGGTGGGACTCGCAACTTAATACCAGCGAGATGTTCTGGATAGATATCTCAAGGTGGATGATTAGTAGTAGATATTGATGGATTTCGGTCTACTTACTTTGGCGTACCGCCCATGCTTTGAACCTCAACCTTTCTTGCAATGTAATCAGCATTGGTTTGCGTTCGTGGTCCTCTCAATTGCCCAGCTGTAATTTGTTACCTCACATAGCTGTTTTATCGTCTTTTGGGAGAGAGACATCACTAGTGAACATCATGAGACTCTGGTCCATATTACCATCATTGATCACATCCACTATTTACTTTTTGCTATTTACTTACTATTGCAAAAACTATCTATCACTACTATCATTGCTTTTAATCCTTTGTGAACTACAAGGCCGGAGAGATTGACAACCTCTCTGTACTCGTTGGGAGCAAAGTTATTTGTATCTGTGTGCAGGTCCACGTTGGTTGCTACTAATCTGGCGCCGTAGCAATTGACACCTACTTGTTGAACCTAGGAGTCTCTGGGGAATCGATCCTTGGCATCTTTGCTAGGGGAAAACACTTCTACTTACTGCATCTTACACCTTCCACTTGGGGTAACCAACGAGGGGTTCGAGGCCCATCACATCCTCACAAATACCTATCGGGACGGCTGTTGACTTGTCAGCCATCTGAAGAGAGATATCTGTAGGAATTAGTTTATCTAAACAAAGCCTCTTGTAAAGAGAGAAAGGCATAACACTCACTCCTGCTCCAAGATCACATAAAGCAGTTTTGACATAATTATTCTTTATGGAGCAAGGAATGGTGGGTATACCTGGATCACCAAGCTTCTCAGGAATCTTGCCACTGAAAGAGTAGTTAGCAAGCATAGTAGATATTGCTTCATTAGGAACTTTTCTTTTATTAGTAACAATATCTTTCATATATTTTGAATAGGGAGGTAACTTAATAGCATCAGTCAAAGGGATTTGAAGAAAAAGAGGTTTCATCCACTCACAAAACTTATTGTAATGCTCTTCTTCTTTAGATTTGAGAGACTTACCTGGAAAGGGCATGGGTTTCTGTATCCATGGTTCTCTTTCCTTCCCATGTCTTCTTGCGACGAAGTCTTCTTTGGTGTACTTCTTGCGTTTGTCAGGTGCTTCTTCTTCTCGAACTTCAGGCGAATCATTCTTCTCCTTATCCTTATCTTCAGGTTCGGCACCGTCTTCAGTCTCAGCATCAGAGGTAGATATACTGTTGGGATCAACAACTGGCTCTTCACTTGTAATAGGATCATTGGAATTGTCAGCCTCCTTGTGTTTCTTCTTCTTCTTCTTTGGAGAGCCAACAATTTCTTCTTCCTGCATTTGAGAATCTTGCTCGATTCTCCTCGGATGCCCCTCTGGATAGAGATGATCTTGAGTGCTAGTTCCTCCTCGGGTCTTGATACGGAAGGCCTGTAAATCATCTTGTTTGGTATTGTTAGAAAGCAAATCTTTTTGCACATTAGAAATTTTTTCAAGCTGAGTTTGAACCATATGAAAATGCTTCACAAGACATTTAACATCATTAACTATTCTACCTAGAACATCAAGCAAACTTTTGATAGAAAGGGAATTATCATGCAATTGACTTTGTATCCTCTCATTAAAATGACTTTGCTTCATAATAAAATTATCAAGCTCATCTAAACATTGATCAGGTGGCTTACCATGAGGGATGTCACTTGCGTTGAAATCTAAAAGAGAGTGTACCTCTACCATAGGAGGGTGAGTGATAGGCTCACACAACTTCTCAATAGGGGGTAGATTCTTCACGTCTTCAGTTTTAATACCCTTCTCTTTAATAGACTTCCTTGTTTCTTGCATATCTTCGGGGCTTAGAACAAACATGCCCCTCTTCTTTGGTGGTGGAGGTGGTTCAGGGATGGACCAATCTTCATGGTTTTTGGCAATCCTGCCCATCAATTCTTCTGCATCGTCCGGTGTTCTTTTCCTGAAAACACAACCAGCACAACTATCCAAATAGGACCTGGATTCATCAGTTAGACTAGCATAAAATATATCGATTAATTCATTCTTAGGGACTCCATGTCCTGGTCTAGCCTGGATCAGACTACAGTACCTCCCCCAAGCTTTAGGGAGGTGCTCATCCTGCAACTGTTTAAAGTTATAAATTCTTTGTAAAGCAGCATGTTGCATATGAGCAGGAAAGTACTTATCAACAAAAGAGTGAGCTAAGTCTTGAGGACTCTTAATGGAACCACATGGTAGTGCATCATACCATGTTTTAGCACCTTCCTTCAAAGAGAAAGGAAGAAGCTTAGTCACATAAAAGTTTCGTATCTTTTCATTCGTGGTAAACAAGCCACCCAACTCAGTGAGTTTGGTCAGGTGTGCAATAGCATCATCATTTTCTCTGCCATAAAAGGGGTCAGCTTTAACCATAGATATAAGTGAAAGATCAACAGAGAAATCATAATCAGGATCATTGATGCATATAGGAGATGTAGCAAATTCAGGATCAGGAACAGTCTTGTTCTTCAAGGAGTGTTTTTCAAGCAGCTTCTTAATAGCTTCAGGGTCAGAGTCGGCAAACTCTGTCAGTTCCCTGCATAAATCATCATCAAGCATAATGTAATCATCATCAAGGAGTCTCTGCTTGAGTTCACTCAAATCAGGATAATCATAAGTTCCACCAATAGGGTAGCAAGTAACAGGAATTTCAATTCCAGATTTTTTTTGCAGCAGCGATCTGTTTCTCAAGAGCATAACCAAGTGAACCAATATCATCAAGAGTAGTAGAAGCATCATCAAAAGTATCGGACATAGTAACAGATTCAGTAGAAGCATCATGTGGTGGTGGTGAGGCAAACTTACTCATAACAGAAGGTGAATCAAGCGTAGCACTAGTGTTCAGAACAGTACCTCTTCTTGTAGTGGATAGTAAGATCGGAACCTTGGGGTCTCCTTTCTTACCCATAGCGGATGAAGTGCAGCAGGTAGGATACTTCAAGTAGACTTGTAAATATTGCTATGCTCCCCGACAACGGCGCCAGAAAACGGTACTTGATAACCCTCAACCGTAAGTGATCGAGATAGTCTTCGCGGGTAAGAATAACCCAATTTATAGATTCGACACACGGGGAGCCAAAGTGTATTTATAAGATTTGACAGTTGAGTTGTCAGTTCAACCGCACCTGAAATATACTTACTTGCAACAAAAGATAAGTGGTAACGGTGATATGATAGTGATGGTGGTGACAGCAAAAGTAAACAACAAAAATAACAACTAATAACCAGCAGGATTGAAACACTGTAGGCTAGGGAGATGGATGGTTGGGCGCTGCATGGATGAGATACATCATGAATCTAACTTGGGGCAAGGCACACAGAAAAGTAATGATCATCTAGGCAAATATCAAACATTAGGCATGTATCCCGCAAGTAGTTGTACGTGCTTGCAATAAGAACTTGCACAACATCTTTTGTCCTACCATCCCGCTACGAATGGGGCCAAAAGGAACTTATGGAGATTATGGTGCTCCTGTCAAAGAGCACCGGAACAAAGCAATAAACTTAATGGATACATGGAATCCTCAAATTATGGACCATCCCCTTTGGTGTCCCAAGCTGTCACCTTTGGGATCGCCGGTTCCGGACCGTAATAGGTGCAAACAACTCATAGATAGGATCAAGAACACAAATATATTCATGCAAACATATAGGGTTCAGATCTGAAATCATGGCACTCGGGCCCTAAGTGACAAGCATTAAGATCAACAAGTTGAAGCAAAGATGATAAACACCAAAGTAGATGATAGACAACATGCCCCCAATAATCTGATAAACTATTACATAATCTAACTCATCCAATCCCTACCACCCCCTTTGCCTACAGCAGGGAATTACTCACACATGGAAGGAGAAGTCATGGAGGGAGGATGGAGTGGTGATGATGATGACGATGGCGACGATCTCCCCTCTCCGGAGGCCAAATCAGCCTCCAGATTAGCCCTCCCGAAGAAGAACAGAGGGTGGCGGCGGCTCCGCGACGGAAACTGGAAAAACGACTTCTGTTCTGGGGTTTTCTCGTCACGGGGATAAATAGGAGTCAAAGTAGGGCACCAGAGGGGGGAGGACCCTCCCAGGCGGCCTCCCGACGCGACTAGGGGTGGGGCTGCGCCAGCAGGGCGCCTGGGGCCCCCCTGGCTGCCCTCTGGCCCCACTTCTGGCACAATGGCCCTTCGAGTGCGTGGATTTTCTGTGATTTTTCTTGGAATTTTCTGAGACACCTAAAAATCCGTTTTCCTGCACACAATAAATCCATACAGGCAGCTCTGCTGAAAACAGCGTCAGTCCGGGTTAGTTTAGTTCAAATCATGCAAGAATGAGGTCAAAAACAATAGCAAAAGTTTTTGGAAAAGTAGATACGTTTGAGACGTATCACTAGGGGAGTCCAAAAATGGAAGGAGGGGGTCTTTATATAGGGAGAGAGCTAGGTTTTTTTGGGGGGGGGGGTTTGAGAGTGTTTTGGAGCCTCGGATCTCGATCCGACGGTTCCGAAGCGGAGGGGGGCTAGGAGAGGCCTAGGTTGGCTGTGTAAAGAGGAGGTGGGCTGCGAGGAGAGAAGAGAAGAGTCCCGGCACATCGTTTCGGAGACCGAAACGTCCGACGAATAAACCGGCTACTAGCGCCGCTATAGTTTAACGGTTGGGCTATCAAACGAGCTCCGAATGCGACGAAACTTGACAAGCGGCCTACCTATGCTATAATAAGACCACACGCCAAGTTTCATCCCATTGCGCGAACATTTTCCGACCACTCATAAAATAAATATTCGGAGATGCCGCGGGCGCGTGCAAGTGTGTCTGGGATCAGAACGGACAACAGAGAGGACGAGGGAACTTGGACGGATGCAAGTTTTCGAAAACATGATGATGCAATGCACACAATGACAAGGCAAAGGTGCAACACGCAAGCAGATGACATGGCAATGATGACGAATAACTGGCTGACACCTGGCGCACCGGTCTCGGGGTGTCACAGTCCACCTCCGCCCAACTTCACCGATGAGAGGTGGAGGATTTCACGGCTCCTCCAACTCCACCTCGGCACCAGATCTTGCATAACCGAGGAGAACAACCGAGCTTTGATTACCACTTGTTAGACAGAGAGTGGTTTGAAGAACTAGGTTCAGAGAACTAAAACTGAACTTGACGATTTCATTCACTTTTAGAGGAAGGATTAGAGCATTCTGGCTCGTTACAGAGGAACCTAAGCCGGCCAGGAAAACTGGCTGCGAAAGGGGGAAACCCTAAACACAAGAAGATGATCCTATGAGTCTCCTGATCCTGGCTTTATCGCCTTACAAACCAAGAGAAAAGAAATGAAACATTGAGACATGGTGGTTGAGGCACTCTCGCCTTTTGAGGGAAAGGGAACAATGCCACTCCAGTGGCGGGGAGCCGTCCGATGCTTGATCAACGGCGATTGCTTCATCATAATTCAGCGAAGCGGTACGAATGAAGTAGAGGCATTAGATCTTGGACAAATGGCTGTGTTGTCTTCGCGCGCAAAAAGTAACGATTCAAACCTAATTGAACTTCACCGCCATCGTTGGGTCCTGACATCGATGAAGCGAGAATTCCTAAGCATCAACACCGGGACCTCTCAAACCCGCCTCATACACCTGGGCGGACCGCCTGGTCACTGACCGGTCATGATTTTTTTGACTCAGGCGGGCCCCTCAAACGCCACGGCTGACCCCCATATTCAGCCCAAATATGGGGCGGATATGGGGGCGCCCAGGTACGGCCACCATGTCGGCCCTAGCCCACGCTGGCCCATCCGACCCCACATAAATTCCCCCCATCTGCTAGCTGGACTAAACCCTAGTCATTTCACTCCCCTCCGCCACCCAACTGTTGGGGAACATAATATTTCAAAAAAATTCCTACGATCACGCAAGATCTATCTACTAGATGCATAGCAACGAGAGGGGAGAGTGTGTCTATGTACCCTCGTAGACCGAAAGCGGAAGCGTCTAGTGACGCGGTTGATGTAGTCGAACGTCTTCGCGATCCAACCGATCAAGCACCGAACGTACGACACCTCCGCGTTCAGCACACGTTCAGCTTGATGACGTCCCATGAGCTCTTGATCTAGTTGAGCTTCACAGGAGAGTTTCGTCAACACGACGGCATGGTGACGGAGATGATGAAGCTACCGGCGCAAGGCTTCGCCTAAGCACTGCAACGGTATGACCGAGGTGTGTTTCTCTGGAGGGGGGCACCGCACACGGCTAGAACAATGTTTCTTGTGTGTCTTTGGGTGCCCCTGCCCCCGTATTTAAAGGAGCAAGGGGGGAGGTGCGGTTGGCCAAGGGGGCGCTCCAGGGAGTAGGATTCCTACTCCTAGTAGGAATAGGAACCCTCTTTCCTATCTACTACCCCTATAAAAGGAAGAGAGGGCAGATCCAATATATAATCTAGACCGTCTAATCACGTCATCAACGGCCTAAATACATTGTTAACAAAATAGTCTTCGTTAACGAAACACTAATACCCTGCTTCGTCTCCCCCCGCACGTCTTCTGTTCACCAACCGCTCCGCGTTCGCCACTTCGCCCCGACCCCCTTCACGCCGCCCCCTTCATGCCGTCGCCGCCAGCGGCTTCGCCCCGCCTCCCCTTCACGCCGCCGCCGCCAACCGCTCGCCTCCGCCCCTTCACACCACCGCCTCCAGGCGCTTGCCCCGCCCCCCTTCACGTTGCCGCTGCCAGGCGCTTCCGATGACGTGGGAGCCGCCCTATCCGTGCAGGTCTTCCTCTATACTCACGGCTCAGCGCGAGCGCGACAGCTGCAGGCGACTCCGATGCACCCCGCCAGCTGATGCGCCCCATTTTTCTGTTGTTTTTATGCGTGTAGGATGCAAGCGCCGCCGCCGCCGGTTCACCAAGTCGAGGATACAAAACTGTCGCCGCCACTGCTCTGCAGTGACGACACGTGTGCCACGACCATCATCTGCCCAGGAGTCCAGGACGAGGCCGAAGCCTGGCTCTGACACCATCTTGCCATAATAATCCCTTTGCCAACGTCGGCCCTGTAGGAGAGTCAACAAGATCAGATGCTTCATGTGACCTTCACCATCGGCCTCCCATTAAAGACTCCCTTGGAATGAAATATGTATCGTCCTTGCTACAACAAATCGATATGTGAGAATAGGCTACAATCAACATATTCTTTCACTCATGTCTTACTTGTTATTGGGAAAACAGGCTCAACAAAGAAACAATCAAGTTTAACTCTTAGATGGTTGATATTGATTCCTATTCCTAGAATTAAAGACCTTGAGTTTTTTGGGGAGTGAATAGTACTCCATATAACAAGTTTTAACTACTTGCTTTTTGACTTCTTGCAGGAGGGTGAGTAGATTAGTGATCAATTAGTTCCTTCCTTGTTTAAAAATTTGGTTTAAGCTCTGATGGATATGAATTGTGAGGTATTTGTTGTACTGGCATGATGAGGTTCTAAATATTTGGACCAGGTTTGCTTATCAATGAAATTGGTGTAAAATTAGAAGTTCTCTTTTCTGAATTTAGGCATTGTTCACATGTCATTCCAGTCAAACAAGAGTATGATTCTGAAGGTGAGGTGGTTACCCTCACTGCTGCTTGCTCTGTTTTTATAGTTGGTGTTAGATTGCTCTACCTACTTCTTGGAATCTCCTGTTGTAGCTGATGCCTGTAAGTTTTCCATGCCAGCAAGAAGTTTGCGATGCAAGTGGCAGGTGGGAAGTTCTTGTATTATTTCTGTGAGATGACATGAAATTTGTAATGCAAAGTTTAGTGTTCAAAAAATTACAAGTACAGGGTAGGTGGAGAAAACTCAGCTCAGGGCTGAGCCAGAGTATTGCATTGTCGGATGGGAGCCACGGGTGGTGGTAGCCAATGATCATGGAAATTTGTAAGGTCATAGTGGTATGGTTAGGAGGTTTGTAAGCTTCCTTTAATTTCTCGCGATTAGTCCATATCGGTGTTGCATTTTGGTCGTGTACGCGGTGTTGGCTTGTTGTTCGACCATGTTGTTAGCTTGTTGTTCAGTGCAACTGCTATCATGGAATTCTATAAGTACTTCTTTTTATGGCCATGTATTTTACTTTCTGTATGGAATTGAGAATTTGGCTATATCCAGTGAGCCACTTGGTGTAAATCTGATAGATACTTATAAACTGCTTTTAATGTCATTTCCTCATGAACAAAGATCTTTGATTATTTTATAATTTGTCATGAATGTAAATGATATTAGGACTGGATATTTGTAAGGATGTGTATACCTGGTTCGATGTGTCATTAAAGACTCAATTTCACGTGATTATGATATCCTATGATAACTATTTTTTGGTGTTGTTTTCTATAGTTAGATCTTACATGATGTGTACTATGGTTTAGGCACAAATATATTTCTATTTAGATATTGTGCTTATCGTGATTTATTGAAAAATGTTGGTAAGTGAAGTATTTGATTATTTTCTTCATTATATAGGGTTTGGAAAATTTCTGAAACTATAACTGTGCTTAACCTGGTTTATGGAGCAATGTATGATAGGGCATGAACATAATATTTATGAAAAGTCAAGGACTATTGAGTACCAAAAAGGATCTCTCTGAAAAAGCAATTGTATAATAAATATTGAAATTTTGACTTTAATACCACTAATCGAGTATTTTTTTCCATCTTGCGGCATTTGAATATGTGAGCTAGGCTATGTGGTGACATCCATTAAGAGTATCACCACTAGATAGGCTTCTTCACGTGAAGCATAAGTGTATTGTTTTTTATATCACTGAAAACATGCTATGGCTTGATATGTACACCATAATCCATTTCAAAGCTTGTCTTGGGGAGTGGATGTAAATAACCGCTTCCGTATTTGATGTTGAATGTTCATAACTCACTGCTCAGGAAGTCTCAACCGTCTTAAGATGATTACCTGATATGGAGTCTACAGTCTAGCAAGGTAATTCAGAGATGTTATGTTTTTCCTGTACAATTAGTAAAAATCAATAGATAGAAGGCATCATTTTAACTTACTGTACCAAATTATAAGAAGTTCAATTGTTCTTACAAGCCCACTAAGTAACCAGTGATGGCATCATGTTGTTTGCAGAAGAAAATTGAGAATGTTGTTCTCGAGATTCTGATGTTTCAGTCAAGGAACTTCTGCTCTTGTTCTCTATGTTTGTTCATGGATTGACTGGGTTAGCTATGAAGGATTCTTGCTGCTGGCAAATTTACTCCAATTATTTATTTGTTTCCTTCTACTGTAATTCGTAAGTTTTTTTTTGCAGGATGGACACCAAAGAAGAATTAAGAAGACAATGTTTTGTATGCATGGCCTCTACATTTCCTTTCTGCAGCCATGCAACACATTTATCGGTTGTAGACCAACAAAAAGGTAAACATTTTGTTGGTGTACGTGTGCTTGATTTATGAAGCTCATTCAACCTGAATGGGGGAAGACTAATCATCAATTAATGCGATTTTTTTTGCTTGTATCATTCACAAACATGAAAACAAAGATATGAAATGCATATGGTGGCTCGACCAATACTTAATCCTTTTGCCCAAAGAAAACACAATCATGATTTATAAACTAAATAGAAATATTATCGCTTGTGTGCTCAACTAAGATTTTTGTGCTTAAAACAAAAGAAATCATTTTAATCACTCCTGCGGTCCATAAGAAAAGCGAAAGAGAAAATAGTCCACCATAATATTTCTTCCTACTTGCTTTTATTGTCCAAGAAAAATAAACCAGAAAGGAATCTGTACAGAAAATAGATAAACGATCATTTTCAGTTTGAAATGCACAGCTCTCAACTTGTATTTTATTTCTGTTCTGTGCATGCTCATCATGCTAAATGGTGTTCTACTTGTACGCACTCGAATTGTAGGCAAAACAAAGTGATGGATGCTCTACAAGATGATCTGGTTGAATTCATCTTCGGGGGTAAAAGGAGCCAACTAGCGTGCATGCCATATGGTTGGAAGGATTATTGCCTTCAAAATGTAGGAGTGCATTTCTTCGCATCTGATATTGCGAAATCCAACATTGATGCTACCTTGTTAAGCATATCTTTGTAATTTCTCTTGGTGAGAAAAGGTATAACTTGCAATTTGCTATATTGTCCCCAAAATACATGAGGTTAACACATATAATTCTGTATTTGTTTAGTTTGTGGTCATCCAAAGTAATGAAAAAAATAACATTCAACAACTTTAAAAACTAATTATCAGCTTGGAAAGCATGATACCATGTCATTCAATGAATGTTTTGTTTTTTTGTTGTCATTTTGTTACACTAGCATTTCTAACAATAAGCATCTGGTAGTATGAGACATGCAGGCAAGGTGTATTTCAAAGAAAGTGAATGTATCTATGACAAGTGCATTAGTTGAGACCATCGCCTTCATGGCTGCGAGAGCCGGTGTAGTGCGCCGAAGATGTCATCAATGGTGGCGACACAAATGGCGAGCATCCGATAAAGAGAAGTAAGATTTCCGTTGAGGTTGTTGTGCAGGACTGCTCTTATTATTGAGCAAGGGAGCATTGTTCTGATTTAAGAGGAGGTTAGTAGCTTATTTTGTTCACATATGTTTAAGAGGGTACCGAGAAAATTTCTTGCTAAGCTTATAACAGTGTTGCACGTGAATGCATCTGCCATGAAGAAATATAACTACAAACAAAGTGATTTTGATTGGGAATAGATGTATTTTCAAAAGGAGTTTTAGCTAAGACGTGCGTTGCACGTGCAACTTACTAGTTCCTACTAGGAGTAGGAAAGGAAGGAGGAGAGGAGAAGGAAAGGAGAAGGGGCGCCTCCCCCCTTTTCCTAGTCCAACTAGGAACCCTAGGGGGTGCGGCCAGCCCTATGGGCTGCCCATCTCTTTCTCTCATTGGCCCACTATGGCCCATACTCCATCGGGGGGGGGGGGGGGG
>LR738715.1:55554110-55564518 GCA_902687465.1 Secale cereale
GGGGGGGGGTTCTGGTAACCCCCTCCGGCACTCCGGTTTTACCCGATAACACCCGGAACACTTCCGGTGTCCGAATACAGACATCCAATATATTAATCTTTATGTCTCGGACATTCCGAGACTCCTCGTCATGTCTATGATCTCATCCGGGACTCCGAACTACCTTTGGTACATCAAAACTCATAAACTCATAATACCGATCGTCATCAAACTTTAAGGGTGCGGACCCTATGGGTTCGAGAACTATGTAGACATGACCGAGACACATCTCTGGTCAATAACCAATAGCGGAACCTGGATGCTCATATTGGCTCCTACATATTCTACGAAGATCTTTATTGGTCAAACCGCATAACAACATGCGTTGTTCCCTTTGGCATCGGTATGTTACTTGCCCGAGATTCGATCATCGGTATCTCAATACCTAGTTCAATCTCGTTACCGGCAAGTCTCTTTACTCGTTCCGTAATACAACATCTCGTGACTAACTGATACGTCCCAAACGTATCCATAATTTTTGCTTGTGCCGTGCTAGTTTTGCATCATTGTCTCATGTTTCTATCAAAGTTTTATATCTTTTTAAGCATTTATTGGACTAACATACTAATGGTTGCAAAAGTGCACAATGTTCTTGTTTTACACTTTATTGTGTAGGAATTACTTGGAAATTGACAAAAACGCAAAAGGAGTCGTATTGGAGTAGGACTCTGACTTTCCTGAAATCTGTCTGAGAACGTTTTTAGAAGATAGTCACGTTCCGGCCCGAAGACGACGTCAAACGGAAAAAGCCTAGTTGTGAAAGTTTTGGGGAATTTCGAGAGGATGCTTTTGGATATAAAATTCGTCCAAATCGGAGTCCGGACGGCCGAGAAAAGCCCGTTTTACTGAAGCCCAAAATTTGATGACGGGAATCCGAGAGTCTATATAAAGAGAGGAAACCTAGGTCACCAAGGGCCACGAATTTTCCTCCTCCCAAGCCGCCGCCTTGGAGGGGAGGACCAGCACCATTGCAGCACCATCCACAAGGAAGAAGGGGGGCCAAGGAGCCGCTGCCCCCTAGGGCCGCCGCCGCCCCGAGGGCCGCCGCCGCCACGGCTGCCGCCGGCCGCCTCCTCCTCTCCGAGCTGCACCTCTCCATCAACACCACCGTCAATCTCTTGCTCACCATGGCCATGTGTGAGTAGTCTTCTCCGGGGCTGAGGGCTTGTACGTGTAGCTATGTGGTTATCTCTCTCTCCCATGATGTGATCTTCGTTGTGATCATAGGCTTTGTTAATCTAGGGTGATCCCATGATACTTCCCCTTCCTCTATGTATTGGATTGATGTACTCACTTGTCTTTATATAGTATAATCTCCGAGACCAAGGTGACAGCGGTCTATTGGACATGGATTAGAAGAATATTTTCATGGGTGATTTCCTCTTTTGTGTGTTGATTGAAGATTGAGAGTCTCTTGGTGCTTGTCTTTGACTATCCTTGAGATATGTTGTGCGATTTTGGTACTCTATTTGGATGGCTGCGGTGACATTGGAAAATCCATAGATTGAGAACTACGAACTTTGAGGTGTGCTTTTGTAGCCCTACATAATTCTCGTCCTCTCTTGACCACAAAGGAATGACCTCCGGGTGCGTCTCCATTGCATGTTTTATGGGAAATATCATGTGATTAGATTATGTAAATGTTGCTGGGAGTTGCCACTAATGAAAGTATGATCCCTAGGCCCTGTTTTCATCAATTGAACACCGTTTACTTTCAGTTTTGTTACATGTTTGCTTGCTGCCATTTTTATTTCAGATTTACAAATACATCTTTTGCCATCCATATCACTTGCCATTTAACTTCTCTTCGCCGAACTAGTGCACCTATACATCTGACAAGTGTATTAGGTGTGTTGGGGACACAAGAGACTTCTTGTATCATGATTGCAGGGTTGCTTGAAAGGGGTACGTTCAACCTCCACTTCCCTGAGTTCGATAAACATTGGGTTACTCACTTAAGGAAAATTTGCTGCTGTCCTACAAACCTCTGCTCTTGGAGGCCCAACACTGTCTACAGGAATAGAAGCGTGTAGTAGACATCAAGCTATTTCTGGCGCCGTTGCCAGGGAAGTGAGGTAAGTGAAGGTACCTTCTCTAGATCTTGCAATTAAATCTTTTTGTTTCTTGTTTTTATTTCACTAGTTTTGCTTAATGGAAAACAACAAAAATATGAGAGAGCTTTATAAGCTCTACCTTGAACTTGGACATGATGTGTTTGAAGAGAAAATTAAAAAACCTTTGGAACTTTATTATTTGCATAACAATCATGATGGTGGTGATGTTATTAGTATGTTTTTGTAATATCAATATTGCTAATGACATGGAAAGCTCTAAGCTTGGGGATGACACGTTTGATGAACATGATATTTTTAGTCCCCCAACTTTTGAAGAGAAAATTTACTTTGATGATACTTTGCTTCCTATATATGATGATTACAATGATAAATGTGAGCTTTTTAGTCCAACTAATATTGAGGATAAAATTTATTATGATTATGATATGCCTCCTAAATATGATGATTACCATGATGGTTATGATTGCTTTACTCTCACTATTCCTAATAAGAAAGATTTTGCTTATATGAAGAGTAATGATACTTTTATGCTTTTGGATCATGGAAATAATGCCTTATGTGATAGTTATATTGTTGAGTTCATCCATGATGCCACTGAAATTTATAATGAGAGAGGGAGACATGGTTCTAAATATCTTAATAATAAGAAGTTTCCTCTCTTTATGGTGAATATTTTGAAGTTATGCTTGTTTTGCCTTCCTATGCTAGTTGCTTTATGCTTCAATAATTTATTTTCTTACAAGATTCCCATGCATAGGAAGTATGTTAGACTTAAATATGTTTTATATATGCTTCTTGATGCTCTCTTTTGTTCTTCAACTCTTATTCCTACAAGAGCATCATTAAAGTCTTAAGCCTATCTTTATGGCTATAAAGAAAGAGCTCTAGGGAGACAACCCTTGTTATCTTTGCTTTCAGTTTGTTCTTTCAGCTTTTAGTGGTCTTGATGTTTGTTACTACTGTAGCAACATCATTGTATCTTTATTTTTCAGCTTTGTGCCAAGTTTAGCCTCCGATTGCAAGAAAGTTCAAAAGTTGTGACGTGCTGTCCAGAAAACAGATTCTGTCCTTGGACAGAAAAATTCGAATAAAATCACCAGATCATCTTTTTGATCTGAATTGTTTTGACAGCGTGCTCTATATAATTGGCTTTCGGGCGTCTGTTCTGAGTTTCTTGATTTGAGTTGCAGAAGTGCCCCGAAAAAATTATTTACTACCTGCTGGTCTGTTTTTCACAGATTCTGTCCTGTTTTGCCTTTTCTTCGTTTTGCAAACCTTGAGCTTGCTTTTTCTTTGCAAAAACCTTTTGGCAATCTTGAGAAACAGTAGCTCTTCAAGATTATCTTTATTTCCAGTAGGGAAAAGTTATTTTATTGTGGGTACTAACCTCTCTAATCAGATTATGATGAGTTATGTATGAAGGGAGTTTTCAAGTGTGCGAGAGAAAATGATAAAAGAAGATTCAGGAGTGTCAAACGCTCAAGCTTGGGGATGCCCCCATGCACCCCCAAGAAATATCCAAGGAGACTCAAGCATCTAAGCTTGGGGATGCCCCTGTGCATCCCCTTCTCCATCAACAATTATCAGTTCGTCCTTCGTTCCACTATATTTTTATCACTTCATGCGTTATGTGCTATGCTTGGAGCGTCTTGCTCTTTTCTTTTTAGTTTATTTAGTTTTACTTGCTGGTATTAAATAAGTTGCATCTGATCATTCTTATTTGCGAGAGAGACACGCTCCGCTTTTTCATGAAATACTCATGTTCTTCACTTATATCTTTTTGAGTGTTTTAGCTACCTTGTTATATGCTTCTAGCTCTTGTTTTTATTTCATATCATGTTCAGAGCTATTAGTTCTTTTATAGAAAGTACTCTCTTGTTTCACTTATATCTTTTTGGAGAGTTGAATTGGTTTGAATTGCTAAATAATATGTTGGTAAAGTAAATGCCAAGTGTGGCTGTGGTGCAAAGAATAAAAAGCTTGCATAGTCTTAAAGATCATTGAGTAACTTGATCCCTATCAATTGTTTTGAGAAATTAAGTAGTGATGTCTAAACATGGAGATCATTTAATAAAGTCTTATTAGTGAAGAAATACCTTTGAAGTTTGCAATTGTTTAGTTTTTCACCATTGGTAGTTTTAAAGTTCTTGTTTTCTCTTTAGAAGTAAGTTGGTTGACAAGGAAGAAAGTGTAGAAGTCTTATAATTATGCTGAAAGGATGTTATAATTCTCTTGTACCGGTTAACATGTGCTTGCTAAAAACTTGCTAAACCAAAAACTCTGTACTGAGCGGGAATGCTGCTCGTGCATCCAAATTCCATAACCAAAATTCTGCCATATGTGTCCACCATACCTACCTATATGCATGGTATTTAATAGCCATTCCAAGTAAATTGCTCATGTGCTACCTTTAAAACCTTCAAAATTTATCCTTATTTGTGTCTCTGTTTTAGCTCATGAGGAAGTGGCAGACAGTTCATTATTAATTGTGTTGGACAGAATGACCCCTGACGTGCATGAATAATGTGCATGTCCTTAATTTTGCAAAAAAGAGCTGGCAAAAGGGTATGCCCAGCCCACTTTACATGTCATCAATATCAATATCAAAAACCTCCTTCACACATCGTACCTGAGAAATCAGACAAACTTTGGCTAGTGATAAACAAAGGAGAAAGGGGAGTGTTATCATTCCTCTATGGGAGCCGCTCTTAAGTTCTGTTTGGCATGAGTAGTAGTGCATTGTTTATTACCATTCGTTGACATAAGCATACATCTCTCAAAATTGCTTTTATATCTCTATGTTTTCAAAAATAAAAATCTCTAGCACATGAGTAATCCCTGCTTCCCTCTGCGAAGGGCTTATCTTTTACTTTTAAATGTTGAGTCAGTTTTCCTATGTTCTAATCTTCTTCCTCCACCATAAGCAAGCATCTAGTGTTAACCCTGGGTTCAAGTTGATTATGTTCAAAATTTCTGCTTAGTTATATATAATCCTTGTGCATTGAACTTATCCATGAGATAAAATGTTGAAAAGTGGAAAGCATTGCTGGAACTTTATCTTCCTTTTGTGTTAACTAGAATGCTTTTGATGAGAGAACTCCTTTGGGGCTAACAGTTGTGCTTAACTTTATAGTTTCATGTCTTCAATTGTACTATTCATGAAAAGAATTTACTTAGATGATCACTTGGTTATTCATTGTTTACTTGCTTTCACCTATAGACAATTGTTTTGGTTCACTTTATTTCAGTTCATGTGCTTTACTATATTACTTGATCAAGATTGTGTTAGTAGCATGTCACCTCAAAAATTATCTATGTTATCATTCTACCTACTCGAGGACGAGTAGGAATTAAGCTTGGGGATGTTGATACGTCCCAAACGTATCCATAATTTTTGCTTGTGCCATGCTTGTTTTGCATCATTGTCTCATGTTTCTATCAAAGTTTTATATCCTTTTAAGCATTTATTGGACTAACATACTATGGTTGCAAAAGTGCACAATGTTCTTGTTTTACACTTTATTGTGTAGGAATTACTTGGAAATTGACAAAAACGCAAAAGGAGTCGTATTGGAGTAGGACTCTGACTTTCCTGAAATCTGTCTGAGAACGTTTTTAGAGGATGGTCACGTTTCGGCCCGAAGACGACGTCAAACGAAAAAAGCCTAGTTGCGAAAGTTGTGGGAAATTTCGAGTGGATGCTTCTGGATATAAAATTCGTCCAAATCGGAGTCCGGACGGCCGAGAAAAGCCCGTTTTACTGAAGCCCAAAATTTGATGACGGGAATCCGAGAGTCTATATAAAGAGAGGAAACCTAGGTCACCAAGGGCCACGAATTTTCCTCCTCCCAAGCCGCCGCCTTGGAGGGGAGGACCAGCACCATTGCAGCACCATCCACAAGGAAGAAGGGGGGCCAAGGAGCTGCTGCCCCCTAGGGCCGCCGCCGCCCCGAGGGCCGCCGCCGCCACGGCTGCCGCCGGCCTCCTCCTCCTCTCCGGGCTGCACCTCTCCATCAACACCACCGTCAATCTCTTGCTCACCATGGCCATGTGTGAGTAGTATTCTCCGGGGCTGAGGGCTTGTACGTGTAGCTATGTGGTTATCTCTCTCTCCCATGATGTGATCTTCGTTGTGATCATAGGCTTTGTTATCTAGGGTGATCCCATGATACTTCCCCTTCCTCTATGTATTGGATTGATATACTCACTTGTCTTTATCTAGTATAATCCCCGAGACCAAGGTGACAGCGGTCTATTGGACATGGATTAGAAGAATATTTTCATGGGTGATTTCCTCTTTTGTGTGTTGATTGAAGATTGAGAGTCTCTTGGTGCTTGTCTTTGACTATCCTTGAGATATGTTGTGGTGATTATGGTACTCTCTTTGGATGGCCGCGATGACATTGGGAAATTCATAGATTGAGAACTACAAACTTTGAGGTGTGCTTTTGTAGCCCTACATAATTCCCGTCCTCTCTTGACCACAAAGGAATGACCTCCGGGTGCGTCTCCATTGCATGTTTTATGGGAAATATCATGTGATTAGATTATGTAAATGTTGTTGGGAGTTGCCACTAGTGAAAGTATGATCCCTAGGCCTTGTTTTCATCAATTGAACACCGTTTACTTTCAGTTTTGTTACATGTTTGCTTGCTGCCATTTTTATTTCAGATTTACAAATACATCTTTTGCCATCCATATCACTTGCCATTTAACATCTCTTCGCCGAACTAGTGCACCTATACATCTGACAAGTGTATTAGGTGTGTTGGGGACACAAGAGACTTCTTGTATCATGATTGCAGGGTTGCTTGAAAGGGGTACGTTCAACCTCCACTTCCCTGAGTTCGATAAACCTTGGGTTACTCACTTAAGGGAAATTTGCTGCTGTCCTACAAACCTCTGCTCTTGGAGGCCCAACACTGTCTACAGGAATAGAAGCGTGTAGTAGACATCACTAACTCATTAGTCATTTGCTTGCAAGGCTTATTATGATGTGTATTACCGAGAGGGCCCAAAGATACCTCTCCGACACTCGGAGTGACAAATCCTATTCTTGATCTATGCCAACACCACGAACACCTTCGGAGACACCTGTAGAGTATCTTTATAATCACTTAGTTACGTTGTGACGTTTGATAGCACACAAGGTGTTCCTCCGGTATTCGGGAGTTGCATAATCTTATATTCATAGGAACATGTATAAGTCATGAAGATAGCAATAGCAGTAAAACTAAACAGTCATAGTGCTAAGCTAAAGGATGGGTCTTGTCCATCACATAATTCTCCTAATGATGTGATCTCGTTGATCAAATGACAACTCATGTCTATGGCTAGGAAACATAACCATCTTTGATCAATGAGCTTGTCTAGTAAAGGCATACTAGGGACATACTGTTTTGTCTATGTATTCACACATGTACTAAGTTTCCGGTTAATACAATTCTAGCATGAATAAAAGACATTTATCATGATATAAGGAAATACAAATAACATATTTATTATTGCCTCTTGGGCATGTTTCCTTCAGCCTCCCACTTGAACTAGAGTCAATAATCTAGATTACATAGTAATGATTCTAACACCCATGGAGTCTTGGTGCTGATAATGTTTTGCTCGTGGAAGAGGCTTAGTCAACGGGTGTGCGACATTCAGATCCATATGTATCTTCCAATTTTCTATATCTCCCTCCTTGACTTAATCGCGGATGGAATTGAAGCCTCTTTTGATGTGCTTTGTTCTCTTGTGAAACCTGGATTTCTTCGCCAAGGCTATTGCTCCAATGCTGTCACAAATTTTTTTCATTGGACCCGATGCACTAGGTATTACACCTAGACCAGATATGAACTCCTTTATCCAGACTCCTTAATTTGCTGCTTCCGAAGCAGCTATGTATTCCGCTTCACACATAGATCCCGCCACGACGCTCTGCTTGGAACTGCACCAACTGACAGCTCCACCGTTCTGTTGGAAATATGCCCTAGAGGCAATAATAAAAGAGTTATTATTATATTTCCTTGTTCATGATAATCGTTTGTTATCCATGCTATAATTGTATTGATTGGAAACTTAAATACATGTGTGGATAAATAGACAAACTTTGTGTCCCTAGTAAGCCTCTTCAGGACTAGCTCGTTGATCAAAGATGACCGCGGTTTCCAGGTCATAGACATGAGTTGTCATTTGATAACGGGATCACATCATTAGGAGAATGATGTGATGGACGAGACCCAAACGTTAAACATAGCTTTTGATCGTGTTAGTTATCGCTATAGTTTTCTGCATGTCAAGTATAAGTTCCTATGACCATGAGATCATGTAACTCACTGACACCGTAGGAGTGCCTTGTGTGTGCCAAACGTCGCAACGTAACTGGGTGACTATAAAGGTACTCTACAGGTATCTCCGAAGGTGTCTGTTGAGTTGACATGGATCGAGACTGGGATTTGTCACTCCGTGTGACGGAGAGGTATCTCCGGGCCCACTCGGTAATACGTCATCTCAATGAGCTCAAAGTGACTAAGTAGTTGGTCACGGGATTATGTATTACGGAACGAGTAAAGAGACTTGCCGGTAACGAGATTGAACTAGGTATGGAGATACCGACGATCGAATCTCGGGCAAGTAACATACCGACGAGACAAAGGGAACTGTATACGGGATTACCTGAATCCTTGACATCGTGGTTCATCCGATGAGATCATCGAGGAACGTGTGGGAACCAATATGGGTATCCAGATCCCGCTATTGGTTATTGACCTGGGAGTGTCTCGGTCATGTCTGCATAGTTTCCGAACCCGCAGGGTCTACACACTTAAGGTTCGGTGACGCTAGGGTTGTTAGTGAGAACAGTGTATGGTAACCGAAGGTTGTTCGGAGTCCCGGATGAGATCCCGGACGTGACGAGGGTCTCCGGAATGGTCCGGGGACGAAGATTAATATATAGGATGAGAGTGAACGGAGTCCGGAAGTGTTCCGGGGAGTACCGGGGAGTCGTCGGATGACCGAAAGGGGTTTCGGGGGGTCCCGGTAATTGTTACGGGCCCTATGGGCCACAAGTGGGAGACGCAACAGCCCTCATGGGGCTGTGCGCCCCCCCTTGGGCCCTCTCCACCTGCGCCTAAGGGGGCTGGGCCCCCTAGGGCAGCCGCACCCTTTGGAGTGGGGGGCAAGGCACTTGGGGGGGGGGGGGAAACCCTAGCCCCTGGGCCGCCGCCCCTCCCATCTCCCCTTGGCCGCCGCCCCTAGGGGGAAACCCTAGGGCGCCCCCTCCCCTCTCTCCCCCTATATAAAGAGAGGCAGAGGGAGGGCAGCCACACACGTTCGTGCCTCGGCGCTGCCCTCCATCTCCCATGAATATCTTCATCCAGTTCGCAGTGCTTGGCGAAGCCCTGCTGGAATTCCTCCACCACCATCTCCACCACGCCGTCGTGCTGCTGGGTTTCTCCGTCAACTTCTCCTTCCCCCTTGCTGGATCAAGAAGGAGGAGACGTCCCCGAGCTGTACGTGTGAAGAACGCGGAGGCACCGTCCATTCGGTGCTAGGATCTTCGGCGATCTGAATCGCGGCGAGTACGACTCCATCAACCGCGTTCTTGAACGCTTCCGCTTAGCGATCTACAAGGGTATGTGGATCCAACTCTCCCCTCGTAGATGCATCTCCTAGATTGATCTTGGTGAGCGTAGGAAATTTTTTTGTTTCCCATGCAACGTTCCCCTACAGTGGCATCATGAGCTAGGTTCTTGCGTATATGCTTTCACGAGTAGAACACAAAGGGGTTTTGTGGACGTTGATGTTTAGATTGCTTCCCTCCTTGGTCTTTCTTGATTCAGCGGTATTATGGGATGAAGCGGCCCGGACCAACTTTACATGTCCACGTACATGAGACCGGTTCCATCGACAGACATGCGACTTTTGTTGCATAAGATGGCTGGCGGGTGTCTGTCTCTCCTATCTTAGTTGAATCGGAATAGACAAAGGCGGTCCTTGTAGAAGGTTAAATAGCAACTTAAATATCACCGTTGTGGCTTTGCGTAGGTAAGAAGCGTTCTTGCTAGATACCCATAGCAGCCACGTAAAACATGCAACAACAAATTAGAGGACGTCTAACTTGTTTTTGCAGGGTATGTATGTGATATGATATGGCCAATGACATGATGAGATATATTTGATGTATGAGATGATCATGTTGTAATAGTTAATATCGACTTGCATGTCGATGTATATGGCAACCGGCAGGAGCCATAGGGTTGTCTTTAATTTTTGTATGACCTGCGTGTCAATCATTAAGCGCT
>LR738715.1:55564528-55627169 GCA_902687465.1 Secale cereale
GATCCCTCACTAAAATTTCAAGATAAAATTGTGTTCCCCCCGAGTGTGCGCCGTTGCGAAGGTTCGTCGTTTCGAAGCACCACGTGATGATCGGGTGTGATAGACTCTACGTTCGCATACAACGGGTGCAAGCCAGTTTTGCACATGCAGAACACTCGGGTTAGACTTGACGAGCCTAGCATGTACAGACATGGCCTCGGAACACGGAAGACCGAAAGGTCGAGCATGAGTCATATAGTAGATATGATCAACATGAAGATGTTCACCATTGACACCACCTCATCTCACGTGATGATCGGACTTGGGTTGGTGGATTTGGATCATGTCACGCTCGGATGACCAGAGGGATGTCAATTTGAGTGGGAGTTATAAGTAATTTGATTAGTTAAAAACTCACTTATCATGAACAATAGTCTAAGATGTCTTTGCAAATCTTTTGTTGTAGATGGCTCGCGCAGTAGCTCTCCTGAATTTTAATGCGTTCCTAGAGAAAACTAAGCTGAAAGATGATGGGAGCAACTTTGTGGACTGGCTCCGCAATCTGAGGATCATCCTCACAGCTGCCCAAAAGGTTTATGTCCTAAATGCACCGCTAGGTGAACCCCCCGCTCCGGCCTCTGTGGACGTTATGAACGCCCGGCAGTCGCGTTCGGATGACTACTCAGTAGTGCAGTGTGCCATGTTGTATAGCTTGGAAGGAGGACTTCAAAGGCGTTTTGAACGTCATGGAGCATATGAGATGTTCCAGGAGTTGAAGTTCATCTTTGAAAAGAATGCCAAGATCGAGAGGTATGAGACCACCGATAAATTCTTTGCTTGCAAGATGGAGGAGAATTCGTCTGTCAGTGAGCACTTACTGAAGATGTCTGGGTACTATACCCGCATAGCTGATCTGGGACTTGTGTTCCCGGAGGAGGCTATCATTGACAGAATTCTCCAGTCACTCCCACCTAGCTACAAGAGCTTCGTGCAGCAGTATAACATGCAAGGGATGAACAAATCCATCGCCGAGCTGTTTTCAATGCTGAAAGTCGCTGAGGCAGACATCCAGAAGGAGTATCAAGTGTTGATGGTCAATAAAACTACCAGTTTCAAGAAAAATGGCAAGGGCAAGAAGGGTAACTCTAAGAAGGGTGGCAAGGCAGTTGCTCATCTAGTGAAGAAACCCAAGGCTGGGCCCAAGCCAGAGACTGAGTGTTTCTATTGCAAGGGAACGGCCACTGGAAGCAGAACTGCCCCAAGTATCTGGCAGACAAGAAGGGGGCCAACAACAACAACAAGCAAGGTATATGTGATATACATGTTATTGATGTGTACCTTACCAACTCTAGTTGTAGTGCCTGGGTATTTGATACCGGTTCGGTTGCTCACATTTGCAACTCTAAACAGGAACTACGGAATAAACGGAGGCTGGCGAAGGACGAAGTGACGATGCGCGTGGGAAATGGTTCCAAGGTTGATGTGATCGCCGTCGGCACGCTCGCTCTTCGATTACCATCGGGATTAGTTATGAACCTGAATAATTGTTATTTAGTGCCTGCGTTGAGCATGAACATTATATCTGGATCTTGTTTGATGCGAGACGGTTACTCATTTAAATCAGAGAATAAAGGTTGTTCTATTTATATGGGTAATATCTTTTATGGTCATGCACCCGAAGTAGGGGGTTTATTCTTATTGAATCTCGATAGTGATGATACACATGTTCATAACATTGATGCCAAAAGATGTAGAGTTGATAACAATAGTACCACTTTCTTGTGGCACTGCCGTCTGGGTCATATCGGCGTGAAATGCATGAGGAAGCTCCATGCTGATGGACTTTTGGAGTCTCTTGATTTTGAATCACTTGACACATGCGAGCCGTGCCTCATGGGCAAGATGACTAAGACCCCGTTTTCAGGAACAATGGAACGGGCAAGTGACTTATTGGAAATCATACATACTGATGTGTGTGGCCCGATGAGTGTCACGGCGCGCGGTGGATATCGTTATTTTCTCACCTTCATTGACGACTTAAGTAGATATGGGTATATTTACTTGATGAAGCATAAGTCTGAAACGTTTGAAAAGTTCAAGCAATTTCAGAGTGAAGTTGAGAATCATCGTAACAAGAAGATCAAGTTCCTACGATCTGATCGAGGGGGAGAGTATCTGAGTTATGAGTTTGGCAATCACTTAAGAAAATGTGGAATTGTTTCACAGTTGACGCCACCTGGAACACCACAGCGTAATGGTGTGTCCGAACGTCGTAATCGAACCCTATTAGATATGGTGCGTTCTATGATGTCTCTTGCCGATTTGCCACTATCGTTCTGGGGATATGCGTTAGAGACAGCTGCATTCACTTTAAATAGGGCTCCATCTAAGTCCGTTGAGACAACACCGTATGAACTATGGTTTGGTAAGAAACCTAAGTTGTCTTTTCTCAAAGTTTGGGGTTGCGATGCTTATGTCAAAAGGCTTCAGCCAGAAAAGCTCGAACCCAAAGCGGACAAATGTGTCTTCATAGGATACCCAAAAGAGACGATTGGGTACACCTTCTATCTCAGATCCGAGGGAAAAGTATTTGTCGCTAAGAACGGGTCCTTTCTCGAGAAAGAGTTTCTCTCGAAAGAATTGAGTGGGAGGAAGGTAGAACTTGATGAGGTTATTGAACCTCTGCTTCAACCAGAGAGTAGCGCAGCACAGAAATATGTTTTTGTGGAGCCTGCAGCGGTTGAAGAGGAAGCCAATGATGATGATCAAGAAGCTTCTGATCAAGTTACTACCGAACCTCGTAGGTCGACAAGGGTACGCACTGCACCTGAGTGGTATGGTAACCCTGTCTTGGAGGTCATGTTGTTGGACAACAGTGAACCTACGAGCTATGGAGAAGCGATGGTGGGCCCGGATTCCGACAAATGGTTAGAGGCCATGAAATCCGAGATGGGATCCATGTATGAAAACAAAGTATGGACTTTGGAAGTATTACCTGAAGGGCGGAAGGCCATTCAGAATAAATGGATTTTTAAGAGGAAGACGGACGCTGACGGCAATGTCACCGTGTATAAAGATCGACTTGTGGCAAAGGGTTTTTCACAAGTTCAAGGAGTTGACTACGATGAGACTTTCTCACCCGTAGCGATGCTTAAATCCTTCCGAATCATGTTAGCAATAGCTGCGTATTTCGATTATGAAATTTGGCAGATGGATGTCAAAACGGCGTTCCTTAACGGTTTTCTTAAGGAAGAGTTGTATATGATACAACCGGAAGGTTTTGTCGATCCAGAGAATGCTGACAAAGTTTGCAAACTCCAGCGTTCCATTTATGGGCTGGTGCAAGCATCTCGGAGTTGGAATCTTTGCTTTGATGAGGTGATCAAAGCGTTTGGGTTTGTACAAGTTTACGGAGAAGCTTGTATTTACAAGAAAGTGAGTGGGAGCTCTATAGCGTTTCTGATATTATATGTGGATGACATATTGCTAATTGGAAACAATATAGAACTTTTGGATAGCGTGAAGGGGTATTTGAACAAGAGTTTTTCGATGAAGGACCTCGGTGAAGCTGCTTTCATATTGGGCATCAAGATCTATAGAGATAGATCGAGACGCTTGATAGGACTTTCACAAAGTACATACCTTGATAAAGTTTTGAAGAAGTTCAAAATGGATCAATCCAAGAAGGGGTTCTTGCCGGTATTGCAAGGTACAAAGTTGAGTAAGACTCAATGCCCAGTGACTGCGGAAGATAGAGAAAAGATGAGTGTCGTCCCCTATGCTTCAGCCATAGGCTCTATCATGTATGCAATGCTGTGCACAAGACCAGATGTCAGCCTTGCCATAAGTATGGCCGGAAGGTTTCAAAGTAATCCTGGTATGGATCACTGGACAGCGGTCAAGAATATCCTAAAGTACCTGAAAAGGACTAAGGAGATGTTTCTCGTTTATGGAGGTGATCAAGAGCTCGTCGTAAAGGGTTACGTCGATGCAAGCTTTGACACTGATCCGGATGACTCTAAGTCTCAAACCGGATACGTATATATTCTCAACGGGGGAGCGGTAAGCTGGTGCATTTCCAAGCAAAGCGTGGTAGCCGATTCTACATGCGAAGCGGAGTACATAGCTGCCTCGGAGGCGGCAAAGGAAGGTGTCTGGATGAAGGAGTTCATGACAGATCTTGGAGTTGTGCCTAGTGCATTGAACCCAATGACTCTGTTTTGTGACAACACTGGTGCCATTGCTCTAGCCAAGGAACCAAGGTTTCACAAGAGGACCAGACACATAAAGCGACGCTTCAATTCCATCCGCGATTCAGTCAAGGAGGAGGACATAAGCATTTGCAAAGTACACATGGATTTGAATGTTGCAGATCCGTTGACTAAGCCTCTTCCACGGGCTAAGCATGATCAACACCAAGACTCTATGGGTGTTAGATTCATTACCTTGTAATGCTAGATTATTGACTCTAGTGCAAGTGGGAGACTGTTGGAAATATGCCCTAGAGGCAATAATAAAAGAGTTATTATTATATTTCCTTGTTCATGATAATCGTTTATTATCCATGCTATAACTGTATTGATCGGAAACTCGAATACACGTGTGGATGAATAGACAGACTTTGTGTCCCTAGTGAGCCTCTACAGGACTAGCTCGTTGATCAAAGATGACCGCGGTTTCCAGGTCATAGACATGAGTTGTCATTTGATAACGGGATCACATCATTAGGAGAATGATGTGATGGACGAGACCCAAACGTTAAACATAGCTTTTGATCGTGTCAGTTATCGCTATAGTTTTCTGCATGTCAAGTATAAGTTCCTATGACCATGAGATCATGTAACTCACTGACACCGTAGGAGTGCCTTGTGTGTGCCAAACGTCGCAACGTAACTGGGTGACTATAAAGGTACTCTACAGGTATCTCCGAAGGTGTCTGTTGAGTTGACATGGATCGAGACTGGGATTTGTCACTCCGTGTGACGGAGAGGTATCTCCGGGCCCACTCGGTAATACGTCATCTCAATGAGCTCAAAGTGACTAAGTAGTTGGTCACGGGATTATGTATTACGGAATGAGTAAAGAGACTTGCCGGTAACGAGATTGAACTAGGTATGGAGATACCGACGATCGAATCTCGGGCAAGTAACATACCGACGAGACAAAGGGAACTGTATACGGGATTACCTGAATCCTTGACATCGTGGTTCATCCGATGAGATCATCGAGGAACGTGTGGGAACCAATATGGGTATCCAGATCCCGCTATTGGTTATTGACCTGGGAGTGTCTCGGTCATGTCTGCATAGTTTCCGAACCCGCAGGGTCTACACGCTTAAGGTTTGGTGACGCTAGGGTTGTTAGTGAGAACAGTGTATGGTAACCGAAGGTTGTTCGGAGTCCCGGATGAGATCCCGGACGTGACGAGGGTCTCCGGAATGGTCCGGGGACGAAGATTAATATATAGGATGAGAGTGAACGGAGTCCGGAAGTGTTCCGGGGAGTACCGGGGAGTCGTCGGATGACCGAAAGGGGTTTCGGGGGGTCCCGGTAATTGTTACGGGCCCTATGGGCCACAAGTGGGAGACGCAACAGCCCTCATGGGGCTGTGCACCCCCCCTTGGGCCCTCTCCACCTGCGCCTAAGGGGGCTGGGCCCCCTAGGGCAGCCGCACCCTTTGGAGTGGGGGGCAAGGCACTTGGGGGGGGGGGGGAAACCCTAGCCCCTGGGCCGCCGCCCCTCCCATCTCCCCTTGGCCGCCGCCCCTAGGGGGAAACCCTAGGGCGCCCCCTCCCCTCTCTCCCCCCTATATAAAGAGAGGCAGAGGGAGGGCAGCCACACACGTTCGTGCCTCGACGCTGCCCTCCCTCTCCCACGAATATCTTCATCCAGTTCGCAGTGCTTGGCGAAGCCCTGCTGGAATTCCTCCACCACCATCTCCACCACGCCGTCGTGCTGCTGGGTTTCTCAGTCAACTTCTCCTTCCCCCTCGCTGGATCAAGAAGGAGGAGACGTCCCCGAGCTGTACGTGTGAAGAACGCGGAGGCACCGTCCGTTCGGTGCTAGGATCTTCGGCGATTTGAATCGCGGCGAGTACGACTCCATCAACCGCGTTCTTGAACGCTTCCGCTTAGCGATCTACAAGGGTATGTGGATCCAACTCTCCCCTCGTAGATGCATCTCCTAGATTGATCTTGGTGAGCGTAGGAAATTTTTTTGTTTCCCATGCAACGTTCCCCTGCACGTTCAACAAAAATACATATCCGGTTTGTGACTTAGAGGCATCCGGATAAGTGTCAAAGCTTGAATCAATGTAAGCGCTTACGACGAGTTCTCTGTCACCTCCATAAATGAGAAACATATCGTTTGTCCTTTTCAGGTACTTCAGGATGTTCTTGACCGCTGTCCAGTGATCCACTCCTGGATTACTTTGGTACCTCCCTGCTAAACTTATAGCAAGGCACACATTAGGTCTGGTACACAGCATTGCATACATGATAGATCCTATGGCTGAGGCATAGGGAATGACTTTCATTTTCTCTCTATCTTCTGCAGTGGTCGGGCATTGAGTCTTACTCAACTCCACACCATGTAACGCAGGCAAGAACCCCGTCTTTGACTGATCCATTTTGAACATCTTCAAAACTTTATCAAGGTATGTGCTTTGTGAAAGTCCAATTAAGCGTCTTGATCTATCTCTATAGATGTTGATGCCTGATATATAAGCAGCTTCTGAAGGAAATATGCCCTAGAGGCAATAATAAAGTTGTTATTTTATATTTCCTTATATCATGATAAATGTTTATTATTCATGCTAGAATTGTATTAACCGGAAACTTAGTACATGTGTGAATACATAGACAAAACAGAGTGTCCCTAGTATGCCTCTACGAGACTAGCTCATTGATCAAAGATGGTTATGTTTCCTAACCATAGACATGAGTTGTCATTTGATCAACGGGATCACATCATTAGGAGAATAATGTGATGGACAATACCCATCCGTTAGCTTAGCACTATGATCGTTTAGTTTTACTGCTATTGCTTTCTTCATGAGTTATACATGTTCCTATGACTATGAGATTATGCAACTCCCGAATACCGGAGGAACACCTTGTGTGCTATCAAATGTCACAACGTAACTGGGTGATTATAAAGATGCTCTACAGGTATCTTCGAAGGTGTTCGTGGTGTTGGCATGGATCAAGAATAAGATTTGTCACTCAGAGTGTCGGAGAGGTATCTCTGGGCCCTCTCGGTAATGCACATCATAATAAGCCTTGCAAGAAAATGACTAATGAGTTAGTCACGAGATGATGTATTACGGAACGAGTAAAGAGACTTGCCGGTAACGAGATTGAACTAGGTATTGAGATACCGATGATCGAATCTCGGGCAAGTAACATACTGATGACAAAGGGAACAACGTATGTTGTTATGCGGTTCGACCGATAAAGATCTTCGTAGAATATGTAGGAGCCAATATGTGCATCCAGGTTCCGCTATTGGTTATTGACCAGAGAAGTGTCTCGTTCATGTCTACATAGTTCTCGAACCCGTAGGGTCCACACGCTTAACGTTTCGTTGACGATATAGTATTGAATGAGTTATGTATGTTGGTGACCGAATGTTGTTCGGAGTCCCGAATGAGATCACGAACATGATGAGGAGCTCCGGAATGGTCCGGAGGTAAAATTTGATATATAGGATGATATGGTTAGGCCAAGGGGTCAAGCACACAGGGCATTAAGTTGGTGCAAACGGCCAGGGGGCCAAACGCCGGAGACCCTGGCATCTGGCCCTGGGCCAGACGCCGAGGCCCATGGCATCTGGGCCAGACGCCAAGGATTGTGGCGTTTGGTCCTGGAGTCCGAGTGGGACTCCTGCCTTTCGGGCAAAACCGACTTTGAGGAGGCTTTTGCTCCAAGTTTCGACCCCAGGGCTCAACATATAAATAGAGGGGCGGGGCTAGCACCTGGAACACATCAAGATACACCAAGCCGTGTGCCGGCAACCCCGACCCTCTAGTTTATCCTCCGTCTAGTTTCTGTAGTGCTTGGCGAAGCCCTGCAGAGATTGTTCTTCATCAACAACCGTCACCACGCCGTCGTGCTGCCAGAACTCATCTACTACTTCGCCCGTCTTGCTGGATCAAGAAGGCGAGGACGTCATCGAGCTGAATGTGTGCTGAACACAGAGGTGCCGTACGTTCGGTACTAGATCGGGACGGATCGTGAAGGTGCACGACTACATCAACCGCGTTGATAAACGCTTCCGCTTTCGATCTACGAGGGTACGTAGACACACTCTCCCCTCTCGTTGCTATGCATCTAGTAGATAGATCTTGCGTGTTCGTAGGAAATTTTTGAAATACTACGTTCCCCAATAGCTTCACCGAGGTCTTTCATTGAAAAATTCTTATTCAAGTATCCTTTTATGCCATCTGTTGCAGCGTTTTCGATAAGTAAGAGTGTCGAACCCAACGAGGAGCAGAAGGTATTGATAAGCGATTCTGAGCAAGAAATTACTGCAAGCACTGAAAGATAACTTTTAGGGGTTTTCTCGATATAAGCAACAGGAATGTAAAGGCAAGTAATGTAAAAGATATTGAGAGTAACAAGTGGCCCAATCCTTTCTTAGCAAAGGAGAGGCCTAGCAACTGAACTTATAAAGACTAAGCGTTCTTGAGGACACACGGGAGAGGCAGTCATGTGCTTTCGTCATATTCCGTATTGATACTATGTTATGTGTTGATACGTGTTGGTGGGTGGATCTATGCTAGTGCACTCTCTAGACTAAGATGAATGCACTCTTATGATTAAACACCTTGCAAGCATCCGCAAATACAAGATAGAATTTAAGCAAAAGCCTAACCATAGCAATACGATCGAGGATCCATTATTCCCTTATGCAAAAGCGTGCAAACTGGGGTTCAGGTTTCTGTCACTCCGGCAACCCACCATACGCATTCTTTATACACAATGCATTCCCCTAGGTCCTTAATAAGGCGAAGTGTTGGGTGTTCGACTCACACAACACCACTAGTAGAATGACAACACAACTTAAGTATCAAACAACACATATTACTTCAACAGCATATGACTACTAACAACAAGACTTTCCCCATGTCCTCAAGAACTAAAGTAACTACTCACAAGACATAAAAGAGATCATAATCAGAGGGGATAAATATGTGATAAACAATCTGGACATAATAATATTTCTCCAACAAAACTCAATATCATTCACCACAAAGTAGTAATCAACACCGATGGAGTAGAGAGGATAGGTAGTACAAGTTACAACACGAGTTGCGATGGAAAGATGAGATTTGGATGAAGATGGAGATGGTGCTGGTGTTGGGGATGATGTTGATGATGATCTCGATGATGCCCGTGATGATGGTGATGACGATGGCGACGATCTCCCCTTCCGGGAGGTGATCTCCCCGGCGGAATCTGCCCACCGGAGATGCCCTTTTCTTCTCTGTAGGTTTCCGCCTCGAAGCGGCGGCGGAACTCCGAAAAAAGTCCCGTGCCTAGGGTTTTCAGGAGACGGAGAGCATATATGCAAAAGGGGGCGGCCAGAGGTGAGCCAGGGGCTCCAGGCGCCCCCCGGCGCGGCCAGGGGGGGGGGGGGCGCCCCCAGGCCGCCTAGGCACCCTGTGGCCCCCCTCTGACTCCGCTTTTGCGTGTCTTCGTTATTCTTCTGAAAAACACGTCCCGTCAATTTTCAGGTAATTTGGAGGTGTTCTTCTTCAGCAACTCAGTATCCACTTTTTCCCGCTGAATCCTGCGTCTGCTGTTTCGGCATCGGAAAGTTGCAAACTGTGTAAAATAGACCAAAACAACATAAGAACATCATCATAACGTGGAATATATCAATGAATAAGGATAAATTATAATACAAAATAGTGATGCATTTTGGACGTATCAACACCCCCAAGCTTAGACCTCGCTTGTCCCCAAGCGAAAATGAACTCGGTAAACTTGTCCACAAGTTTAGAGAGTGAAGTGTCGATAAATAGAATACGGACAAGAAGCATCATAGTCTCTTCACCAACTCAAATATCCTCAGCAACAATCTTCAACTCATAAGGCTTTTATGAAATAGTGTCAACACTTATATTCGAAAGTAGGACCAATAGAAACTCATTATATCATGGCAAACATGTCCTTTGGTAAAGGAACAACAAATAATTTTAACTTTTGCTTTTAATGGGATTAAATTGAAGCTTTTTGAAATAACAAGTTAATAAGCAAGAAGTGAAAGTGTTAACACAAAGGAAGATATTTGTTTTAGCTGGGCATGACAAACAACTTGCTTATCAAATGATAATGTCAACAAGGATATGATATGACAAATCTTTATGCAGCTTTATATGCATGAATCCTTATCAACATCAAACGTTTGCTCTCTTTGAGAAATAGAAGGAAGTAGGAATAACTGACTCAACTTAAAATTAAAAGATAGGCCCTGCTCTAGGGTAGTAGGGAAAACTCATGTGCTATCCTCAAATCAAACAGAATGAAAACAAAAGTTTGAGAGGTGCATGATTTGTAACCGAATGCTAATAGATAACTCAATTGCTTCTTGAACTGGACAAGTTTCGAGGAACGGCTCCCGTATGAGGACGATAACATCCTCTTATTCTCCTTTGTTTATCACTGCCAAAGTTTTCTGATTTCTCATGAACAAAGCGTGAAGGAGGGTTTGTTTGTTATATTATTTTTAAGCCGGGCGCACTCAATGCCAGTTCCTATTCGTATTATGGGTTTGCACATTATACATGCAATCCCGGGGTGAAGCTTGTCCAACTCAAAAAGGTCATGAATTAGCTACTACTTCCTCATGAGCTAAAGCAGAGGCACAAAATAAAAGATTTTGAACATTTAAGGATAACACATAAATTATATACTTTTAGGAGGTGGTAGTGTAGTACCACGAGTAGGTAGGTATGGTGGACTCATATGGAAGGTATTGGCTTAAGGGTATAGATGCACAAGCAGAATTCCGCTTAGTACAGAGTTAGGCTAGCAAAGGTTTTGAGAGAGCAGACAATCGATGATGACTAAGATGCAAAGCAATATAAAGCATGGACATTGAAATAAGCATAACACATCAAGTTGTCTTCCTTGTCAACATAACACTTCAAGTATAATAACATAAAGGTTTTGGCTATGTTGATATTCTAAGAGAATCATGCTTGTTGTTATGACCAAAGCTATGTTTGCCAAGATTAAATAAAGTTTCATAGCCATACCTGACATAAGGTCAATACTTCCCATAAGAATCATCATATAAGGTCGATTGCGTGTAGAGAATACCGAGTGCAGCAAAAAGGGACCGATAAACTTCTCATTAATATTCCATCATAGACGACTCCACGCACACGGATACAATTCTTCACCAAGGGGGGATAGACCTCAATGCACACACCTATCTCATATAATAACTTCCCTAGACATGATACGACTCTACTTGACTTCTAAAAGACAAAAGGTAAAAGATAAAGATACCAGGCACTCCCCCAAGCTTGGAACAAGCCAAGGGAATGCCATTACCCACGGAGATTTCTCCCGTATTTGCTGGCGTTAATCACGTAGTCCTTGGCGAAACGCTTAAATGGATATCTTGCTAAAGTCTCTTGCGAGAGGCTCATCTCCTGAATCCTGCATTCAGCACCCAAACTCATGCGCATAAATCTTGATTCATACTCACAGTTCTGGTTAGATAGATCATTAATTTGCCCCTGGAGTTCTATGATTCTGTCTTCAGCCGCGGCGATTCTTTCCCACATCTCCTTCATCTCCTTCAGAAAGTAGTTCTTCAGCTCGTTGGTGATGTCAAAGTTAGCTTCGACACCACGCTCGGTCATCTTCTTGTACTCGAAGACTTCCTGCTCCACTTCTTCCAGCCTGGCCTGGACGCTCCCCTCCTTGATAGGTCCCTTCAGATCTTCTTGATGAAGGACGCCTTCCTTCACCTGAACCACCTGAGGGTGCTTCTTCACCTCAGCGAGGTAAGGATTGATGACGTTGACGACGAACGTGTCCTTGGGGGAACTTGGAGAAGCCATGGCATCTAAATTTAGCTGAAAGATTTCCCGGCAGAAACAGATCGAAGAGAAAACACGCGAAATCGCAAGATACGTTGCCGGAACAACCCGGGCAAATATATAGGAAAAATTTATGCACAGAAAGGAAGGTAACGGACCAAAGCGGGGTCGGAGACAGGCACCAGGGTGCCCAGGCGGCCTGCCGGCGCGGCCCAGGGGGGGGGGGGCGCCTGGACTCCCTGGTGGTCGTCTCCGGCTCCACTTCGACTCGAAATTTTACTAATTTTTCAAAAACACGTAATACGGAACTTTTATGATGTTTTGCGGTGTTTTCTTACCGTACTACGTACCTTTTCTTTATTCTGCTTCCGCTGGCGTCTGAAACAGGGCTGCAACATGTTCTTCATGGGTTGTTGTGTATATTATATTCACATCAACATCGACGAGGTCTCCTGCTATGTAATGTTTAAGTCTTTGCCCATTCACAACTTGAGGTTTGGTGCCTTCAAAATTATTAATCTTAATTGCACCAGACCGATAAACTTCTTCAATATGAAATGGTCCTTCCCACCTGGAAAGTAGTTTACCTGGAGAAAACCTGAAACGGGATCTAAACAACAAAACTTTATCACCAACATTAAATTCACGTTTCAGAATCTTCCTATCATGCCACCTTTTTACCTTTTCTTTGAACATTTTAGCGCTCTCGTAAGCTTCACTTCTCCATTCATCTAGAGAGGTCAAGTTGATGAGACGCTTCTCACCAGCTAGTTTTGGGTCAGCGTTAAGCTCTCTGACAGCCCAGAAAGCTTTGTGCTCTAGTTCTAATGGCAAATGGCAAGCCTTGCCATACACCATCTTATAGGGAGACATGCCCATGGGGTTTTTGTAAGCAGTTCTATATGCCCACAAAGCATCTCCCAATTTATTTGACCAATCCTTCCTATTTCTTGTTTACTGTTTTCTGCAAGATCAACTTAATCTCTCTATTGGTGAGCTCAACTTGCCCACTAGTTTGAGGATGATAAGGTGAAGCAATTCTATGATTAACATCGTATTTAGCCAAAGCTTTTCTAAAAGCTCCGTGCGTGAAGTGTGATCCTCCATCGGTCATGAGGTACCTTGGTACACCAAACCTAGGAAATATTACATCCTTAAGCATTTTCAAAGATGTTTTGTGATCAGCACTTTCAGTGGGGATTGCTTCAACCCACTTGGTCACATAATCAACATCTACTAAAATGTGAGTGTACTTGTGCGAAGAAGGAAAAGGACCCATAAAATCAAAACCCCAATAATCGAAAGGTTCAATCACTAGCGAGTAATTCATAGGCATCTCATTCCTTCTACTAATGTTAGCAACTCTCTGACATTTATCACAAGCTAAAACATAATTTCTAGCATCTTTAAAGAGAGTGTGCCAATAAAAACCTGATTGAAGAACCTTATGTGCAGTCCTCTCACCGGCGTGATGTCCTCCATAGGGACTGTCATGGCACCATCGGAGAACGTCCTTCTGCTCATGTTCCGGAATGCATCTTCTCACGATCCCGCCGGGACCTTCTTTGAAAAGATGTGGGTCATCCCAAAAGTAGTGCCTCAAATCATGAAAGAACTTCTTCCTCTGTTGAAACGTTAGACCTGGAGGCAAATACTTTGCAACAATAAAATTAGCATAATCTGCATACCAAGGATCGGAGAGAGGTTGTACTTTTACAACGGCAAGTTGCTCGTCTGGAAAACTATCGTTAACTGGGATGGGGTCATGCGGTATATCTTCCATTCTTGAAAGATTGTCCGCTACCGGATTGTCTTCTCCTTTCCTATCAACAATCTGCAGATCAAATTCTTGAAGAAGGAGTACCCATCTGATAAGCCTTGGCTTAGCATCCTTCTTTGTCATAAGATATTTAATGGCAGCATGATCAGTATGAATAATAACTTTGGAATCAACAATATACTGCCTAAACTTATCACACGCAAAAACTACAACTAAGAATTCCTTCTCAGTAGTAGCATAATTTCTTTGAGCACTATCAAGGGTCTTACTAGCATAATGTATAACATTCAATTTCTTATCAACCCTTTGTCCTAAGATAGCTCCAACAGCAAAATCACTTGCATCACACATAATTTCAAAAGGTAAGTTCCAGTCAGGTGGTTGTACTATAGGAGCAGTTATTAAAGCTTTCTTAAGGATTTCAAAAGCTTCCTTACAATTTTCATCAAACGCAAAAGGAACATCCTTCCGGAGAAGATTAGTGAGGGGTCTCGAGGTTTTAGAAAAGTCTTTAATAAATCTTCTATAAAAACCTGCATGACCGAGAAAACTGCGAATACCTTTGATGTCCTTTGGATAAGGCATCCTCTCAATAGCTTCGATCTTGGCTTTGTCCACTTCAATTCCCCTTTCGGAAATCTTGTGACCAAGAACAATTCCTTCATTAACCATAAAGTGGCACTTCTCCCAGTTGAGTACCAAATTTGTCTCCTCGCATCTCTGCAAAACTTTATTAAGGTTGTGAAGACAATGATCAAATGAAGTTCCATAGACGGAGAAATCGTCCATGAAGACTTCCATAATATCCCCGCAGAAACCATGAAATATAGCAGACATACACCTTTGAAAAGTAGCAGGGGCATTACATAAACCAAAAGGCATACGTCTATAAGCATAAGTATCAAAAGGACAAGTAAAAGTGGTCTTCTCTTGATCGACAGTGTTAACATGAATTTGAGAGAAGCCAGAATAACCATCTAGATAACAAAAGTGGGTGTTTTTGGATAACCTTTCAAGCATTTGGTCGATGAACGGCAACGGGTAATGATCCTTCCTGGTTGCTTTGTTCAACTTCCTGTAATCAATACACATTCTATATCCAATAATAATTCTCTGAGGTATTAGTTCATTTTTATCATTCGGAACCACAGTTGTACCTCCTTTCTTAGGAACACAGTGTACCGGACTTACCCACTTACTATCAGCTATAGGGTAGATAATACCTGCGGCTAGAAACTTGAGAATCTCAGTTCTCACGACATCCATCATCTTTGGGTTCAACCGTCGTTGATGATCAACAACTGGTTTAGCATCAGGCTCAAGGTTGATAGTATGTTGACAGATAGATGGACTAATCCCCTTAAGGTCATCAAGGGTATAGCCAATTGCGCCTCGATGTTTACGCAGTACTTCCAATAATCGCTCTTCTTCATATCCTGAAAGGTTAGAATTGATAATAACAGGATATACTTTCTTTTCATCTAAATAAGCATACTTGAGCGTATCGGGAAGAGGTTTAAGATCGAACACCGGGTCTTCTTTTGGTTTTGATAAAATCCCCAAAGGTTCAACCGGAAGGTTGTGCTTCAGGATAGCAGGCTGCCTCAAGAATATTTCATCTAGTTCATTTCTTTCCTGCATATGTAAATCATTCTCGTGGTCCTCCATGTATTGCTGCAAAGTTACATCAGGAGGAATAGCAATAGAGGCAATACTTTCAATAATTTTATCATCACTAGGTAAATTAGTACCACGAGGCTGCTTAGAGAACTTAGTAAAATTAAATTCATATGGCTCACCATTGAATTCAACAGAAACTTTACCTTTCTTGCAATCTATTATAGCTCCACAAGTTCTAAGAAAAGGTCTACCAAAAATGATGGGACAAAAATCGTCCCTGGCTGAACCAAGTACCAAAAAGTCGGTAGGGTATTTTACCTTTCCACATAGGACTTCAACGTACCTCACAATTCCGATAGGAGAGATAGTTGATCTATTTGCAAGATGAATAGTAACATCGACTTCTTCAAGTTCACAAGGGGAAATCTCACCGATGATTTCTTCATAAAGTGAATAAGGAATAGCACTTGCACTCGATCCCAAATCGCACAGCCCATAATAATTGTGATCTCCTATTTTAACAGATACCACCGGAGTACCTGAAATTCGGCCTTTGTTCTTGGCTGTGACAAGGTTAGTGGAAACAGCACAAAAAGTTATATTGGAATCCAAAACATCATCAGTAACAAGGTCTTTAATCAATGCAACTCGAGGATCGACCCTGATCTGGTCCTCAGGTTCATCAACTCTTCTCTCACTTTTATTTATTATGCCTGTCACAAGAGAGTGCTCCTTTATCCTCGTGGGAAAAGGAGGCTGTTCATATATAATTGCAGGCAAAATAGGCTCAGCAACATAAATATCAATAGGTTTTTCTTTAAAAGGTGCATGGTGCTGGTCTCTATTCTTTTTAAAAGAATCAACATGAGAGGCAAAGTTCTTACATAAATCAATCACTAGATGGGAATCAAGACCAATCTTAGAGCAAAAAGTATTGAAGTAATCAGTTTCTACATAGCTCTCGATATAATCATGTTCATAAGTTATAGCGGGTTCAATACCTTTATCAATTTCCCAATCTTCGGTATTCCTCTGGATTCTTTCAAGGAGATCCCACCTTTCTTCAACACTCTTCTTGTGAAATACCCCACTAGAGGAGGCATCCAGCATCTCCTTATCCTGACGAGAAAGCCTGGCATAAAAATTTGTAAGTATAATCTCCTTGGGAAGCCTATGAATAGGGCATTTGAGCATTAGAGACTTCAATCTCCCCCAAGCTTGAGCAATGCTTTCTCCGTCACGAGACCTAAAGTTATAGATATAATTCCTGTCTCGATGAATTTCATGAAGAGGATAAAATTTAGTATAAAAGAGAGACATAAGCTCCTGCCAGTCCAGCAAGTGTGGGTTATCAAGAAGCCCATACCAATCTGAAGCTTTGTCTATAAGGGATACGACAAACAATTTCCTCATGACAAACTCCCTCGATACACCTGCAAGCTTAAATAATGAACACAGTCGTGACAAATATAGCAAGTGTTCACCGGGATGTCTGTCTCCTGCATACCGATTAGCCAAAACATAATTGATAATGCCAGCCGGTATTTTGTAAGGCACAATTTCAGTAGGGGGAGGATCAACCACCACAGGTGTGGGGTGTCTTCCCGCAAGCAATGCTCCAATAATAGGGTTATCCATAAGGACAGAGGATAGCAATAAAAATAAAAAACAGAATTATGAAAAAGACTTTCTTTCCAGTTTCACTTTACCAATAGCGCTACGCTCCCCGGCAACGACGCCAGAAAACGGTACTTGATGACCCTCAACCTTAAGGGATCTGTTGCAGCGTTTTCGATAAGTAAGAGTGTCGAACCCAACGAGGAGCAGAAGGTATTGATAAGCGATTCCGAGCAAGAAATTACTGCAAGCACTGAAAGATAACTTTTAGGGGTTTTCTCGATATAAGCAACAGGAATGTAAAGGCAAGTAATGTAAAAGATATTGAGAGTAACAAGTGGCCCAATCCTTTCTTAGCAAAGGAGAGGCCTAGCAACTGAACTTATAAAGACTAGGCATTCTTGAGGACACACGGGAGAGGCAGTCATGTGCTTTCGTCATATTCCGTATCGATACTATGTTATGTGTTGATAAGTGTTGGTGGGTGGATCTATGCTAGTGCACTCTCTAGACTAAGATGAATGCACTCTTATGATTAAACACCTTGCAAGCATCCGCAAATACAAGATAGAATTTAAGGCAAAAGCCTAACCATAGCAATACGATCGAGGATCCATTATTCCCTTATGCAAAAGCGTGCAAACTGGGGTTCAGGTTTCTGTCACTCCGGCAACCCACCATAAGCATTCTTTATACACAATGCATTCCACTAGGTCCTTAATAAGGCGAAGTGTTGGGTGTTCGACTCACACAACACCACTAGTAGAATGACAACACAACTTAAGTATCAAACAACACATATTACTTCAACAGCATATGACTACTAACAACAAGACTTTCCCCATGTCCTCAAGAACTAAAGTAACTACTCACAAGACATAAAAGAGGTCATAATCAGAGGGGATAAATATGTGATAAACAATCTGGACATAATAATATTTCTCCAACAAAACTCAATATCATTCACCACAAAGTAGTAATCAACACCGATGGAGTAGAGAGGACAGGTAGTACAAGTTACAACACGAGTTGCGATGGAAAGATGAGATTTGGATGAAGATGGAAATGGTGCTGGTGTTGGGGATGATGTTGATGATGATCTCGATGATGCCCGTGATGATGGTGATGACGATGGCGACGATCTCCCCTTCCGGGAGGTGATCTCCCCGGCGGAATCTGCCCACCGGAGATGCCCTTTTCTTCTCTGTAGGTTTCCGCCTCGAAGCGGCGGCGGAACTCCGAAAAAAGTCCCGTGCCTAGGGTTTTCGGGAGACGGAGAGCATATATGCAAAAGGGGGCGGCCAGAGGTGGGCCAGGGGCTCCAGGCGCCCCCCCCCCGGCGCGGCCAGGGGGGGGGGGCGCCCCCAGGCCGCCTGGGCACCCTGTGGCCCCCCTCTGACTCCGCTTTTGCGTGTCTTCGTTATTCTTCTGAAAAACACGTCCCGTCAATTTTCAGGTAATTTGGAGGTGTTCTTCTTCAGCAACTCAGTATCCACTTTTTCCTGCTGAATCCTGCGTCTGCTGTTTCGGCATCGAAAAGTTGCAAACTGTGTAAAATAGACCAAAACAACATAAGAACATCATCATAACGTGGAATATATCAATGAATAAGGATAAATTATAATACAAAATAGTGATGCATTTTGGACGTATCACCATCCTGAAATTCTATATCATTTCCAATCAATAATATGTCATCCACACATAATATCAGAAATGCTACAGAGCTCCCACTCACTTTCTTTTTAATATGGGCTTCTCCAAAAGTCTTTATTAAACCATATGCTTTGATCACATCATCAAAGCGTATATTCCAACTCCGAGATGCTTGCACCAATCCATAGATGGATCGCTGGAGCTTGCACACTTTGTTAGCACCTTTAGGATTGACAAAACCTTCTGGTTGCATCATATACAACACCTCTTTGAGATATCCATTTAGGAATGCAGTTTTGACATCCATTTGCCAGATTTCATAATCATAAAATGCGGCAATTGCTAACATGATTCGGACAGACTTAAGCATCGCTACGGGTGAGAAAGTCTCATCGTAGTCAACTCCTTGAACTTGTCGAAAACCTTTCGCAATATGTCGAGCTTTGTAAACAGTAACATTACCACCATCGTCAGTCTTCCTCTTGAAGATCCATTTATTTTCGACTGCTTGCCGATCATTAGGCAAGTCAACCAAAGTCCATACTTTGTTCTCATACATGGATCCCATCTCAAATTTCATGGCCTCAAGCCATTTTGCGGAATCTGGGCTCATCATCGCTTCCTGATAGTTCGTAGGTTCATCATGGTCTACTAACATGACTTCCAGAACTGGGTTGCCGTACCACTCTGGTGTGGAACATACTCTAGTTAATCTACGAAGTTCAGCAGTTACTTGATCCGAAGTTTCATGATCATCATCATTAGCTTCCTCACTAATTGGTGTAGGAATCACTGGAACTAGTTTCTGTGATGTACTACTTTCCAATTTGGGAGAAGGTACAATTACATCATCAAGTTCTACTTTCCTCCCACTCACTTCTTTCGAGAGAAACTCCTTCTCTAGAAAGGATCCATTCTTAGCAACGAATATCTCGCCTTCGGATCTGTGATAGAAGGTGTACCCAACAGTTTCCTTTGGGTATCCTATGAAGACACATTTCTCCGACTTGGGTTCGAGCTTATCAGGTTGAAGCTTTTTCACATAAGCATTGCAACCCCAAACTTTAAGAAATGACAACTTTGGTTTCTTGCCAAACCACAGTTCATAAGGAGTCGTCTCAACGGATTTAGATGGTGCCCTATTCAACGTGAATGCAGCTGTCTCTAAAGCATAACCCCAGAACGATAGTGGTAAATCGGTAAGAGACATCATAGACTGCACCATATCTAATAAAGTACAGTTACGACGTTCGGACACACACGCAGTGGTGTTCCTGGTGGCGTGAGTTGTGAAACTATTCCACATTGTTTCAAATGAAGACCAAACTCGTAACTCAAATATTCACCTCCATGATCAGATCGTAGAAACTTTATTTTCTTGTTACGATGATTCTCTACTTCACTCTGAAATTCTTTGAACTTTTCAAATGTTTCAGACGAGTGCTTCATCAAGTAGATATACCCATATCTTCTCAAATCATCAGTGAAGGTCAGAAAATAACGATATCCGCCGCGAGCCTCAACACGCATCGGTCCACATACATCAGTATGTATGATTTCCACCAATTCTGTTGCTCGCTCCATTGTTCCGGAGAACGGAGTTTTAGTCATCTTACCCATGAGGCATGGTTCGCAAGCACCAAGTGATTCATAATCAAATGATTCCAAAAGTACATCACTATGGAGTTTCTTCATGCGCTTTACACCAATATGACCTAAACGACAGTGCCATAAATAAGTTGCACTATCATTATTAACCTTGCATCTTTTGGATTCAATATTATGAATATGTGTATCACTACGATCGAGATCCAACAAGAATAGACCACTCTTCAAGGGTGCATGACCATAAAAGATATTACTCATATAAATGGAACAACCATTATTCTCAGATTTAAATGAATAACCATCTCGCAATAAACAGGATCCAGATATAATGTTCATGCTTAACGCTGGCACCAAATAATTACTATTCAGGTCTAAAACTAACCCCGAAGGTAGATGTAGAGGTAGTGTGCCGACGGCGATCACATCGACTTTGGAACCATTTCCCACGTGCATCGTCACCTCGTCCTTAGCCAATCTTCTTTTAATCCGTAGCCCCTGTTTCGAGTTACAAATATTAGCAACCGAACCGGTATCAAATACCCAGGTGCTACTACGAGCATTAGTAAGGTACACATCAATGACATGTATATCACATATACCTTTGTTCACCTTGCCATACTTCTTACCCACCAAATACTTGGGGCAGTTCCGCTTCCAGTGTCCAGTCCCTTTGCAGTAGAAGCACTCAGTTTCAAGCCTGGCTCTAGACTTGGGTTTCTTCGTGGGAGTAGCAACTGTCTTGCTATTTTTCTTGAAGTTCCCCTTCTTTCCCTTGACCTTTTTCTTGAAACTAGTGGTCTTGTGAACCATCAACACTTGATGCTCCTTTTTGATTTCTACCTCCGCAGCTTTGAGCATAGCGAAGAGCTTGGAAATTGTCTTATGCATCCCTTGCATGTTATAGTTCATCACGAAGCCTTTAGAGCTTGGTGGCAGTGATTCAAGAACTCTATCAATAACACTATCTACGTCAACTTTGCATCCAAGTTGAGTCATATGATTGTAGTACCCAGACATTCTGAGCAAGTGTTCACTGATAGAACTATTCTCCTCCATCTTGCAGCTATAGAACTTATTGCAGAAATTTCATATTTCTCAATCCGGGCATTTGCTTGAAATATTAACTTCAACTACTGGAACATCTCATATGCTCCATGATGTTCAAAACGTCGTTGAAGTCCCGGTTCTAAGCTGTAAAGCATGGCACACTGAACTATCGTGTAGTCATCAGAACGAGCTTGCCAGACGTTCATAACATCCGGGGTTGCTCCTGCAGCAGGCTTGTCACACAGCGGTGCTTCAAGGACATAATTCTTCTGTGCAGCAATGAGGATAATCCTCAAGTTACGGACCCAGTTCGTGTAATTGCTACCATCATCTTTCAACTTAGCTTTCCATAGGAACGCATTAAAATTCAAGGGAACGGTAGCACGGGCCATTGATCTACAACAACATAGATATGCAAAAACTACCAGGACTAAGTTCATGATAAATTAAAGTTCAATTAATCATATTACTAAAGAACTCCCACTTAGATAGACATCCCTCTAGTCAGGAGAACTCTTCCCGGCACCCTGCCGGAGGGGAGAACCACCACCGGGAGCTTCTCCACCACCATGGACGCTTCCCGGATGAGTCGTGAGTAGTCCCCCTTGGACCATGGGTCCATGACCAGTAGCTATGTGATGTTCTCCTCCCCTCTTTGCTCTTCATGGTTTAGACCTCGTGAGCTGCCCTACATGATCGAGGCACATATGTAATAATTCTGCTGTTGCTATGCTGAGTTTGCTGGGATCTGATGGATTATGAGACTATGTTCAGATTGTGTTTGAGTAATATATTTGATTCACCTCTTTTATATTTATGTTCTTGAGTAATTCTTGCATGTTCTCCGTTGCTGTTTATTGCTTTGGCCAAGTAGTTGGTAGTAACTCCAAGAGGGAGCGTTATGCTTGATTGTGGGTTCATGCCCCCTGATGACTAGCTTGAGTGACAGAAACATGAGTCTAGGGGATGTGCTGTTGCCACAAGGGAGAAAACAACGGTGCTTGTACTTGCGGGTGTAAGGATTGTTTAATTTACGCAAAGTTCTTTTAATGCAGTTGTCTGTTGCTTTGAGTTTACACTTTGGGTGGGATTCGCAACTTAATACCAGCGAGATGTTCTGGATAGATATCTCAAGGTGGATGATTAGTAGTAGATGCAGATGGATTTCGGTCTACTTGCCTTGGCGTACCGCCCATGCTTTTGAGCCTCTACCTGTCTTTGCAGCATAGTTAGCATTGGTTTGCGCACATAATCCTGTCAATTGCCTAGCTATAATTTGTTTACCTCGCTTTGCTGTTTTATCGTATTTTGGGAGAGAGACATCACTAGTGAACATCATGGGACCCCGGTCCATATTACCACCACTGATCACACCTTATATTTACTTCCCGTTTTTATTTCCTAGTTGCAGTCATAGCTATCATTATTATCTCTTGTGTTTGATCCTTTGTAAACAACAAGGCCGGAGGGATTGACAACCTCTCTGAACTCGTTGGGAGCGAAGTTATTTGTATCTGTATGCAGGTCCTGTCAACCGCTAAGTCTGGCGCCGTTGACACCTACTTGTTGACCCTCGGAGTCTCACGGGATTCGATCCTTGGTATCTTTGCCAAGGGAAATTTGCCGCTACGCTACATCTCAACCTTCCACTTGGGGTAACCAACGAGGGGCGAGAAGCCATCAAGCAAGTTTCTGGCGCCGTTGCCGGGGACTCCACTCTTCAAGATAGGGGAGTTGCACGCTATCTTTTATCTTTGCTTTTTAGTCTTGTTAGTTTACCTTTCAGTTTTTGCTTTAGTGTCCCTTACCAAAAATCACAAAAATAGCTATCTTGCTTTTAGTTGGTATTATGTCTGGTCCTTTTTCCTTTGGTGAGGCAGAAGTGCTCACCTTTAAACAAAGAGGTGGTGAAAGTCTAAAAGATGCTTGGTATAGAATTAATGATTCTCAAAAAAGAGCCACCAAGAAGCAATCTACTACTATCCTACTTAGAAATTTTTATGTTGGAATTACTTCTTGGAATAGGTTTATTCTAGATTCTGCTATCAATGGAAATTTCCTAGAAGCCCCAGTTTGGGAATCTCTTAGTATTATGGAAAATCTTGTTGGAAATCCCCCTGTAGTTAGCATTCAAGAGGACATTACCCTAGCTCACATTATGAAAAAACTTGAAAATATAGAGCTAGAGATGCCAAGCATTAATAAGATAAATGAGTTGGACCGTAAGATCCAAGGGAATTTGAATAGGCTTGATAGCTCCATGCATAAAATTCTCAAAACTTTGGAGACCATCAAATCCCATGACTTGGATTCTTCTAGGATAGACAAGATTGAGGAAATCTTTGACACTTTAGAAACTACTTTCTCCTCAATCAAAGCCAAAAAGGTAGAAACTCCGGCAAAGAAGGAACCTAAGTTCGTTTACGTTCCAAAGGCTCCTCGTTCCAAAAGTAATCCATCTATTGCCAAAGGGGTGGAAACTGTGAAGACTTTGGAAGAAATACCTCTCTTTGGTAAATTTATAAATGAATCTCCCATTGACTTTCCACCTTTTGGTTTTCTCCCTAGAAGTATCTTTATTAGGCCTTTATTTAAAAATCCTATTAAGACTAGTTGTACTATTGAACAGCTTTTTGATGATCTTGATGATGGTTCAATTGATACAACTTGATCTTTTTGCATCATGCCTAGCTTAAAGGCATAAAAGAAAGCGCTTTTGGGAGGCAGCCCACAACGAATTAGGTTTTATTTTGCTTTTGTTGTGTCTTGATGTTTGTTACTACAATAGCATCATCATTGTATCTTTTCTTTTCAGCTTTGTGCCAAGTTTAGCCTCCGATTGCAAGAAAGTTCAAAAGTTGTGACGTGCTGTCCAGGAAACAGATTCTGTCCTTGGACAGAAAAAATCGAATAAAATCACGAGATCATCTTTTTGATCTGAATTTTTTTGACAGCGTGCTCTATACAATTGGCTTTCGAGCGTCTGTTCTGAGTTTTTTGATTTGAGTTGCAGAAGTGCCCCGAAAAAATTATTTACTACCTGCTGGTTTGTTTTTCACAGATTCTGTCCTGTTTTGTCTTTTGTTCGTTTTGCAAACCTTGAGCTTGCTTTTTCTTTGCAAAAACCTTTTGGCAATCTTGAGAAACAGTAGCTCTTCAAGATTATCCTTATTTACAGTAGGGAAAAATTATTTTATTGTGGGTACTAACCTCGCTAATCAGATTATGATGAGTTATGTATGAAGGGAGTTTTCAAGTGTGCGAGGGAAGATGATAAAAGAAGACTCAGGAGGGTCAAACGCTCAAGCTTGGGGATGCCCCCGTGCACCCCCAAGAAATATTCAAGAAGACTCAAGAGTCTAAGCTTGGGGATGCCCCCATGCATCCCCTTCTCCATCAACAATTATCAGTTCGTCTTTCGTTCCACTATATTTTTATCACTTCATGCGTTATGTGCTATGCTTGGAGCGTCTTGCTCTTAGTTTCCTTTTTAGTTTTCTTTAGCTTTGCTTGCTCTTCATAACAAGTTAGAACCCAGCTTTCTTTGTGTGGGAGAGAAACACGCTCCAATTCAACCTAGAACACAACATAGGATTTTCATGCTTGTCTTTGCTGTGTGTGTTCTTTGTCTTTTCTTAGCTGCTGTCATGTTTAGCTCTTAGTTTGAATGCTTTTCTTTTTAAAGAGCTTTTGTTTAGTTGGTTGCTGAACTCTCTTGAGTTTTCATGTTTATCTTGTTAAGAGAGTTTGCCTGTTGCACTGAGTTGTGTGTCTTAACTTAAAGTAGGTAATTGAGGTTGCTATTTAAATTTAGTAGTAACTTGCAATAGTTTTGAGGTATTGCCATGAGTAATGTCTGAACTTTTGGTGTCAAGAGCTTTAGCCTATTAGTGATAGATGTCGTATTTTGGGCAATCCGTGTTTATTTTCGAAAACCTACAAAATAGTTGAGAACTTTAGCTACTAAATGGATCACTAGTCTTTGGAGGGATCGAATATTAGAGTACACTCACGTACCATGAGCCGAGGATGTGCAAGGATAACCAAACCCCCATACACTCCTCCTCGGGGTACTTGTCTCTTTGTGAACCTCCTAATTAGATTGAGAGTTACCGATAATAAGTGCATGAGTTCTTCGGACTAATGTGAGTATTCAAAAGTTGACACTTCCACCTAGCCATATTTTTCTAGCCTCCTCGGTACCGTGCATTGCCCTTTCTCACCTCGAGAGTTCGCGCATACTTCGCCGGTGCATCCAAATCCTTGGCACGATACGCTCTTTCATCATAAGCCTCATTATATCCTTCCTCAAAACAGCCACCATACCTACCTATCAAGGCATTTCCATAGCCTTTCCGAGATACATTGCCATGCAACATCCATCTTCTCATGACTTGATCTTCATGTCATACATGCTTTTTGCTTGATCGATGAGCCGCATGCTAGTTGGGCCTTGCCCTAATCATTGCTACATGACGCGCTAGTATCATTGCATATCCTGCTACACTGGCAGAGGCATACATTTGCATACATCATGATAGTTTCATTTTCTTTATGTTGAGTACTTTTGTAAAGTGTGAAAGATCTTCTATACTTCTTGTAATTTGTAGAGTGTTGCCCCTAAAGTGAGGAAAAGATCCCAATGAGGACAAATCAAAAGATCCCAAAGAGGACAAAATCAAAAGATCCCAAAGAGGACAAATGAGAGTTAAATAGAAAGAGCCATTGAGGCCACAAAAAAATAAAAAAATAAAATAGAAAAAAAGAGAAAAAGAAATAAAAAGAGAGAAGGGGCACACTACTATTCCTTTTGAGAGATCCACACTCGTACTCCATCTTATACCTTGTACTCCATAGAGATTATCATTCATACATATAGCTATGTGGGGACCTTCACACTATAGAACTTGGCTTGTATATTCCAATGATGAGCCTCCTCAAAAGAGCTCTAGGTCTTCTTGAGCAAGCAAGTTGGATGCACCCCCACTAGTTCCATTGGATAGCTTACCTTAGCTCATATGTGCATCCGTTGCATGGCAATCCCTACTCCTCACATCATATCTATCATTTGGCTTTCTCTCGCCTATGATTGTCCTCATTGATGTGAGCCTTTCACACCTTTTTTTTGTCTTCCCCCTTCATCATTTTTCTCTTTTTGCCATCCTAAGTGTCGACTTTCTTGCTTACGCTCATCCATTGCATGAGTGCTCAAAATATCGAAAGGGAGTGGATCATTTTGACTTGTACCTGACTGTAGGTCTGGGGATGAGTCAAGATAAGATTCCAAAGAAGACCAAGTGTGAAACTTTAGTAGATTAAGTTCTCAACAATACAAAAACTATGTTTTACTCTCTCGTATATCCCTATCCCCTTTCTTGCACGCAAACACCATTTGGAGACATTCGAGTCACGGACAGCGAGAGCTCTTGCACCTTTATGTTCTTATGTTGCTTGTTACAATGCTAATATAGACTCTTGCTTGTTATGACTCGAATTGAATTACATGACTTGATTGCTTTACTTAAAAAGTTCTTATATGGTTGATAGCATGTCACCACAGAAATTATGCTTGTTATCATTTACCTACTCGAGGACGAGCAGGAATTAAGCTTGGGGATGTGATACGTCCAAAAGGTATCTATAATTTCTGCTTGCTCCATGCCTCTTTTGGGTGATATTGCTATGATATTTATACACTTCCATACACTTTTGATCATATTTGGACTAACCTATTAACTCAGTGCACCCCTGTGACAGTTTCTGTTTTCTGCTGTTTTTGTATTTCAGGTTTTCCCATTACGAAAACTGTCAGAAAAATCTCGGAAAAATTATATAAAAAATCAGCGTTCCAGAAGCTTCCCGGCAGCCGAAGTAGGGCCGGAGGGGGGCCACCAGGGCTCCAGGCGCCCTGGTGGCGCGGCCCCCCCTCCCGGCCGCGCCGGGGGGGCGCCTGGGCCCCCAGGCCTCCATTGATGCCCCCCTTTGGCATATATTTAACACGCGTCCTGAAACCCTCGAGACGGGAACCCTTTTTCGCGATCTCATCTCTGTTCCGCCGCCGCCGTGCTTCCAAGATCGGGAGCACCAGGAGAACCCTTCCCGGCACCCTGCCGGAGGGGAGGATCACCACCGGGAGCCTCTCCACCACCATGGACGCCTCCCGGATGAGTTGTGAGTAGTCTCCCTTGGACCATGGGTCCATGACCAGTAGCTATGTGATGTTGTCCTCCCCTTCTTGTGCTTCACTAATTAGACCTCGTGAGCTGCCCTACATGATCGAGGCACATATGTAATCCTTATGTTGTTCCTATGTTGAGTTTGCTGGGATCCGATGGATTGTGAGATTATGTTCAGATTGTGTTTGAGTAATATATTTGATTTACCTCTTTTATATTTATGTTCGTAAGTAATTCTTGCATGTTCTCCGTTGTTATTTATTGCTTTGGCCAAGTAGTAGTTAGTGACTCCAAGAGGGAACGTTATGCTTGATTGTGGGTTCATGCCCCTCGATGACTAGCTTGAGTGACAGAAACATGAGTCTAGGGGATGTGCTGTTGCCACAAGGGGGAAAACAACGGTGCTTGTGCCCGCGGGTGCAAGGATTGTTTACTTTACGCAAAGTTCTTTTAATGCAGTTGTCTCTTGCTTTGAGTTTACACTATGGGTGGGACTCGCAACTTAATACCAGCGAGATGTTCTGGATAGATATCTCAAGGTGGATGATTAGTAGTAGATGCACATGGATTTCGGTCTACTTACTTCGGCATACCGCCCATGCTTTGAACCTCTACCTTTCTTGCAACATAGTTAGCATTGGTTTGCGCACATAATTCTGTCAATTGCCCAGCTGTAATTCGTTTACCTCACATAGCTGTTTTATCATCTTTTGGGAGAGAGACATCACTAGTGAACATCATGGGACCCCGGTCCATATTACCATCACTGATCACATCTGCTATTTACTTTCTGCTTTTACTTAATATTTGCAGCAATACCTATCACTATTATCACTTGCGTTTGACCCTTTGTAAACGACAAGGCCGGAGGGATTGACAACCTCTCTGTACTCGTTGGGAGCAAAGTTATTTGTATCTGTGTGCAGGTCCACGTTGATTGCTAATATGTGGCGCCGTTAGCAGTTGACACCTTCTTGTTGAAACTGGGAGTCTCAGGGGAAATCGATCCTTGGTATCTTTGCCAAGGGAAAACTTCCGCTACACTGCATCTCAAACCTTCCACTTGGGGTAACCAACGAGGGGCGAGAAGCCATCAAGGAAAGTTTTCTGGCGCCGTTGCCGGGGACTCCACTCTTCAAGATAGGGGAGTTGCACGCTATCTTTTACCTTTGCTTTTTAGTCTTGTTAGTTTACCTTTCAGTTTTGCTTTAGTATCCTTTATCGAAAACCACAAAAAAACATATTAATTATTTGCTAGTAGTCCTTTCTGTTTAGTCAAGCATGTTAGGATTTGGAGCTTTGAGGGAATCAGAAGTCCTAAATTTCCATCAAAGGGATGGAGAAAATATGAAGAAGGCATGGGGCAGAATTTCTGATGCACATAGGAGAATTATGCCTTGGATACCTATAAAAATTGTGCTTAGAAATTTTTACCATGGTCTTTTTAAATGGTGTAAACACTCTCTTGATATTATAGCTGAAGTAGATTTCCTAGAGTGTGATGAAGCTAGAGCTCTTGAAATTATACATGGTCTATCTAGTTACTTTGTTTATGATCATAACTTTGATACTGTCATAGATAGACTTGCTACTATTGAGAAGAGAATGGATGCTCTAGACTTGATGAAGGTAGAGAAACCCAAACCCAATAAGAAAGAAATTTTGGAAATAGACAATGATTGGGAGCCTTTTGTTAGGATTAGCATCTCTAATCAAGACTTCCTTGCTTATTGTGATATTGGATCTATGGTTTCTACTATGCCAAAAATTGTTCATGATTCTTTAAAATTTAACATGGATAGATTACCTTCTTATCATGAACACACTAATGGAGATATTTCTGAAATCCAGGGAAGAATAAAAGACGTGCCAGTTAAATTCCTTAAAGGGATTACAATGGTTGATTTCTTCATCATGGAGCCAAACCAAGGAAATATAGTGCTTGGAAGGGACTTCCTCCGAGCGGTAAAAGGCTTCATCGATATAGGTAAGGGACAAATCCGCTTGCGCGGAAAGGCAAAAGGTGTGTACCCCTTTCCTAGTAGGAATGAGAGTGAACTTGTTGAGGAACCATTTGAAGCAATTTATAACTCCGATTATTATGATGGTTATTGATTCCTCTTTGCATTATGCCTAGCTTAAAGGCATAAAAGAAAGCGCTTTTGGGAGGCAGCCCAATGAATAAAATTTTATTTTGTTTTTGTTGTGTCTTAATGTTGTTACTACAGTAGCATCATCATTGTATCTTTACTTTTTAGTTTTGTGCCAAGTGTAGCCTCTGATTGCAAGAAAGTTCAAAAGTTGTGACGTGCTGTCCAGGAAACAGATTCTGTCCTTGGATAGAAAAATTCGTATTAAATCACCAGATCATCTTTTTGGTCTGAATTTTTTCGACAGCGTGCTCTATACAATTGTCTTTCGGGCGTCTGTTCTGAGTTTTTTGATTAGAGTTGCAGAAGTGCCCCGAAAAGATCATTTACTACCTGCTGTTCTGTTTTTCACAGATTCTGTCCTGTTTTGCCTTTCCTTCATTTTGCAAACCTTGAGCTTGCCTTTTCTTTGCAGAAACCTTTTGGCAATCTTGAGAAACAGTAGACCTTCAAGAATATCCTTATTTCCAGCAAGGAACAATTATATTATTATGGGTACTAACCTCGCTAATCAGATTATGATGAGTTATGTATGAAGGGAGTTTTCAAGTGTGCGAGGGAAGATGATAAAAAGATTCAGGAGTGTCAAACGCTCAAGCTTGGGGATGCCCCCATGCACCCCCAAGAAATATTCAAGGAGACTCAAGCGTCTAAGCTTGGGGATGCCCCCGTGCATCCCCTTCTCCATCATCATTATCAGTTCGTCTTTCGTTCCACTATATTTTTATCACTTCATGTGTTATGTGCTATGCTTGGAGCGTCTTGCTTTTAGTTTCCTTTTTAGTTTTCTTTAGCTTTTCATAACGAGCCGGAACTCAGCTTTCTTTGTGTGGAAGAGAAACACGCTCCACTTCTACCTAGAACATAACATATAATTTTCATGTCTATCTTTGTTGTGTGTGTTCTTTGTCTTTCAATAGCTACTATCATGCTTAGCTCTTAGTTTTCATGCTTATCTTTTTAAAGAGCTTTTGTTTAGTTGGTTGCTTGAACTCTCTTTAGTTATCATGCTTATCTTATTAAGAGAGTTTGCTTCTGTTGCATTGGTTGATATGTCTATGATAAAAATGCTACGTGCATAATGGTGCTTAGTAGTTCATGTTTTCTTATGGTTAGTCTTAAATAGCTGGGGGGTTCCCAATGTGTTATTGGAGTACCAACATGATTTGTTTGCCTATGTTGTGGTATGGTTTAGTAATATCTTCCTTCAAGAATTTATTTTGATTGACTTGGCGTATGCTCACGCATATTTAAGACTGTAAAGAAAGTCTGTCAAGCCTTGATGATCTTTTATTTCTGAGTAGCGATATAACTTCCATGCCTGATTCAATGTTGCTTTGTCGCTCTGCATGATTATGACCGTCATTGCTCTCTTAGTTGGTCGCTCCCAGTCTTTTGCTAACCTTCGCCTGTACTAAGCAGACTGACTGCTTGTGCATCCAAAATCTTTAAACCAGTTATGCCATATGAGTCCACCATACCTTCCTATACATGGTATTTACCTGCCATTCCTAATGGAGACTTTCATGTACCATCTCGAAATTATTCAACAAAATGCATTTCTGTTTTGTGCCTCTGTTTTAGTTCATGAGGAAGTAGTAGTTAATTCATGATCTTTTTAAGTTGGACAAGCTTCACCCCGGGATTGCATGTCTAATGTGCAAACCCATAATACGAGAAGGAACTGGCAAAGAGTGCGCCCGGCTCAAAATTAATATAACAAACAAATCCTCCTTCACGCTTTGTTCATGAGAAATCAGAAAACTTTGGCAGTGATAAACAAAGGAGATTAAGAGGATGTGATCGTCCTCATTCGGGAGACGTTCCTCGAAACTTGTCCATCTCAAGAAGTAATTGAGTTATCTGCTAGCATTCGTTGACGGAACATGCATAATCTAAAAAAAATATTATTACTTCTGTTTTTAAAACCAAGAGCTCTTGTACATGTTTTGTCTTTGTTTCCGACTACGGGTTTTCAACCTTGCCAACAAAAGCCACGGTTCGAGAGTCTCCACCTTCTTTTAAAGCACCAACTACTGAGAGCATGATTGTCATTCTGAGTGTAATGTGCATTGTCCCAAAGTAGCATTGTCTTTTGCATGATTATGATATCGTTTATTTTGAAATCATTGTATCTAGTCATCACTTAAACCTTGGAGGTGCCCCTGCATTTATGTTTTGCTTCACTAAAGGGGGCAAGCGAGATATCACTTTATCATATTTGCATACCATGCTCATTACAAATCTATTTGATGTTTCAGTATCATATTGTAAAACTTTCAGTTCTTTGTGATTTTCTCATGAGGCAACTTAATTACTACAGATTCATTGTCTCAGTAAGCTTTTGTCATGTGACTATGAAAAAGTCCTATATGGTTAATAGCATGTCACCACAGAAATTATTCTTGTTATCATTTTTACCTACTCGAGGACGAGCAGGAATTAAGCTTGGGGATGTTGATACGACCAAAACGTATCTATAATTTCTGCTTGCTCCATGCCTCTTTTGGGTGATATTGCTATGATATTTATACACTTCCATACACTTTTGATCATATTTGGACTAACCTATTAACTCAGTTGTAATGCCCAGGATGGAGTTATACCTCCTACGTGTCGAGGCACGACTTAAAGGCATAAATCCATCCTAGAATGATCTCAAGTTTGGTATCTTTGCACGACTCATGTAAAAGAGGGATTAAATTGCAAAAGGAGATAGTTGGCTTACACTCGCCACTTCACACAATACAATACATAAGCAATACATCATTCAGAACATCACAACCCGACTACGGGTGAAGATCCAAAAGAAAGATACCAAAACAACATAAAGCCACAGGTCAGGATCGAATCCTAATAGAAACCACTACTGAACATCGAAACGTCACAAACAAACGGTCAAACTCTTCAACAAGCTCCCGGTGAAGCACTGAACCAGCTCCTGCATCAAACTCGGCTGAACCTGCATCTGGTGTGGTGAAGTAACTGTGAGCCACAGAGGACTCAGCAATCCCGTTCCCGGGTAACAAGACTATTTAAGCCTTGGGTGAGGACAAGGCTGAAGAAAGAATATGAGGTGAAGGAAAACAAACGAGAGTCTGCAGCAGCAACTAGCACTAACTTACGCAAAAGAGAGCGAGAAGAGAAGGGCATCGGTCGAAACATGATCACGAAGTGATCCTAGCTAAAGCCGGTCAAACATAACCCCACCGTGTTCAACTCCCGAATCCCTATTCGGAAATTGACAGTCACGGTACACACGCTGGTAGTGTATTAGAAACATTGTGTCAAGTTATCTACAACCGGAATTAACAAGCTCCCATCTGCCACATAACCGCGGGCACGGCTTTCGAAAGTTCAAACCCTGCAGGGGTGTTCCAACTTGACCCATTACAAGCCCACGATCCGCGGAGTCGCAACTCCAAAGTGGGAAGACCCGAGTATCCTCGGAATCCCGTGCTCAAGATATACCGAGCTAAGGTAAGGCTAATCCAGCAAATCCTCCCGGCGTGTCGACACCCTGATAGTAGCCGCGCGTATCTAGGTCTCAGGACACGACCGGATGGGTGATTCTACAGGTTTTTACCAAACCTTGAGTTTCCTCGAGGTGGCCCCGCAGACTCCCCGTTTCGGACCAACACTCATGTGGAGCACTGGCCCGGGGTTGTAGAATTAAGAAAGAGGGTTAATTACTCCCTATGCATGTTTAGTTTGTTATTAGGCAAATAGTACCAATGTTGGGATTTGCTGGAAAAGACTTAGCACTTAGCGGTTTATCGAGGGGGTCCCATACACCCCAACCGTGTTAGGAACGCATAATCAAGGAACATAAAACCGGCTTATACGGATCCTAACGGCATGAGTGGAACAAAACACCAAGCAAAAGGCTTAGCCTTCCACCCTTACCAATATATAGATGATTTTAGTTAAAGCATTTATATAGTGTGATATAACCCAACCAAACTTCAACATGAAGCAAGCATCTTCACTTCACCTGCAACTAGCAACGCTATAAGAAGGGCTGAGCGAAGCGTACTTAGCCAAAACAACGGTTTGCATAGGTAGGGTGGTTAAACATGGCAATTGGTTACAAGTAGGAGGCTGACAAGAAGAACATGGGCATCGAGGCAAAACTATAGATCGAGACTACTAGCAATAGGCAAAGATAGTAATGTTATCGGGGTTCGGTCATCTTGCCTGGAATTCCACAAGGGAGAAGAACGGATCCAAGAAGCAGGCGGAGCAACACAGTCGAGCGAAACCTCACAACTCCGGAACGAAACCGAAGCTAACAAGGGAAGCAACCGGAAAGAAGCAAAACAACACGGTAAACACACAAACATAAACATGGCATACGATGCACATCCAAGTATGATGCATGTCCGGTTTAAATATGCAAGGCATGGCAAAGTGCACAAACAAATACTACAAGTTAAGTGGAGATCAATATGCAACGAGTTGCATATTGACGAAACACCACATTTAATTATTTAGTTGACTCTCATTAAAAACAAGACAAGATTAATTGTTTTTAACATGGCAAGAGGTGAAGCATAAGTAAACTACACTATTAAGGCATTTTAAATGGGGCCGGAAAATAACAACAACATATCCGGAAAATCCCCATGAGCATGTTTAATAATTATAAGCAAACAACAATAAACATTTTAATGTTGTTAACATGATGCGGATGACATGATCAAGTTTATGCAAGTTTTCTTAAAAGGGTTGACATTAAGAGATAAGAAGCATTTGTCACCGTGGTGGAAGAAAAGGGTGCCACGACAACGATCCGAAAATGATGCAACGCATCATATCGGTTCCGGTATCTCGTTGAGAGACCGGTGCAAAAGGTGACGAAGCGAGTCAAACGAGAAGAAAGGTGGGGCGATCCCGTTACCGGGTTCCCACGAGTCGGCGACGAGGCAACCGAGGAACATAACAAAAGGTCGAAACGGGCACGGAGCACACAAGGGGAACATTTCATACAACACAAACAAACATGCATTACACGGGTCATCGACGGGGTTATACCTGCGGAACCATCGTTCTCGGAGGGGTTCGAGGTCGTAGTGGAAGTAGCCGTAGTAGTGGAAGTAGTGGTACACGGCCGAAGAGGAAGAAGTCGTTCACGTGGCGGTAGTTGTACTCGGGCGACGGTAGAGGAAGTAGTGGTACTCGGCGACGGTAGATGTACTCGTTCCGTTCGTTCTTGCCGGTTCCACGACGGCGGTAGTTGTTCACGGTCATCGGTAGTCGTTCGGGTCGTCGTGGACGTAGTGGAACTTGGTCTCGGCGCATCGAAGGGGTACTTGTCGCATCGACGAGTAGGGGTACTTGGTCGTTTCAAACGTTCGTCGTGGTACTCGTGCATGTAGTAGTCGGACTTGACGGGTTCCGTGAGGTAGTCGAACTTGACGAAAACTGTAGTTGTACTCGGGTCGTTGCGGTCTTTAGCGGTAGTCGTACTCTGTTCAGGTTAACATCACAAGCAACAAAACAAAAAAAACAAAAAAAAACTACAGCAGCAGGGACAAGGGGCTGCACGAGGCCACGGCAGCAGCACTGCGAGGCAGGGGCCTTGGCCTCGGCGCTGCGGAGCTCTTCTGCAGCCTTGGCGCTGCTCGGGGCGCTGGATGGCAGCCACTTGGAGAGGAGGGCCGCCACGCGGGGCTGAAGACGGGCGAAGAGGCGAGGCACTCGGGCCTGGGAACGGAGGGAGGAGATCAGGCCGCGGCACACGGCACGGGCGCGCTGAGATCGACGGGCTTCGGCCTTGCTGGAGTTGTAGACGGAGGGCACCGGCGCTGGCCTGGACGGAACCTGGCCGGGCGCTCGGGGCGGCCGGCTCGCGGCGAGGCACGGAGGGAGCGGTTCGCTCCTGGCTTGCTGGACGGCGAGGCGCAGAGGAGGAACGGAGGGAACGCGCACTGGAGGCAGGGCAGGGCCCGAGCAGGAGGAGGAGGCCGGGCGCGGGGCGACGGAGATCCCGCAAGGCGACGAGGAGGCCGGCGTCGGGAGGAGTGAGGGCTCTCGGGGAGCTGCTCTGCTGCGTCCTCGGCGAGGAGGCCAGGCCGCGCGGCAGGAGGAGCAAGAGGCCAGGGCGGTCGCGGCCTTGGCGCGTCGGGCTGGAGGCGAAGGGCGCCGGAGGTCGCGGCTGGAGGACTTCGCGTGCTGGGCTCGAGGCGGCACATCGAGGCGCAGAGGAGAGGTGAGGCCGCGGCCTGGGGATTGGGCAGAGGCGCGAACGAGGGGGGTCGGGCGACGAGAGAGAGAAGTGGGATCGAGGCAGAGCGAAAGAAAGGAGCGACGGCGGCTGAGGAAACGGGGAGAGGGCAGCGTCAATCTAGGGTTTGGTGGGGAGCTGCGGTCGGGCTAGATGGGCCTAAGGCCGGCGGGTTGAGGAGGGGCCCAAGAGGCTGGCGGCTGGGCCTGAAGGGAGGCCTGGGCTGGATGCTGGCTGCTCCTTTTTCCATTTAAAGAAAAAGAACAAAGAAATAGAAAAACCCAGAGAGTTTGGAGATGATTTAGACTGAGATAAAAATATCCCTACAACCCTGGAATTGTGGGCTATTTTAATAAAGTGCTTTGGCAATTTTTAGAGACTACAAATTTATGCGAGTTCGGAAATAACTCGAACTTGCATAAATCCTTAGGCCAACCAAGCACTTCCAAAAGACATGGAAAAAAAGGAGGAGGAGGTCTAGGCAAGGGATTGAGAAGAAAAGGGCATGGGGAAAAAATGCAAGTGTGTTACGGTGATTCCGAAGCCATGGAATATTTATTAATATAGCTCCATAAATATTAGGAGGCTTTTATATGTTATAAAGAGAAGCCACCTTCCCTCGATTTAAATGGACCGAAGGTCCACACGGTTTATTTAGGTTGAGAAGCAAAAATAAAATATGACATGATGGCATGATGACATGATGCAATGCAAAAAAAAATAACACAAGCACAAAGAACACACGGGCAACCCGGAACATCTGGAATCTTCTGGAATCTTCTGGGACGTCGGTCTCGGGCGTCACAACTCTCCCACACTAACAGAGGATCTCGACCCGAGATCCTAGAGATATCACCGGGTAAAAACGGAAGAGGAAGAGGTAAAACAAAGTTGCTTCTTCGACAAACGAGTGAGACCACGAACCTGAGAGGTTAAACAAGTTGAAAGAAGAAAGCAACGGAGATGAACGAATTTAGGAGCACTCCGGTAAGCAGGAGGAACAAGGAGCATTATTAGAACCTTGCAGGTTGAAAGACATTAAACAAGAGCTCACGGATCAAAAGAATAAGAAACCGCAATGGTATAGCCAAGGAATAAGAATGACAGAATTTGGACAGCACTCCGTCTGAAAATGGAAGGAATTAACAAGAACTTGAGAAGATGGATGATAGTTGATGAAAACAACAACACATAGCCTCCGGAACAATTAAAAGAATGGCACAAGGTGTAAGAAAGATTCAGACAGCACTCCGGTTAAAAGATATGCAAAACTAGATAAGATGAGGGAACTAGAATGTAGGTAACAACATTCCAGTTAAATGATAAGCAAGGTAAAGAACATGATCTCGATAAAAACGAGATGATGGTTTGGAGAGAGCAACATAACAAAGCCTCCGGAATGAAAGAATAGAATATAGCTCAATGAAAGAATTGAACAGCGAAGAAAATGACAACTTCTCCCAAAATTAAATTTGAAAGAGCATCTTACGAAGAAGGGAGGAATAGAGTTGTTGGAATTTCAACAACGAGAAGAATAAGCTTGATGTGGGCTTATGGAAAACATCTCAAAATTATGAGGTGACAACCAGCCACTAACGAAAAACAACTGATTGGATTGAGATCAACAAGGAGAGGATAAACTTAGTTCACCGGAATGATAAATGAAGAACTTGGGTCATTTATAAGCACCATAATAGCGACAATCCTTAGGGAAAGCTTTAGGTGAAAACAACCCAAGATAACTCCAATGAATAAATGAAAAGGATTGCAATTGGAAAGCATGATGAAAATGCTTGAGCTGCAACAAGAATCTTGATGAAGACTTCGAGAATGAATTAAAACATGATGAACCACAATGAAAACTCCGGTATCAAAAGGATGAGAAGTGAAAGACGAAAAGAATAAGATTCAAGGCCTATGATGAATTAGATGAAGGTTTGAAATGATATAATTGAAATATCTTGGAGCTCCGGAAAACAAGATGAACAACTTGGAACCACGGATATGATATGATGAACAAGCTCCAAACAAAAGAATTAAATCACCTGAAGGAACAAGAATAAGAATTATGTCATGCATCTCCTTCACCAATTTAAATTGATGACTACCAATGGATTTGGCATACTACTTATTCTCGTTGCAAAGAATTAAAGAGAGATCTAGCAGAAGCTTGGGTAAATCTTCAACGAACCACCGGTAGGATTATGAAAAGAACAAGTGAATTAAAACGATAACAACGGAAGAGTAAACTTGAATGAACCACCGTAAGAATTAGGAGACGAACGAAGAGACAACAATGAAGAATATTTGGAGGACGAAGTTGAAAACTGAGAACGAAGAAATATTCTGAAATGATGGCCTTCGGAGGATCACAAGAAAAGAATTCAAGAATTGCTCTGAAGGGGCATGAAAACGATTCCCACAATCGAAAACAATTATGAGGATGGCATGAAGCTAGACCCACGAATCTTCAAGAGAACGGGCCAAGATTTAAGAGAAACTCTTCTCCGGTCTCCAAAAGCTGAGAATGAAGACGAGAAATGCCATAAGAATTGTTGAGCACTCCAGAATGAAGAATTAAAAGGTTGAACCAATGATGAAAAAGAATTTGAAAACGATCTTGGAGAAGGCATGTGACTGATGGAAATCATTCTTACGTCACACTTTGAAAAGAATTTGAGTATAACTCGGGAAAATAGAAGAGTCAGGTAAGATCCTGGGAAAAACCCTGTGGGTTAGGGCCCACTCAAAAGAAATCACCGTTGGAAAAGATTGCTTAAGAGATAATGCACCGGTTGAGTTAAATGACTTGAGTAAGATAACAATCTGAAAATAGCTTGAATGGATTAAGAATGGAATTATGAATCTTCTGAGATATCTTCAACACTTCGGATATGAATAGCAAGAGGAGAATGATTAATTGGTGCACCGGAATAAGAAAGCATTGTGAAACGAGGAAAAGGATAAGATCAACACCGAAATCTTGAATTACATCCACCGGAAGAATATGAGAACAAAAGAATGATGAACTTGAAGCTCTTGAGCATCTTCCTGAGAAATCACCGGATAAGAACATTGAAGGAAAAGAATGAAGAAACATCACATGAATAAAATGGATACTTCATTGAGAATTTCTTGCTCCGAGAAGAAGAAGGGTGGGAGGGTGGGGAAAACAAAGAAAACTTGAGATGAACAAAAAGGACACCGGTTGAAAAGAATTAACCTGACCATCTTGATGATCAAGAAGAATTAGCACTCCCATAGAAATATGAGAACACCGATTAGGAAAGGTATGGAATCAACATTTGACATCGAAGCAACTCGAATACCAGAATCAAAACAAGAACAAAGGATAGATATGCAACAGCCTAATCTTCACAATATCATCCGAACAGAGAATTGAACGAATGAATTCCGCAGGTACATCACTTGACGAGAAGCCACTCGGAGAACAAAAGTAAATAAAAAGGAACAAGGATCAGATAGAACAAATACAAGATAGAAGTTTCGTTCGACATCTTCGTGCTGAAAGCTCATGGAACATGTTACAAAAGGGTTTTGCAATCCCCGGATCAGCATAGCCAAGGACCCTTTAAGATGCAACTCCCGATCAGAACAAGTCCATACAACCACTTCACTCAATGTAGAACCCCGAACTTCATATCGAGCATCCGTTGGAAGAATGCCTAGAACTACTAGATGAACCCACCTATAGATTTCCGAAAGTTTCCAGTTATGCAATCAGGTGTTGGGGATACACGGGAAGCACCGCGCAATCAACTCTAAACCTACATCCAGGTGTATCCATCCTTCAACACATAACCAGTCTTTCTCGGAAACTGTGTACCTCGGACCTTCGAAAACGCATCCACTATAACAAGCTATGGCAATACTCTCGAACTACCTCCCCAGTACTGGGTGATGTCGGGGTTATCTTGCCACTGGCCGTATAGGAGAGATTTTCGATGTCGGCCGTCTTAAGTATTTAGTACTGCCGCGATATGCTTGTGTCAATGATACCCCGAAGCTCAACTCCTCGGTAACAGGAGGCATCGAGAACAATATCCTTGTCACAAGAACATCGAAACAATCCCAGAATACTCGCGGGATCCTAAAAAAAAATTTGGTGCAATTTTTGAAAGTAGAAGAGAAAAGAGTAATCGTCAGGAGTCCTCACCAGAATGAAAAGAGAAGAGGAGCAAAACAGAAATCCTACTCTCCGATATATATATAGGACTCAAAACATTTTTCAGTGTGTGCCTAGACTCAACCGTCAACGATTCGATCAATCAGTGGGGGCTCCTAGGTCGGAGAAGGCTCTGAATACCAACTTGTAATGCCCAGGATGGAGTTATACCTCCTACGTGTCGAGGCACGACTTAAAGGCATAAATCCATCCTAGAATGATCTCAAGTTTGGTATCTTTGCACGACTCATGTAAAAGAGGGATTAAATTGCAAAAGGAGATAGTTGGCTTACACTCGCCACTTCACACAATACAATACATAAGCAATACATCATTCAGAACATCACAACCCGACTACGGGTGAAGATCCAAAAGAAAGATACCAAAACAACATAAAGCCACAGGTCAGGATCGAATCCTAGTAGAAACCACTACTGAACATCGAAACGTCACAAACAAACGGTCAAACTCTTCAACAAGCTCCCGGTGAAGCACTGAACCAGCTCCTACATCAAACTCGGCTGAACCTGCATCTGGTGTGGTGAAGTAACTGTGAGCCACAGAGGACTCAGCAATCCCGTTCCCGGGTAACAAGACTATTTAAGCCTTGGGTGAGGACAAGGCTGAAGAAAGAATATGAGGTGAAGGAAAACAAACGAGAGTCTGCAGCAGCAACTAGCACTAACTTACGCAAAAGAGAGCGAGAAGAGAAGGGCATCGGTCGAAACATGATCACGAAGTGATCCTAGCTAAAGCCGGTCAAACATAACCCCACCGTGTTCAACTCCCGAATCCCTATTCGGAAATTGACAGTCACGGTACACACGCTGGTAGTGTATTAGAAACATTGTGTCAAGTTATCTACAACCGGAATTAACAAGCTCCCATCTGCCACATAACCGCGGGCACGGCTTTCGAAAGTTCAAACCCTGCAGGGGTGTTCCAACTTGACCCATTACAAGCCCACGATCCGCGGAGTCGCAACTCCAAAGTGGGAAGACCCGAGTATCCTCGGAATCCCGTGCTCAAGATATACCGAGCTAAGGTAAGGCTAATCCAGCAAATCCTCCCGGTGTGTCGACACCCTGATAGTAGCCGCGCGTATCTAGGTCTCAAGACACGACCGGATGGGTGATTCTACAGGTTTTTACCAAACCTTGAGTTTCCTCGAGGTGGCCCCGCAGACTCCTCGTTTCGGACCAACACTCATGTGGAGCACTGGCCTGGGGTTGTAGAATTAAGAAAGAGGGTTAATTACTCCCTATGCATGTTTAGTTTGTTATTAGGCAAATAGTACCAATGTTGGGATTTGCTGGAAAAGACTTAGCACTTAGCGGTTTATCGAGGGGGTCCCATACACCCCAACCGTGTTAGGAACGCATAATCAAGGAACATAAAACCGGCTTATACGGATCCTAACGGCATGAGTGGAACAAAACACCAAGCAAAAGGCTTAGCCTTCCACCCTTGCCAATATATAGATGATTTCAGTTAAAGCATTTATATAGTGTGATATAACCCAACCAAACTTCAACATGAAGCAAGCATCTTCACTTCACCTGCAACTAGCAACGCTATAAGAAGGGCTGAGCGAAGCGTACTTAGCCAAAACAACGGTTTGCATAGGTAGGGTGGTTAAACATGGCAATTGGTTACAAGTAGGAGGCTGACAAGAAGAACATGGGCATCGAGGCAAAACTATAGATCGAGACTACTAGCAATAGGCAAAGATAGTAATGTTATCGGGGTTCGGTCATCTTGCCTGGAATTCCACAAGGGAGAAGAACGGATCCAAGAAGCAGGCGGAGCAACACAGTCGAGCGAAACCTCACAACTCCGGAACGAAACCAAAGCTAACAAGGGAAGCAATCGGAAAGAAGCAAAACAACACGGTAAACACACAAACATAAACATGGCATACGATGCACATCCAAGTATGATGCATGTCCGGTTTAAATATGCAAGGCATGGCAAAGTGCACAAACAAATACTACAAGTTAAGTGGAGATCAATATGCAACGAGTTGCATATTGACGAAACACCACATTTAATTATTTAGTTGACTCTCATTAAAAACAAGACAAGATTAATTGTTTTTAACATGGCAAGAGGTGAAGCATAAGTAAACTACACTATTAAGGCATTTTAAATGGGGCCGGAAAATAACAACAACATATCCGGAAAATCCCCATGAGCATGTTTAATAATTATAAGCAAACAACAATAAACATTTTAATGTTGTTAACATGATGCGGATGACATGATCAAGTTTATGCAAGTTTTCTTAAAAGGGTTGACATTAAGAGATAAGAAGCATTTGTCACCGTGGTGGAAGAAAAGGGTGCCACGACAACGATCCGAAAATGATGCAACGCATCATATCGGTTCCGGTATATCGTTGAGAGATCGGTGCAAAAGGTGACGAAGCGAGTCAAACGAGAAGAAAGGTGGGGCGATCCCGTTACCGGGTTCCCACGAGTCGGCGACGAGGCAACCGAGGAACATGACAAAAGGTCAAAACGGGCACGGAGCACACAAGGGGAACATTTCATACAACACAAACAAACATGCATTACATGGGTCATCGACGGGGTTATACCTTCGGAACCATCGTTCTCGGAGGGGTTCGAGGTCGTAGTGGAAGTAGCCGTAGTAGTGGAAGTAGTGGTACACGGCCGAAGAGGAAGAAGTCGTTCACGTGGCGGTAGTTGTACTCGGGCGACGGTAGAGGAAGTAGTGGTACTCGGCGACGGTAGATGTACTCGTTCCGTTCGTTCTTGCCGGTTCCACGACGGCGGTAGTTGTTCACGGTCATCGGTAGTCGTTCGGGTCGTCGTGGACGTAGTGGAACTTGGTCTCGGCGCATCGAAGGGGTACTTGTCGCATCGACGAGTAGGGGTACTTGGTCGTTTCAAACGTTCGTCGTGGTACTCGTGCATGTAGTAGTCGGACTTGACGGGTTCCGTGAGGTAGTCGAACTTGACGAAAACTGTAGTTGTACTCGGGTCGTTGCGGTCTTTAGCGGTAGTCGTACTCTGTTCAGGTTAACATCACAAGCAACAAAAAAAAACTACAGCAGCAGGGACAAGGGGCTGCACGAGGCCACGGCAGCAGCACTGCGAGGCAGGGGCCTTGGCCTCGGCGCTGCGGAGCTCTTCTGCAGCCTTGGCGCTGCTCGGGGCGCTGGACGGCAGCCACTTGGAGAGGAGGGCCGCCACGCGGGGCTGAAGACGGGCGAAGAGGCGAGGCACTCGGGCCTGGGAACGGAGGGAGGAGCTCAGGCCGCGGCACACGGCAGGGGCGCGCTGAGATCGACGGGCTTCGGCCTTGCTGGAGTTGTAGACGGAGGGCACCGGCGCTGGCCTGGACGGAACCTGGCCGGGCGCTCGGGGCGGCCGGCTCGCGGCGAGGCACGGAGGGAGCGGGTCGCTCCTGGCTTGCTGGACGGCGAGGCGCAGAGGAGGAACGGAGGGAACGCGCACTGGAGGCAGGGCAGGGCCCGAGCAGGAGGAGGAGGCCGGGCGCGGGGCGACGGAGATCCCGCAAGGCGACGAGGAGGCCGGCGTCGGGAGGAGTGAGGGCTCTCGGGGAGCTGCTCTGCTGCGTCCTCGGCGAGGAGGCCAGGCCGCGCGGCAGGAGGAGCAAGAGGCCAGGGCGGTCGCGGCCTTGGCGCGTCGGGCTGGAGGCGAAGGGCGCCGGAGGTCGCGGCTGGAGGACTTCGCGTGCTGGGCTCGAGGCGGCACATCGAGGCGCAGAGGAGAGGTGAGGCCGCGGCCTGGGGATTGGGCAGAGGCGCGAACGAGGGGGGTCGGGCGACGAGAGAGAGAAGTGGGATCGAGGCAGAGCGAAAGAAAGGAGCGACGGCGGCTGAGGAAACGGGGAGAGGGCAGCGTCGATCTAGGGTTTGGTGGGGAGCTGCGGTCGGGCTAGATGGGCCTAAGGCCGGCGGGTTGAGGAGGGGCCCAAGAGACTGGCGGCTGGGCCTGAAGGGAGGCCTGGGCTGGATGCTGGCTGCTCCTTTTTCCATTTAAAGAAAAAGAACAAAGAAATAGAAAAACCCAGAGAGTTTGGAGATGATTTAGACTGAGATAAAAATATCCCTACAACCCTGGAATTGTGGGCTATTTTAATAAAGTGCTTTGGCAATTTTTAGAGACTACAAATTTATGCGAGTTCGGAAATAACTCGAACTTGCATAAATCCTTAGGCCAACCAAGCACTTCCAAAAGACATGGAAAAAAAGGAGGAGGAGGTCTAGGCAAGGGATTAAGAAGAAAAGGGCATGGGGAAAAAATGCAAGTGTGTTACGGTGATTCCGAAGCCATGGAATATTTATTAATATAGCTCCATAAATATTAGGAGGCTTTTATATGTTATAAAGAGAAGTCACCTTCCCTCGATTTAAATGGACCGAAGGTCCACACGGTTTATTTAGGTTGAGAAGCAAAAATAAAATATGACATGATGGCATGATGACATGATGCAATGCAAAAAAAAATAACACAAGCAGAAAGAACACACGGGCAACCCGGAACATCTGGAATCTTCTGGAATCTTCTGGGACGTCGGTCTCGGGCGTCACATCAGTGCACCCCAGTGCCAGTTTCTGTTTTCTGCTGTTTTTGTATTTCAGGTTTTCCCATTACAAAAACTGTCAGAAAAATCCCGGAAAAATTATATAAAAAATCAGCGTTCCAGAAGCTTCCCGGCAGCCGAAGTAGGGCCGGAGGGGGGCCACCAGGGCTCCAAGCGCCCTGGTGGCGCGGCCCCCCTCCTGGCCGCGCCGGGGGGGGGGGGCGCCTGGGCCCCCAGGCCTCCGCTGATGCCCCCCTTTGGCTTATATTTAACACGCGTCCCGAAACCCTCGAGACGGGAACCCTTTTTCACGATCTCATCTCTGTTCCGCCGCCGCCGCGCTTCCAAGATCGGGAGCACCAGGAGAACCCTTCCCGGCACCCTGCCGGAGGGGAGGATCACCACCGGGAGCCTCTCCACCACCATGGACGCCTCCCGGATGAGTTGTGAGTAGTCTCCCTTGGACCATGGGTCCATGACCAGTAGCTATGTGATGTTCTCCTCCCCTTCTTGTGCTTCACTAATTAGACCTCGTGAGCTGCCCTACATGATCAAGGCACATATGTAATCCTTATGCTGTTGCTATGTTGAGTTTGCTGGGATCCGATGGATTGTGAGATTATGTGCAGATTGTGTTTGAGTAATATATTTGATTTACCTCTTTTATATTTATGTTCGTAAGTAATTCTTGCATGTTCTCCGTTGTTATTTATTGCTTTGGCCAAGTAGTAGGTAGTGACTCCAAGAGGGAACGTTATGCTTGATTGTGGGTTCATGCCCCTCGATGACTAGCTTGAGTGACAGAAACATGAGTCTAGGGGATGTGTTGTTGCCACAAGGGGGAAAACAACGGTGCTTGTGTCCGCGGGTGCAAGGATTGTTTACTTTACGCAAACTTCTTTTAATACAGTTGTCTGTTGCTTTGAGTTTACACTATGGGTCGGACTCGCAACTTAATACGAGCGAGATGTTCTGGATAGATATCTCAAGGTGGATGATTAGTAGTAGAGGCAAATGGATTTCGGTCTACTTACTTTGGCGTACCGCCCATGCTTTGAACCTCTACCTTTCTTGCAACATAGTTAGCATTGGTTTGCGCACATAATTCTGTCAATTGCCCAGCTGTAATTCGTTTACCTCACATAGCTGTTTTATCGTCTTTTGGGAGAGAGACATCACTAGTGAACATCATGGGACCCCGGTCCATATTACCATCACTGATCACATCCGCTATTTACTTTCTGCTTTTACTTACTATTTGCAGCAATACCTATCACTATTATCACTTGCGTTTGACCCTTTGTAAACGACAAGGCCGGAGGGATTGACAACCTCTCTGTACTCGTTGGGAGAAAAGTTATTTGTATCTGTGTGCAGGTCCACGTTGATTGCTAATATCTGGCGCCGTTAGGAGTTGACACCTTCTTGTTGAAACTGGGAGTCTCAGGGGAAATCGATCCTTGGTATCTTTGCCAAGGGAAAACTTCCGCTACACTGCATCTCAAACCTTCCACTTGGGGTAACCAACGAGGGGCGAGAAGCCATCAGGATGTTGATACGTCCAAAACGTATCTATAATTTCTGCTTGCTCCATGCCTCTTTTGTGTGATATTGCTATGATATTTATGCACTTCCATACAATTTTGGTCATATTTGGACTAACCTATTAACTCAGTGCACCACAGTGCCAGTTCCTGTTTTCTGCTGTTTTTCTATTTCAGGTTTCCCCCATATTAAAAGTGCCCCAAAAATTTCGGAAAAAATACAGGAAAAATCAGCGTACAGGAAGCTTCGCGAATAACCAAAGCAGGGCCAGAGGGGAGCCAGGGGTGGCCCAGGCGGCCACCTGGCGCGGCCCCACCCCTGGCCGCGCCAGGGGGGCGCCTGGGGCCTCGGCTCCGCCTCTGGTGACCCCCCTTCGCATATATATTCCTCTCGTCCCGAAACCCTCGAGGACGGAACCCTTTTTCGCGATCTCGCCTCTGTTCCGCCGCGGCAGCGCTTCCAAGATCGAGAGCATCAGGAGAACTCTTCCTGGCACCCTGCCGGAGGGGAGAACCACCACCGGGAGCTTCTCCACCACCATGGACGCTTCCCGGATGAGTCGTGAGTAGTCCCCCTTGGACCATGGGTCCATGACCAGTAGCTATGTGATGTTCTCCTCCCCTCTTTGCTCTTCATGGTTTAGACCTCGTGAGCTTCCCTACATGATCGAGGCACATATGTAATAATTCTACTGTTGCTATGCTGAGTTTGCTGGGATCTGATGGATTATGAGACTATGTTCAGATTGTGTTTGAGTAATATATTTGATTCTCCTCTTTTATATTTATGTTCTTGAGTAATTCTTGCCTGTTCTCCGTTGCTGTTTATTGCTTTGGCCAAGTAGTAGGTAGTAACTCCAAGAGGGAGCGTTATGCTTGATTGTGGGTTCATGCCCCCTGATGACTAGCTTGAGTGACAGAAACATGAGTCTAGGGGATGTGCTGTTGCCACAAGGGGGAAAACAACGATGCTTGTGCCCGCGGGTGCAAGGATTGTTTACTTTACGCAAAGTTCTTTTAATGCAGTTGTCTGTTGCTTTGAGTTTACACTTTGGGTGGGATTCGCAACTTAATACCAGCGAGATGTTCTGGATAGATATCTCAAGGTGGATGATTAGTAGTAGATGCAGATGGATTTCGGTCTACTTGCCTTGGCGTACCGCCCATGCTTTTGAGCCTCTACCTGTCTTTGCAGCATAGTTAGCATTGGTTTGCTGATGGGCCTCGAACCCCTCGTTGGATTACCCCAAGTGGAAGGTGTAAGATGCAGTAAGTAGAAGTGTTTTCCCCTAGCAAAGATGCCAAGGATCGAATCACCAGAGACTCCTAGGTTCAACAGGTAGGTGTCAACCGCTAACGGCGCAATTAGCAATCAACGTGGACCTGCACATAGATACAAATAACTTTGCTCCCAACGAGTACAAAGAGGTTGTCAATCTCTCCGGCCTTGTAGTTCACAAAGGGTTAAAAGCAATATGATAGTAGTGATAGATAGTGTTTTGCAATAGTAAGTAAAATAGCGAAAAGTAAAATAGTGTTTGTGATCAATGATGGTAATATGGACCGGAGTCACATGATGTTCACTAGTGATGTCTCTCTCCCAAAAGACGATAAAACAGCTATGTGAGGTAAACAAATTACAGCTGGGCAATTGACAGGACCCACGAGCGCATACAAATGCTGATTACATTGCAAGAAAGGTTGAGGTTCAAAGCATGGGCGGTACGCCAAAGTAAGTAGACCGAAATCCATCTGCATCTACTACTAATCATCCACCTTGAGATATCTATCAGAACATCTCGCTGGTATTAAGTTGCGAGTCCCACCCATAGTCTAAACTCAATGCAACAGACAACTGCATTAAAAGAACTTTGCGTAAAGTAAACAATCCTTGCACCCGCGGGCACAAGCACCGTTGTTTTCCCCCTTGTGGCAACAGCACATCCCCTAGACTCATGTTTCTGTCACTCAAGCTAGTCATCGAGGGGCATGAACCCACAATCGAGCATAACGTTTCCTCTTGGAGTCACTACCTACTACTTGGCCAAAGCAATAAATAACAACGGAGAACATGCAAGAATTACTTATGAACTAAAATATAAAAGAGGTGAATCAAATATATTACTCAAGATCAATCTGAACATAATCTCATAATCCATCGGATCCCAGCAAACTCAACATAGCAACAGCATAAGGATTACATAGGTGCCTCAATCATGTAGGGCAGCTCACGAGGACTAATTAGTGAAGCACAAGAACGGGAGGAGAACATCACATAGCTACTGGTCATGGACTCATGGTCCAAGGGAGACTACTCACGAGTCATCCGGGAGGCGTCCATGGTGGTGGAGAAGCTCCCGGTGGTGATCCTCCCCTCCGGCAGGGTGCCGGGAAGAGTTCTCCTGGTGCTCCCGATCTTGGAAGCGGCGGCGGCGGCGGAACAAAGATGGGATCGCGAAAAAGAAGTCGTGTTTCAAGGGTTACGGGGGACCCTTTAAATATCTGCCAAAGTAGGGCACCGGGGGGCTCTCGGGGGGCCGAGGCGCCCCCCCGGCGCGGCCCAGGGGGGGCGCGCCCACAGGGCGCCTGGGGCCCCTGTGCCCCCCCAGGCTCCCCTTCGGAAGCAGTGTCGTTCCCGGAACACTGATTTTTTATATATTTTTTCTGTATTTTTCTGGGCAGTTCTCGAAACGTGAAAACCTGAAATACAAAAACAGCCGAAAACAGAAACTAGCACTGGGGTGCACTGGATTAGTAAGTTAGTCCAAATATGATCAAAAGTGTATGGAAGTGTATGAATATCATAGCAATATCACCCAAAAGTGGCATGAAGCAAGCAGAAATTATAGATACATTTTGGACGTATCAACATCCCCAAGCTTAATTCCTGCTCGTCCTCGAGTAGGTAAATGATAACAAGAATAATTTCTGTGGTGACATGCTATTAACCATATTGGACTTTCTCATAGTCATATGACAAAAGCTTACTGAGACAATGATTCTAAAGTAATTAAGTTGTCTCAAGAGAAAATCACAAATGACTGAAAGTTATACAACATGAAACTGAAACATCAAAAAGATTTGCAATGAACATGATGTTGCAAATATGATCAATTGATATCTAGCTTGCCCCCTTTAGTGATGCAAAACATAAATGCAGGGGCACCTTCAAGGTTTAAGTGATGACTAGATACAATCATTTCAGAATAAACGATATCACAATCATGCAAAAGACAATGCTACTTTGGGACAATGCACATTACACTCAGAATGACAATCATGCTCTCAGTGATGGAAATATGCCCTAGAGGCAATAATGAATTGGTTATTATTATATTTCCTTGTTCACGATAATCGTTTATTATCCATGCTAGAATTGTATTGACAGGAAACTCAGATACATGTATGGATACATAGACAAACACCATGTCCCTAGTGAGCCTCTAGACGACTAGCTCGTTGATCAATAGATGGTTACGGTTTCCTAACCATGGACATTGGATGTCGTTGATAACGGGATCACATCATTAGGAGAATGATGTGATGGACAAGACCCAATCCTAAGCCTAGCACAGATCGTGTAGTTCGTATGCTAAAGCTTTTCTATATGTCAAGTATCTTTTCCTTAGACCATGAGATTGTGCAACTCCCAGATACCGTAGGAATGCTTTGGGTGTACCAAACGTCACAACGTAACTGGGTGGCTATAAAGGTGCACAACAGGTATCTCCGAAAGTGTCTGTTGGGTTGGCACGAATCGAGACTGGGATTTGTCACTCCGTGTGACGGAGAGGTATCTCTGGGCCCACTCGGTAGGACATCATCATAATGTGCACAATATGTGATCAAGGAGTTGATCACGGGATGATGTGTTACGGAACGAGTAAAGAGACTTGCCGGTAACGAGATTGAGCAAGGTATCGGTATACCGACGATCGAATCTCGGGCAAGTGCTATACCGATAGACAAAGGGAATCGTATACGGGATTGCTTGAATCCTTGACATCGTGGTTCATCCGATGAGATCATCGTGGAACATGTGGGAGCCAACATGGGTATCCAGATCCCGCTGTTGGTTATTGACCGGAGAGTTGTCTCGGTCATGTCTACATGGTTCCCGAACCCGTAGGGTCTACACACTTAAGGTTCGATGACGCTAGGGTTATAGGGAAAGTATGTACGCGGTTACCGAATGTTGTTCGGAGTCCCGGATGAGATCCCGGACGTCACGAGGAGTTCCGGAATGGTCCGGAGGTAAAGATTCATATATGGGAAGTCCTGTTTTGGTCACCGGAAAAGTTTCGGGCGATATCGGTAATGTACCGGGACCACCGGGAGGGTCCCGGGGGTCCACCAGGTGGGGCCACCAACCCCAGGTGGCTGCGTGGGCTAAGTGGGGGAGGGGACCAGCCCCAAGGGGGCTGGTGCGCCCCCCCACCAAGTCCCAGGGCGCCCCAAGAGGGGAAGGGGGGCAAACCCTAATGCAGTTGGGCCCTAAGGCCCAATAGTGGTGCGCCTCCCCCTCTCTCCCCCTTTGGCCGCCCCCCCTAGATGGATCTAGGGCTGGCCGCACCCTAGGGGAGGGAAACCCTAAAGGGGGGCGCAGCCCTCCCTTCCCCCTATATATATGAGGGGTTTTGGGGCTGCTAGAGACACGAGAACATCTCCCTCTTGGTGCAGCCCTACCCCTCTCCCTCCTCGTCTCTTGCAGCGCTTGGCGAAGCCCTGCTGGAGTCCCGCGCTCCTCTACCACCACCATGCCGTCGTGCTGCTGTTGGTTGGAGGTTTCCCAACCTCTCCCTCTCTCCTTGCTGGATCAAGGCGTGGGAGACGTCACCGGGCTGTACGTGTGAAGAACGCGGAGGCACCGTTGCTTCGGTGCTAGGTTCTTCGGCGATCTGAATCGCGGCGAGTACGACTCCATCAACCGCGTTCTTGAACGCTTCCGCTTAGCGATCTACAAGGGTATGTGGATCCAACTCTCCTCTCGTAGATGCATCTCCTAGATTGATCTTGGTGAGCGTAGGAAAATTTTTGTTTCCCATGCAACGTTCCCCAACAGTGGCATCATGAGCTAGGTTCTTGCGTAGATGCTTTCTCGAGTAGAACACAAAAGGGTTTGTGGGCGTTGATGTTTAAATTGCTGCCCTCCTTAGTCTTTCTTGATTCAGCGGTATTATGGGATGAAGCGGCCCGGACCAACTTTACATGTCCACGTACATGAGACCGGTTCCATCGACTGACATGTGACTTTTGTTGCATAAGATGGCTGGCGGGTGTCTGTCTCTCCTATCTTAGTTGAATCGGAATAGAACAAGGCGGTCCTTGTAGAAGGTTAAATAGCAACTTGAATATCACCTTTGTGGCTTTGCGTAGGTAAGAAACGTTCTTGCTAGATACCCATAGCAGCCACGTAAAACATGCAACAACAAATTAGAGGACGTCTAACTTGTTTTTGCAGGGTATGTATGTGATATGATATGGCCAATGACATGATGAAATATATTTGATGTATGAGATGATCATGTTGTAATAGTTAATATCGACTTGCATGTCGATGCATACGGCAACCGGCAGGAGCCATAGGGTTGTCTTTAATATTTTTGTATGACCTGCGTGTCAATCATTAAGCGCTATGTAATGCTTTACTTTATCGCTAAACGGTAGCAATAGTAGTAAGAGCATGGTGGGCGCGCGACAACCCCGATGGCGACACGATGATGGAGATCATGATGATGGGGATCATGGTGTTACGCCGGTGACGATGGAGATCATGCCGGTGCTTTGGAGATGGAGATCAAAAGCACGAGTTGATGGCCATATCATGTCACTTATGATTTGCATGTGATGTTAATCCTTTTATGCATCTTATTTTGCTTAGGACGACGGTAGCATTATAAGATTATCCCTCACTAAAATTTCAAGATGAAATTGTGTTCCCCCCGAGTGTGCGCCGTTGCGAAGGTTCGTCGTTTCGAAGCACCACGTGATGATCGGGTGTGATAGACTCTACGTTCGCATACAACGGGTGCAAGCCAGTTTTTGCACATGCAGAACACTCGGGTTAGACTTGACGAGCCTAGCATGTACAGACATGGCCTCGGAACACGGAGGACCGAAAGGTCGAGCATGAGTCATATAGTAGATATGATCAACATGAAGATGTTCACCATTGACACCACCTCATCTCACGTGATGATCGGACTTGGGTTGGTGGATTTGGATCATGTCACGCTCGGATGACCAGAGGGATGTCAATTTGAGTGGGAGTTATAAGTAATTTGATTAGTTAAAACTCACTTATCATGAACAATAGTCTAAGTTGCCTTTGCAAATTATGTAGTAGATCAATAACTGCGTTGTAGCTCCCTGTTTAATACGATCCTAGAGAAAGACTAAGTTGAAAGATATTGTAAGCAAGGATGCGGACTGGGTCCGTAGTCCGAGGAGTGTCCTCACTGCTGCACAGAAAGCTTACGTCTTTGATGCACCGCTCAATGTGCAACCCCCTACAACGTTGTCTGTGGATGTTGTGAACACCTGAGAGACACGTCCTGATGACTACTTGATAGTTTAGTGCACCATACTTTACGGCTTAGAATCGGGATTCCAATGACGTTTTGAACGCCATGGAACATATGATGTTCTAAGAGCTGAAATTGGGATTTCAGGCTCATGCCCGTGTTGAGAGGTATGAGACCTCTGACAAGTTCCTTTGCCAAAAAGATGGAGGAGAATAGCTCAACTAGTGAGCACGTGCTCAGAATGTCTGGGTGCTAAAATCACTTAAACCAAGTGGGAGTTAATCTTCCAGGTGAGATAGTGGTTGACAGAATTCTCTAGACACTATCACCAAGCTACTAGAACTTCGTGATGAACTATGACATGCAAAGGATGGAGATGATCCCGGTGCTGTCAGCGGTTCTTAGTACCGCAAAAGTAGAGATCAAGAAGGAGCATCAAGTGTTGATGGTTTAACAAGACCACTGGTTTCAAAAGGGTAAGGGGTAGAAGGGAAACTTCATGAATGGCAAACCTGTTGTCGCTCTGATGAAGGAACCCATGGTTGAACCCAAACCTCGAGACTAAGTGCTTCTATTGTAAGGGGAACGGTCACATGGTAGCGGAACCACCCCAAATACATGGTAGATATGATAGCTGGCAACTTCAACAAAGTATATTTGATATACGTGTTATTGATGTGTACCTTAGTAGTACTCCTTGTAGCACCTGGGTATTGGATACCGGTTCAGTTGCTATTATTAGTGACTTGAAGCAAAAGCTACGGACTGAACGGAGACTAGCTAAGGGCGAGGTGACGATGTGTGTTGGAAGTGTTTCCAAGGTTGACGAGATCACCATCGCACACTTCCTCTATTTTCGAGATTAGTGTTGAACCTAGATAAATGTTATCAGGTGTCTACGTTGAGCATGAAAATGATTAGATCATGTTCATCGCAATACGGTTATTCATTTAAGTTAGAGAATAATGGTTATTCTTTTTACATGAATAATACCTTTATGGTCATGCACCCAATGGTTCGTTGAATCTCGATCATGGTAATACACATAATGATAATATTAATGCCAAAAGATGTAGAGTTAATAATGATAGTACCACTTTCTTGTGGCACTGCCGCTTAGGTCATTTTGGCATAAAATGCATGAAGAAACTCCATGCTGATGGACGTTTGGAGTCACTTGATTTTGAATCGCTTGACACATGCGAGCCATGCCTCATGGGCAGGATGACTAAGATCCCGTTTTAGGTACAATGAAATGGGCAAGTGACTTGTTGGAAATCATACATGCTGATGTATGTGATCCAATGAGAGTTAAGGCGTGTGGTGGATATCGTTATTTTCTCATCTTCACTGACGATTTGAGTAGATATGGTATATTTACTTAATGAAGCAAAAGTCTGAAACGTTTGAAAGGTTCAAAAAATTTCAGAGTGAAGATTTAGAATCATCATAACAAGAAGATCATGTTCCTACGATCTGATCAAGGGGATATTATCTGAATTATGAGTTTGGCAATCACTTAAGACATTGTGGAATTGTTTCGCAGTTGAAGTCCCCTGGAACACCACAGCGTAATGGTGTGTCCGGACATCGTAATCGAACCTTATGAGATATGGTGCGATCTATGGTGTGTCTTACCGATCTACCGCTATTATTTTGAGGTTATGCATTAGAGACAGCTGCATTCACTTTATATAGGGCACCATCTAAGTCCGTTGAGACGACGTCGTATGGTTTGGCAAGAAACCAAAGTTGTCGTTTTCTTAAATGTTTGGGGCTGCGATGCTTATGGCTTCAGCCAGGAAAAGCTCGAACCCAAAGCGGACAAATACATCTTCATGGAATACCCACTGGTAACGGTTGGGTATACCTTCTATCTCAGATCCAAGGACAAAAATGTTTGTCGCTAAGAATGGGTCCTTTCTCGAGAAGGAGTTTCTCTCGGAAGAATTGAGTGGGAGGAAGATAGAACTTGATAAGGTTTTCGAACCCTCACTTCAACCGGAGAGTAGTGCAACACAGAAAGATGTTTCTGTGGAACCTACGACAGTTGAAGAGGATACTAATGATAGTGATCATGAAGCTCCAGATCAAGTTACTATCGAACCTCGTGGGTCGACAAGGATGTGTACTACTCCTGAGTGGTACGGTGATCCTGTCTTAGAGGTCATGTTGTTGGACAACGATGAACCTACGAACTATGGAGAAGCGATGGTGGGCCCATATTCCGACAAATGGTTAGAAACCGATAAATCCGAGATAGGATCCATGTATCAAAACAAAGTATGGACTTTGGTGGACTTGCCCTATGATCGGCAAGCCATTGAGACAAATGGATCTTTAAGACTAAGACGGACGTGGACGGTAATGTCACCGTCTATGAAGCTCGACTTGTGGCGAAGAGTTTTCCACAAGTTCAAGGAGTTGACTACGATGAGATTTTCTCACCCGTAGCGATGCTTAAGTCCGTCGGAATCATGTTAGCATTAGCTGCATTTATGAAATCTGGCAGATGGATGACAAAACAAGTTTCCTTACCAGTTTTCATAAGGAAAGGTTGTATATGATACAATCAGAAAGGTTTTGTCGATCCTGAGGATGCTAAAAAGATATGCTAGCTCCAGCGATCCTTCCATGGACTAGAGCAAGCATCTCGGAGTCGGAATATACACTTTGATGGAGTAATCAAAGTTTTTGGGTATACAAAGTTTGTTGGAAACTTGTATTTGCAATAAAGTGAGTGGGAGCACTACAACATTTCTGATAAGTGTATGTGAATGACATATTGTTGATCCGAAATGATGTAGAATTTCTGGAAAGCATAAAGGGTTGTTTGAAATGAGTTTTTCAAAGGAAGACCTGGATAAAGCTGCTTACATATTGGGCATCAAGATCTATACAGATAGATCAAGACGCCTGATTAGACTTTCAAAGAGCACACACCTTGTCATATTTTTGAAGGAGTTCAAAATAGATCAGTCAAAGAAAGAGTTCTTACCTGAGTTGTAAGGTGTGAAGTTGAGTAAGACTCAAAGCTTGACCACGGCAGAAGAAAGAGGAAGGACGAAGGTCGTCCCCTATGGTTTTGTCATAGGCTCTATACGATATGCCATGCTAAGTACCACACCTGATGTGTGCCTTGCCACATGTCTGGCAAGAGGATACAAAGGTGATCCAGGAGTGGATTACTAGATAGTGGTCAAAATTATCCTTAGAGGAATAAGGAAATGTTTCTCGGTTATGGAGGTGATAAAGAGTTCGACGTAAAGAGTTACGCCGATGCAAGCTTAACACCTATCCGGATAACTCTAAGTGGAGATACCGGATACGTATAATGGAGCAACAGTTTGGAATAGCTCCAAGTGGAACGTGGTAGCAGCATCTACGATATGACATAAAGTTTTGCAAAGTACATAGGGATCTGAATGTTACAGACCCGTTGACTACAACCTCTCTCACAAGCATAACATGATCAAACCCAGAACTCATTAAGTGTTAATCACATATTGATGTGAACTAGATTACTGACTCTAGTGAACTCTTTGGATGTTAGTCACATGGCGATGTGACCTATGAGTGTTAATCACATGGCGATGTGAACTAGATTATTGACTCTAGTGCAAGTGGGAGACTGATGGAAATATGCCCTAGAGGCAATAATGAATTGGTTATTATTATATTTCCTTGTTCACGATAATCGTTTATTATCCATGCTAGAATTGTATTGACAGGAAACTCAGATACATGTATGGATACATAGACAAACACCATGTCCCTAGTGAGCCTCTAGACGACTAGCTCGTTGATCAATAGATGGTTACGGTTTCCTAACCATGGACATTGGATGTCGTTGATAACGGGATCACATCATTAGGAGAATGATGTGATGGACAAGACCCAATCCTAAGCCTAGCACAGATCGTGTAGTTCGTATGCTAAAGCTTTTCTATATGTCAAGTATCTTTTCCTTAGACCATGAGATTGTGCAACTCCCAGATACCGTAGGAATGCTTTGGGTGTACCAAACGTCACAACGTAACTGGGTGGCTATAAAGGTGCACAACAGGTATCTCCGAAAGTGTCTGTTGGGTTGGCACGAATCGAGACTGGGATTTGTCACTCCGTGTGACGGAGAGGTATCTCTGGGCCCACTCGGTAGGACATCATCATAATGTGCACAATATGTGATCAAGGAGTTGATCACGGGATGATGTGTTACGGAACGAGTAAAGAGACTTGCCGGTAACGAGATTGAGCAAGGTATCGGTATACCGACGATCGAATCTCGGGCAAGTGCTATACCGATAGACAAAGGGAATCGTATACGGGATTGCTTGAATCCTTGACATCGTGGTTCATCCGATGAGATCATCGTGGAACATGTGGGAGCCAACATGGGTATCCAGATCCCGCTGTTGGTTATTGACCGGAGAGTTGTCTCGGTCATGTCTACATGGTTCCCGAACCCGTAGGGTCTACACACTTAAGGTTCGATGACGCTAGGGTTATAGGGAAAGTATGTACGCGGTTACCGAATGTTGTTCGGAGTCCCGGATGAGATCCCGGACGTCACGAGGAGTTCCGGAATGGTCCGGAGGTAAAGATTCATATATGGGAAGTCCTGTTTTGGTCACCGGAAAAGTTTCGGGCGATATCGGTAATGTACCGGGACCACCGGGAGGGTCCCGGGGGTCCACCAGGTGGGGCCACCAACCCCAGGGGGCTGCGTGGGCTAAGTGTGGGAGGGGACCAGCCCCAAGGGGGCTGGTGCGCCCCCCCACCAAGTCCCAGGGCGCCCCAAGAGGGGAAGGGGGGCAAACCCTAATGCAGTTGGGCCCTAAGGCCCAATAGTGGTGCGCCTCCCCCTCTCTCCCCCTTTGGCCGCCCCCCCTAGATGGATCTAGGGCTGGCCGCACCCTAGGGGAGGGAAACCCTAAAGGGGGGCGCAGCCCTCCCTTCCCCCTATATATATGAGGGGTTTTGGGGCTGCTAGAGACACGAGAACATCTCCCTCTTGGTGCAGCCCTACCCCTCTCCCTCCTCGTCTCTTGCAGCGCTTGGCGAAGCCCTGCTGGAGTCCCGCGCTCCTCTACCACCACCATGCCGTCGTGCTGCTGTTGGTTGGAGGTTTCCCAACCTCTCCCTCTCTCCTTGCTGGATCAAGGCGTGGGAGACGTCACCGGGCTGTACGTGTGAAGAACGCGGAGGCACCGTTGCTTCGGTGCTAGGATCTTCGGCGATCTGAATCGCGGCGAGTACGACTCCATCAACCGCGTTCTTGAACGCTTCCGCTTAGCGATCTACAAGGGTATGTGGATCCAACTCTCCTCTCGTAGATGCATCTCCTAGATTGATCTTGGTGAGCGTAGGAAAATTTTTGTTTCCCATGCAACGTTCCCCAACACTCAGTAGTTGATGCTTGAAGTGCTAGAGCTTTTTATTATGAAACATGGAAGCAATTGTGTCAACGGTAGTAGTACTTCATATGTGTCATGTATAAAACATCTTATAAGTTGCAAGCCTCATGCATCGAATACTAATAGTGCTCGCTCCTTGTCCTAATTAGCTCGGATCCCCATGGGTTATCATTGCATTGCATATGTTTTTACCAAGTGTCACAAAGAGGTACCTCTATGCCACCTGTACAAAGGTCCAAGGAGATAGATCGCATTTGATTTCTCGTTTTTGATAAATCTCAACTTGAGGACATCCATACCGGGACAACATAGAAAATAGATGATGGACTCCTCTTTAATGCATAAGCATATTCTCATGAGAGATTGAGGATTAAGGTCCAAGCTAAAACTTCCACCATGAGGCATGGCTTTGGTTGGCGGCCCAATGTTCTTCTCTAACAATATGCATATTAATTCCACCCACGGTAAATCACCCTTACTTCGGACAAGACGAACATGCATAGCAACTCACATGATATTCAACAAAAGTGTGACAGTTGATGGCGTCCCCAGAAACATGGTTACCGCTCAACAAGCAACTCATAAGAAATAAGATACATAAGCAACATATTCTTTACCACAATAGTTTTTAGGCTACTTTCCCATGAGATATGTATTGCATGATTTGCTTAGTGCAGGTGGAGGTTAGCAAAAGACTGGGAGCGACCAACTAAGAGAGCAATGACGGTCATAATCATGCAGAGCGACAAAGCAATATTGAATCAGGCATGGTAGTTATATCGCTACTTAGAAATAAAAGATCATCAAGGCTTGATAGACTTTCTTTACGGTCTTGAATATGCGTGAGCATACGCCAAGTCAATCAAAATAAATTCTCGAAGGAAGATATTACTAAACCATACCACATCATAGGCAAACAAACCAAGTTGGTACTCCAATCACATTGGGAACCCCCCAGCTATCTGAGATTAACCATAAGAAAACCTGAACTACTAAGCACCATCATGAAAGTAGCATATTTATCACAGACATATTAACCCATGCAACGGAAGCAAACTCTCTTAATAAGGTGAGCATGGTAATTAAAAAGAGTTCAAGCAACCAACTAAATAAAAGCTCTTTGAAAAGATAAGCATGAATACTAAGAGCAAAGCACGATAGTAGCTATTAAAAGATAAAGAACACACACAACATAGATAGACATGAAAATTCTATGTAATGTTCTAGGTAGAGGTGGATCGTGTTTCTCTCCCACATAAAGGAATGCTGGGTTCCGACTCGTTATGAAAAACTAAAAAGAAAACTAAAAGCAAGACGCTCCAAGCATAGCACATAACATATGAAGTGATAAAAATATAGCGGAATGAAAGATGAACTGATAATGTTGATGGAGAAGGGGGTGCACGGGGGGCATCCCCAAGCTTAGACGCTTGAGTCTCCTTGAATATTTCTTGGGGGTGCATGGGGGCATCCCCAAGCTTGAGCGCTTGACACTCCTGAATCTTTTTATCATCTTCCCTCGCACACTTGAAAACTCCCTTCATACACAACTCATCATAATCTGATTAGCGAGGTTAGTACCCTTAATAAAATAATTATACCTTGCTGGAAATAAGGATATTCTTGAAGTTCTACTGTTTCTCAAGATTGCCAAAAGGTTTTTTCAAAGAAAAAGCAAGTTCTTAATTTGCAAAGTGAAGGTAAGGCAAAACAGGACAGAATCTGTGAAAAACAGAACAGCAGGCAGTAATTGACCTGTTCGGGATACTTCTGCAACTCAAATCAAAAAACTCAGAACTGACGCACAAAAGACAATTATATAGAGAATGCTTTCGAAAAAATTCAGACCAACAAGATGATCTGGTGATTTTATACGAATTTTTCTATCCAAGGACAGAATCTGTTTCCTGGACAGCACCTCACAACTTTTGAACTTTCTAGCAATCAGAGGCTATACTTGGCACAAATATGAAAAGTAAAGATACAATGATGATGCTACAGCAGTAAACAACATCAAGACACAACAAAAGCAAAAAATTTATTCATGTGGGCTGCCTCCCAAAAGCGCTTTCTTTTATGCCTTTAAGCTAGGCATAATGCAAAGAGGAATCAATATTCATCATAATAATCGGAGTTATAAATCGGTTCAAATGATTCCTCAACAAGTTCATTCTTGTTCCTTCTAGGAAAGGGGTACACACCTTTTGCCTTCCCGCGTAAGCGGATTTGTCCCTTACCTATATCAATGAAGCCTTTAACTGCTCGGAGGAAGTCCCTTCCAAGCACTATATTCCCTTGATTTGGCTCCACGATGAAGAAATCAATCATTGCAATCCCTTTAAGGAATTTTACCGGCACGTCCTTAATTTTTCCCTGGATTTCAGAAATATCTCCATTAGTATGTTCATGATAAGATGGTAGTATATCCATATTAAATTTTAAAGAATCATGAACAATTTTTGGCATAGTAGAAACCATAGATCCAATATCACAATAAGCAAGGAAGTCTTGATTAGAGATGCTAATCCTAACAAGAGGTTCCCAGTCATTATCTATTTCCAAAATATCTCTCTTATTGGGTTTGGGTTTCTCTACCTTCGTTAAGTCTAGAGCATCCATTCTTTTCTCAATAGTGGCAAGTCTATCTATGATAGTATCAAAGTTATGATCATAAACAAAGTAACTAGATAGACCATGTATAATCTCAATAGCTCTAGCTTCATCACATTCTAAGAAATCTCCCTCAGCTATAATGTCAAGGGAGTGTTTACACCATTTAAAAAGACCATGGTAAAAATTTCTAAGCACAATTTTTATAGGTATCCAAGGCATAATTCTCCTATGTGCATCAGAAATTCTGTCCCATGCCTTCTTCATTATTTCTCCATCCCTTTGATGGAAATCTAAAACTTCTGATTCCCTCAAAGCACCAAATCCTAACATGTTTGACTAAACAGAAAGGACTACTAATAAAAAGGCAAATAATTTTTTTATGATTTTTGATAAAAGATATTAAAGCAAAAACTTAAAGGTAAACTAACAAGACTAAAAAGCAAAGGTAAAAGATAGCATGCAACTCCCCTATCCTGAAGAGTGGAGTTCCCGGCAACGGCGCCAGAAAATACTCCTTGATGGGCCTCGAACCCCTCGTTGGATTACCCCAAGTGGAAGGTGTAAGATGCAGTAAGTAGAAGTGTTTTCCCCTAGCAAAGATGCCAAGGATCGAATCCCCAGAGACTCCTAGGTTCAACAGGTAGGTGTCAACCGCTAACGGCGCAATTAGCAATCAACGTGGACCTGCACACAGATACAAATAACTTTTCTCCCAACGAGTACAGAGAGGTTGTCAATCTCTCCGGCCTTGTAGTTCACAAAGGGTTAAAAGCAATATGATAGTAGTGATAGATAGTGTTTTGCAATAGTAAGTAAAATAGCGAAAAGTAAAATAGTGTATGTGATCAATGATGGTAATATGGACCGGAGTCACATGATGTTCACTAGTGATGTCTCTCTCCCAAAAGACGATAAAACAGCTATGTAAGGTAAACAAATTACAGCTGGGCAATTGACAAGACCCACGAGCGCATACAAATGCTGATTACATTGCAAGAAAGGTTGAGGTTCAAAGCATGGGCGGTACACCAAAGTAAGTAGACCGAAATCCATCTGCATCTACTACTAATCATCCACCTTGAGATATCTATCAGAACATCTCGCTGGTATTAAGTTGCGAGTCCCACCCATAGTGTAAACTCAATGCAACAGACAACTGCATTAAAAGAACTTTGCGTAAAGTAAACAATCCTTGCACCCGCGGGCACAAGCACCGTTGTTTTCCCCCTTGTGGCAACAACACATCCCCTAGACTCATGTTTCTGTCACTCAAGCTAGTCATCGAGGGGCATGAACCCACAATCGAGCATAACGTTCCCTCTTGGAGTCACTACCTACTACTTGGCCAAAGCAATAAATAACAACGGAGAACATGCAAGAATTACTTATGAACTAAAATATAAAAGAGGTGAATCAAATATATTACTCAAGATCAATCTGAACATAATCTCATAATCCATCGGATCCCAGCAAACTCAACATAGCAACAACATGAGGATTACATAGGTGCCTCGATCATGTAGGGCAGCTCACGAGGACTAATTAGTGAAGCACAAGAACGGGAGGAGAACATCACATAGCTACTGGTCATGGACTCATGGTCCAAGGGAGACTACTCACGAGTCATCCGGGAGGCGTCCATGGTCGTGGAGAAGATCCCGGTGGTGATCCTCCCCTCCGGCAGGGTGCCGGGAAGAGTTCTCCTGGTGCTCCCGATCTTGGAAGCGGCGGCGGCGGCGGAACAGAGATGGGATCGCGAAAAAGAAGTCCTGTTTCAAGGGTTACGGGGGACCCTTTAAATATCTGCCAAAGTAGGGCACCGGGGGGCTCTCGGGGGGCCGAGGCGCCCCCCCGGCGCGGCCCAG